>JAMFRD010000078.1:0-116984 GCA_025502685.1 Pascua sp. PH4015B | reverse complement strand
GGTACCTGGCAACACAGTGGCCGACCCGGCTACCACCTCATGAACATGGGAAACAAGCACACGCGCCCAGGGTTGTCCGAAGCCTAATAGCCTCATAGCCGCCCCCCCCCCCCCCTCCTCCCCATTCTTCTATCTCCCTTCCCAGCTCTGACCACAGACATACACAGCGACCACGAGGCCCCCAGAGCTCATGAACAACCCAGGGCCACACAAGTAGACAGGCACCCCGGAACGTCCGATCCCTTGCCACCTCCCTTCCACCGACTTTGACGAGCCTGACACGAGCCCGACACTCCGGCGCTGCTAAGACGCCATCGCGCCTCATGAACAATCCAGGACACTCGATCCTAAACAGGCACCCTCCAACCTGCCCTCACCACACGGCTCCACACCCCCTTTCCACCTCTTAGTACCTCCCCCACCTCGTCCCACTCCTCCCTTAACACCAACGTCGACGAGCCCGACACGAGCCTGACACGAGCCTCGCGCCAAGCCAGCACATGAACAATCCAGGGCACACAAAGGCACCCCCGAAATCCAAACCCCAAACCCACCCCTGACGGCCACGCCGACCAGCTCGCCACGTTCATGTCCAGGGCACCAAGCATACTGTCCTTGTGCTTGTGCTTGTCCTTTTTCTTCTCCTTGTCCTTGTCCTTGTCCTTGTCCTTGCACGACCCCAAACCGTGGCGTTCGCTTGGCATCGATCAGTACAGTATGCATGCGTGCATCTGCCGATTTGGGGTGCTTGCATCCAGGGCTACCTTGGACTTTTTCCTCTGCACCACGACTGCACTAGGCTGCACACTGGGCGGCCGAACTTTTCCCGAGCCCAACAGGGATGACGACGTGCGCCGCGAAAACTTTCCACAGGCTTGGAACCAATGCCACGCGCCACGCGCCGGCGCCGGCGTTCGCGGTGGGTGAGTAGTCCAGGGTTGTCGGCGCGGCCGAACGAGCATGTCTTCGGCCGGTGTACGGTGCAAAGCACGCGAGTGTGCAGCGCGCGGCGTGCAGCGTGCGTGATGTGGTGTCGAGTGGATCGGTAGGCAGTCAGTCATGATGCAAGTTTTTGCAAGTTGGCGTGTGCTGCGGCGGGCGAGGTACCTAGGCCACGTGTGCGCTTCAACAACGCCAAACCCCGCTGCGAGGTCTGCGAACATGCGACCTTGGCTGCTTGCAGCGCGATACACGACGTCCACGCCGCCTTGCCCCCATGTCCGGAGCGCGACGGAAAATGCTCCAGACCTCTACAGCACTTCACTTGGTATTTAGAGTTTGGGTTCTGCGTGCCTGCCTGTGCCTCTCCAAGTCCCGACCTCGAAGTAGCTTGGCTCTGTGCCTGGGCAGTGCCGCATAGGCACGAGGCACGGATACCCCTCGATTGCACCGCTGTGCTGGTACTCCCGCCGCACTGCATGCACTGCCATTGCCGCTGCCTCGGCCATTGCCATTACCGTCGCCGTTGCCGCTGCCATTGCCATTGACTCTGCCACTGTCATTGCCGCTGCCGCTACCTTACAGGCCATGCCAGCTATGCACCTACGCCCCTACCCACGCACCTAAGCACCTATGCATGCACCTACGCACCCATACCCACTCCAGACCCCTTCTCCAGCGGCGCACCGCACGCCCACGGCATGCCAAGCGAGCCCAACCCTCAGCACAGCAGCGTGCCTCGTCCACAGCCCCGCCAACCAGCCACCGCCGGCCAGCGCCCGCATGCGCCCACTGGGCACAAGTACGTTGCCAGCCTCGCCCACTACGAGCACGAACGGCGCAGCCAAGCTCATTATGAAGACGGTAGCGCTGGCCCAAGGTCACACTCCGAGTGACGCCCCCGCACGGGCCCAGCAATGAACAGGACGAGATCGGCGAGACGTGCCACCGTCCGTGCTTGTTTACCAGTCGAGGACTGCCACAGTGCATCTGTACCAGTCGACACAGCCTCTGCGGTCCTTTACAGCACGCCGCGCCCCTCGGCCGGCGCCGGCGCTAGGCGGGGCGAGAATCGCGACCACGATCACCCTTGTACCTCTGCCGACCACCCCGTGCCCTCTTCCCCCTGGCCTCGTGGCTACCACATTGGGCCTGGTGCGCCGCCCCCCTCGGCCTCGTGGATACCACATAGGACCCGGTGTGTGCCGCCCGTCTCAATCGTATACGTTGGGGTGGGCCAAGTCTGCCCTCTGCCCCCGCCCTTCTGTCAAGAGTGATCGGCGCCCAAGCTATGGCGGTTCAGCCACTGTACGTTGCCTGGGTTGCGTGTCCACGTGCATGCTCGACTTGGGTCGGAGGACAATACGAGATGGTCTGTTGGGATGCACAAGCCGCCCTGGCCTGATCGCCTGTAACATGCTCGCCTGTAGCCTGATCGCCTATGGCCACCATGGCGCATCCACACAGCCAGCGCGCCAGCGTGCACCCTCGTCTGGCGATTACCGTCATCGGCCCAGCTGCAGGGCGTTGATGCACGAGAAACAATGCGTCGCGGGTCGCGGGCGGCATGCGGCATGCAGGCTGCCGGGTGGCTGGCTTGCAGCGGCATGCACGCTGATGCGGTCATGCCCAGCGCCGCATCCTCGAGGACGCTGCCGCGTGCCGCGTGCCGCGTGCGTACTCGTCCTGCCGAACAATGGAACAATGGATGTGATGCAAAAGTTGGCTCGATTGACGATCGCCCCAACCGGCCGCCAAGGCAACACCGGATCCCCGCCACGGACAGCACTGAAACCCTGCAGTGCGCGTGACGGCGGCGACCAAAGCGCCGCGGCACCACGGCCCGAAACGCCATTGTCACATCGTCACATCGTGTGCGGTGCCGTGTGCCATCGAAAGACAAACCGGGGCCAGTGCGCCCGCGCGTGTGGCCCGTGCTCTGCGCTTTGGGAAGAGTGGGATTGTCCAAGTCCAAGTCGTGCTGCTTGAGGCTTTGCAGTCTGCGATACGCGCGCGTGTGGCTGTTGCTGTTATCCCCTTGGTCTCGTCCGGTGTCCAGATGGGGTGGTTGTGCTCGAGACTTGGTCGTTGTTCGCCGCTGCTGGGCATCGTCGGTGGCTAGTCGCCAGTCGGTCCATCCCGTGGTCACTACCAATGGTGGTCTGCGACCTCGATCGGTGCTGGGTCTCGCCAGTCGTGAGATTTGCAGGGCGTAAGTCGCGCTAGCCTGCAAGTGGGAGGTGCATCTGCTCTGTTGCTTGCCAGTCTCGTGAGGTTTGCATGCCCATTGGTTTCGCCCTGGCATGGCCTGCAGCTGGGAGCCGGATGGCATGTCCTGGATAAGTCAGTCTCGTGTCAGTTTCCAGTCGCGCTCTATTGCACTCTTCTGGCCACTGGGAGCTCGATCACATCGACTGGGTCTCCTCAGTCTCGTGTTCAGTTTGCAGTCACCGGTCAGTCCCGCTGGCCACATCAGTCTTCGCCCGTCTTGCTGGTCAGTCCTGCAGACACGCATCAGTATCTCGCTCCAAACACGCATAATGTATGCAACAGTGACATTAAGACCAAAACGGGCTCTCGGCATCCAGTACCGAGCGGGCCCAAACTACCGGTCCAGTGGCCGAGATACAATCCCGGCGCGGCGTCGCGGCGTCGTCAGAAAGTCGTGGTGGGTGGGGGGTGATGTGTCGGTCGATAACGTGGGTGTTTTGGTTTTTCGTCGTCGTGGGGGGTTGTCGTGGCGTGTTCACTCGGTGGTTGTCGTGGTCCGAGTGGCATCCAAGCCTCGCATCCTCGCATCCTCGCATCCTCGCCTGGCGCCTAGTGGTGGCGACCGAGACGAATAGGGTACGAGCGGCGGTGGGCACGGGGGCGGCGGACCTTGCGCTTGCACTTCTTGCTCGTCTTGCCGGAAGGCGAGGGCGAAGCGGGGGCGGCCGTGGCGTCGGCGCCGGCGCCGGCGCCGGCACCAGCAGAGTCTGCGCCCGCGGCCGAGGGCTCGGCGGCGAGGTTGTTGGCACCGCCGACGGCCGAGTTGGAAGCACCACCGGTAGGGGCGGCGCCGGCGTTGCCAGTGTACGCGGCCTCGCCGGGACCAGGAGTGTACATGCCATCGTTGCCGCCGGCGGGAGCACCAGAGCCGGCGTCGCCACCAGCAGCGGGAGTCGGGGCGGGAGTAGCGGCGCCGTCGGAAGGAGCACCAGCAGCATCAGAGGGGGCACCGGCGCCAGCACCGGCACCCGCAGCGTCCGAAGCACCAGCGGGAGCAGTCGCACCAGCCGAACCGTCGGCGGGAGCAGCGGCACCGCCACCACCACCGCCGCCGCCACCACAGTCACCCACGGGCGGGGTTGGCTTTGCTGCGGGGTCCTTGACAACGTCGTTGCCCGGGTCGGGGAACTCGACGTCAAAGTTCTCGACAGTCGCGCAGTGGTTGGGGTCGCTTTTGTTGATGTTTGCCTTGAAGATTTCGGGGAGCGAGTCAAACGAGTCGGCGCGGCGCGTGTAGTTGTGGTACTCGTGCTCTTCGCGCTTGGCGGCGCCGCCGCCCTCGATGGTGATGACGGCGCAGTTCATGTACATTTCGCGGTTGCCGATTTGGTTGAACCAGGTCCAGGCAAAGATGGCCTCGCCGGCGGGGATACCGGCGGGGACGGTAAAGTCAAACTTGCCGCCCTCGGTGGGGCAGTTGCCGATGAACGACTTTGCGACGCGGAATGTCTTGCCGCCGTCAATCGAGAAGGACGCCTGGCACGAGCCGCCGCCGTGCACGGCGCCACCGGTGCCCATGGTAAAGCTCGCCTGCGAGCCGGGCGCCCAGGTGGCGACGGATGCGCCGCCGGGTGTGCCAACGTCGGTCAGGAAGCCCTTGCACGGAAAGTCGGCGCCCATGTCGTTGAGCGGCGAGGTCATCGAGTATTCGGGGTTGACAGTGTTGGGGTTGAACTGCGAGCGGAGGGGAGGGGGGTCGACAATCTGCATGTGCGCGGCGGCCGGGACGGCGACGGCCATGGCGGCGAGCGCGGCGAAGAGCGTGTTGGCGAACATGGTTGTGGGGTGTGGATGTGTCGAATGGATTCGAGTGTGATGGGAGAGTCGAGTCGGGTGTGACGGAAAAGTCGGAGTGGTTGGAGTGGGTGGACCTGCCGGAGGTGATGCTGTTGACGCTGGTGTGCGAAAGAATGTGACGTTGCAAGACGGAGACCTGCTCGGGCTTGCGCGGTGGTTGACAAAGGGTTGTCGAAGTCGAAGTGGTTTGGTGGTTGTTGCTGAAGATGAGGTGGAAGAAGGATTGGCCCGGGGGTTTATATATGGGTTCTGACGATGGGGTCGATGGCGGGTGGTTTGGCGGGTGGTCACGGCGGAGAGTAGCGTAGCGTGAGCGTGAGCGTGCCAGGCAGGGAAGCAAGGGTGCGCTTGGACTGGACTGGTGCAAAGTCGTGTGTCGCTTTCCCTAGCGTGGTACGGTGGCGTCAAACGAGTGTAAGTGAGAGAGAGAGTGAGAGTGATGGTGTGGTGACTGGGACAATGGCGATAGGGAGCAAAAGGGGGTACGCGGGGGTGATGCAGGGGTCGACAAAAGGGGCGCGTGTAGGGTGCATCCACTGTTCCAAGGCAAAGGAACCCCGCCCAACCCGATCCCATCCCTGCCCGCCCCGCGAATCCGACGCCATGCACAGGGGCAACACCCAAGGAGGCCAGGAGGAAAGGGGTGGTGGGGGAAGAGGGAGAGGGGGGACGGAGGGCAGGACGGGGCGGGCTGGGGGGGGGGGAGGGGGGAGAGGGGAGAGGAAGGGATGAGGGGCGCTGGGATCAGGGGCAGGGGACATCCGTCAGGGCGCTCAGGGGCTAATAGAGAGCACAATGAGGGCTCGGATCCAAGCGCGTCGCGGCCCTGGGTCTTTGTGCGTCGCCGACACGCTTCCTTCCGTAGCGCCCCGTAGTGGTCGTCGTGGGGCCAGGTACAGCTGGAACAATGCACTCGTGTGGATTGGACAAAACCGCACTGCAGTGTGCACACTGCGGTGCGTGGATGCGGATGTGAGTACGCGGGGAACGAGGGTTCATGGCAGTGCGGCGTGCCTGATGCGCACGCCTCGAGCTTGTTCGGCGCTGCTGTGCATGCAGTGCAGGTTGCTGCACACACCTGTGCTGCACACCGCACGCTGCTGGATGCACACTGCATGGACGCAATGTCGGGGCAATGTGGCCTCCAACCCAGAGACGCGAATCGAGCGCCACACGACGCCACACTGCTAAAAAAACGGGGCTACCATCAAGGGATCTGACACTCGACTCGCTGAAAAGAGCGCGACGCGTGTGGGTGCTACCGCTCCTCTGGCAGGACGCGTGACGCCACCGCGCCACGCCAGATGGCCGGTCCAATTGCCCCCGCTAGTGCAACTCGTCTCAAGGGGGGCGGGGTGAATACAGTATCTGAATCTGAAATGGTTAGAAGGACACGAGGAGGCTAGGAGGGTAGGAGTGGGCTGGCAGGCGGCAGGCGGAGGAGTGGCAAGGAGTAACGCGGGGTATGGGTTTGGGTGCGGGTAGCGGGAATACAGTGCCTGTGGGTGAGTGTGCCTGGACCTCGCCCATGTCCTCTGGCGTGCTGGCTGCAGGCTGGGCCATGGTGTGTGGTGGTGGTGCCAGGTGGGTGTAATTTTGCACAGAGGAGAGCAGGCACCGGGCACGCGGGCACTGGACATTACGCGTGGACTACATGGATGCATTCATAGAGGACGCGAGGATGGCGAGAGGAAGAAGATATCTGTGGTGGAGTGCCTGGATCCAGGGCAGGGGTACCACGATGCCGCGGATGCAAAAGGACAGCCAGCAGCCAGTGTTGCCTCCTGGCGTCCAAGGTGCACGTGATGTGTCAGACACACTTGCAACACACCCAGTTCCAAGTGTTCTGGAACGCGAAAAGGTAGCATCAGCCAGGCTGAGCACATCTGGGCCATTGTCCTACCAGCGTACCAGCGACACCTTGCCCCTGGCTCCGACGCCGACGCCGACCCCGGGCGTTGTGTCACACGTCACAGTCTCAAGTGCTGCGTCTCATACAGTCTCAAGTACGGCGTATTGAACAGAGTTTGCGACACGTTTCTTCCTCCGTTGCATACTAGGTTTGGCCTTGACACGGATGCGACGACAGACCCCGCCGTGTCATCGGCGACACAGGCGACAAGTACTCACATAGTGTCCCCCTGTATCACTGCATGGTACATGTCACCCGTTGCGTCCGACACTGTGACTGACTGTGGTATGTGTGGTACGGAGTCTCCCCTTGTGTCATGGCGTGGTACATGTGCCCCGCGACTCACCGGCTTCTCACCCCCGCCAGCCACTGTTCCAACCGTCGGCGTTCCACTGCCGTGCCGCAGGTTGCATCGCCGTTGCACCTCGGTTGCACCACGCCGTCCCACCCTTGTGCCGCCGTTACACGTTCCAACCGAAAGGGCCACACGCTGGCACGCTCCACGTCGCCGTGCCTCACCCGCTCACGCACTCACCCCAGGGATGCCAAGATACACTCCATCCGACCTCATGCCACAACCGCGGCTCAACCCCGCACATTGTTCCTGAAGCGCCACGTCAAACTGCACTCACCACTCCGTCCCGCCTTCCACCTTGGCTCGCCGTTCCACCTCGTTGCACCTCGGTTGCACGTTCCGACTGAACAAGGGCCACACAGCCCGGTGCTTGCCACTCTCGCCCACCACCGTTGCACGTCCCACCCAAACGACGACAGCTTCACATCACGCCCCGCCACCCCTCGGGGCACGTCAATCGGGGGATGTGAGGTACATTCCATCACAGTCTGTATGGACATTGTTCCGTCACAGCCCCGCGCATTGTTCCATACGGGCCACACGTAACCCCGTTCGCCGCCATTGTTCCATACAGGCCACACGTATCCCATTCACCGCTATTGTTCCACCATCCGTCACACCTGTGAACTGTCACAATGACACGCTTCCTCCCACTCCTGTTGTTCGACAACGGCCACACGTCACTACGCTTACATCTGGCCACATGACCCCTCTCACCAAACTCGTCCACAAATTGGTAAATTGTATCACAACACCCATATCGCAACCGCCAAACGATGTGTGGTACCGACCCCCCTCCCCCTCCTCGCACACTCATCACACACCACGGGCTTCATGCGACACACATGCATCCCACCGACATTGTCGGATTTGCGACAGACCCCAGAATGCGAGCCTAACACGATACATGATGCGTGAAACTGACAACTACTGAAACTGACACCGACTGAAGCTGACACATCCTATGATCCGACGCCGGCACCCCCGAATCCGCGACCCCAATCGAACAACGAACGCTTGCTATGTTTCTTGGAAAGGGGCCGGCATTCGGATGGGTAACGAGAATGTGGCTGGGACTCAGGCTACGCGAGAAAGGGGTCTTGATCGAGAACAGGGGGCGTTGGGATTGTTTTACAGACGCCTGGGAGTTGTCGCTTCGGATGCGTTCTGTGGAGGGTGCGCTTCGAATGTGTTCTGTGGAGGTGTTTGGGTGAGCGGAAAGGGGCCGTCGGATGAGGTAGCCTGATGTACGCGGGGATATTCTACGTATGATGTGAGAAGGTTCTACGTATGATGTGAGAAGGGGGACGTCAGTGAACCGTCGGGGGTTGGCTTGGCATTGGGACGAGCCTTGGGGGCCGTTGCCTGAGATCGGCCATGTGCGGTGTGGTCGGAGATGGCCTCTGGTGAAGGTGTGTGTGTGTGTGTGGCTGGGACCATGCCCTCGCCAAGTGCGTTGACTGGATGACGTGGGAGCTGAGCTACCCCTTCGTCTAATGTGGGCCGACGGGACGCGCAGAACATGGAACAGGATGGGTGATGCCATGTTGGCATTCGTGGAGACTGACAGAACACGCCTGCTCTGGGACCCCCAGGCGTCGATGCGAGATCGGGGACGAGTTGTTCTCTAAGCTTCCGAGTCTCGCCAACTCGCACCCAGGTGTGGCGAGGTGGGGGTGGGTGCGAGTGTGGCATTGTAGTCTCCTCGTCTACGATGGGCCGAGGCTCAGTGTCATCAGAAGCAGTGGGAAGCGGTAAGAACCAAGGCTGCGTGAAGCACGGATTAGGGGCGTCAGAAGGCGTCGAGGTCGAGGCACGTTCGGGTCCGAGCTGCTCGTGCGCGGTGTGTGTGCACGCCTGGGCCGTTCGCTCCGTGGGTGATCAGCCCGTGGGACTGCAGCGGAACCGAATAAGGCGGGGGCAAGGACGGAATAGGGAGGTGGGGCTGGGGACGGGATGCTTCTGTGAGACGCCTGTTGAGACGTGGGTTGGAACCCGTTGGTGTGGGGTGTATCTACTCAGGGCAGTGACGGCAACGCGATTGGTGGTGGTCGGTCGTGAGATGCTGCAATAGGGGATAAACCACCGGGGGGGGGGACGGAGGGGGAATGCATAGCGGGTATTGTAATAGCACCATGAAGCCGCGCTATCCATATACCCAAAAGGTATCCTAAATACCGTCGAGGGGGCAACTCGGCGGATTCCCTTCATGAACATGTTGGTGGGAGCGCGGCTGAGAGTGCGTACTATTACAGGTATGTGATACAACGATACAGAAAGCACAGTATGAGACGCTCCCCATTTGGTCGTTTACTTGTTCGTTTGATTCGAGGTCGCGGAGTGGCGGCGTTGGTATCCTGGGAAGGGAGACTATCAAGGCGGCTGGGAGAGGTATGGGACGTGTATCACTTCCTGGCCAAATGCCCACAGAACAGAGACTCTGGCACAGAGAGGACGGTGGTGCAACCCCGGTAGGGATAGGCCGTGGTGTATCGCTTGCAACGAGGGGTGACAAGTGCGAGGTTGTATGGTCGGACGGCCGACACCCAGACGAGAGATCGTAACGTAGATCTCGAGCACCGAGGAACTTGAATCCAAACTCGGCCGGGGTTGACATTACGTGCACAGGATCGAGGAATGGGGACTCGTACACCAAAAACGACTGGATCGTTGACGTTTGACAGGATTGAACTGTCGTTCGCCCGACCATGCGAAGCATGGTCGGGCAATTTTGGGCCGCAATCCCTGAATTGGCGGCGGCCGACCTCATGCGTACCCGTTTGCAACTGTTAAGCATGCGCTCTGACCAACTGAGCTAAATCGCCGCGGTGTGCGGGGGAGGGAAGGAAGGGGACGGGGGGGGGGAGCGAGGGGTGGTGGAGGGGGGGGGGGGGGCAGTAGGACAGAAGGTGGAGCTGATGCAGGGTACCTACACGGGGTAGAGATTGCCAGAGGGCTGGCTCAGATGGCCTACGGGTCCGGGGTACGTAGCGGGTACGGGGCTGGGACACGGAGGCCCAGGGCAGCTCGACAGCGAAGCGTGTCCCAACTTCCAAAGTGTGAATTATGTCGTTGTCCATCGGCCAGACGCCGGGGAGATGGGTGGGCTATCGCGGGCATTCGGTTTGACCGCCGACACGGCATAGTACGCTGTCAAGGACCTCTTGCAAGTATCATGTACGCCACAAGTCCTCCTCCTGGACCCCCACGTCACGTCCCCGTCCCAGTTCCAGTACAAGGGCGACCGCCTCACCTAAACTAACTCCAGGCGCCCAGGGCACACCGTCAGAACACGTGCATCGCATCAAGGTCATGCGTTTGGCTTCAGAACACGTAGAACGTGCAACGCAGAACATGGCACACGTCAGAAAGACGTGACCACCCCGGCCACCAACTGGGCAACTGGAATCGTGCCTGTGCCGTAAACCATGCTAAACGATGCCAAGCCCGTGCCTCACCCCTCAGCCGCATTCTGACACGCTTTGAGACGAGCGGAGGCAAATGGTACAACGTGTTCGAGTGGAGTGTTGCAGGGGGCCCTCGTGCGTCATGTTGCTGAAACGCGGCCCGCTCCATGAAGCTATGGAGGCTGGCTGGTCTGACGGGGGTGGGCGTGGACAGTAGCGCGGTCCATCACACTACCTCCTTTCGGGACACTCTGGCGGGGCTGGCGCCTGAGGCCTGGATCGCTAGATGTTAGAGCTAGAGATAACACATGCAACGTCGAAAACTCCTCTCCTACAGTTCTGTGCGAAACGGGTATCACAGTGTTGGTGGTACATGTACCTGTGATTGGGCCGGCGTCAGTCCAGGTCCTCCTCTCCATGCGGGGACCTGACCAAGTCGCCTCCATGCGATGGCGTACACGTACAGACAAAGAGTCCGCGATCCTATTCAGCGACCTTGGGCCCCCAACGTCGCTCGGACAATAGCGGGCCATGGTTTGCCCCCACAGCTGTTGCCCTCCATACTCGACAGTGACTGCCCAGGTTCGGCCGCCATGACGAGGCGACGGTCGGGTCCTGGAACTCTCTGCTTGCTCATATCGTTCACGTGTTGTCCGTACGCTGGCACAAGCTGGAGCGTTTCGCAGGCGTCCAGACTTACAAATGGCTGGCAACTCCGCCCCCAGTGAAGCATGAAGCAGTTTCTAGGGGTACACATTTCGTTTGGCGTTTCGTGTGTCGAAAAACGCACAACTTGCGTCGAATATGGTTCATAAGGGTTGCCGCTTCAGGAAGAGGTGGGACGTCACACCCTCGTGTTTCGGCTCACAAAGTTGAGCGGGCCCAATGGTTGCGAGCGCAACGTGGCTGCAACTGGGTCTCCTGTTGACCTCCGGTACTCCGATAAGCGTCCTGCCAAGCCAGAGTCAAAGGTTTCAGCACGCACACCGTGCACTGCAGGGATAAGACGGCCGGGGTGGTGATATAGATGTTGTCCTTCCAAACGAATCCCTAAACAGGGGCTTGCCGGGGTGTAGTATGTATCGGCGTCTTGTCCGTCCGATGCGTTGGTTTGTTTCCGAAGCGTGTATGTGGCCCCCGTTACCCGATACCCCGTTACCCGATGCCCCCTCTGCACTAGTGGCACTCGTCAGTGTCAGGGGTCAAACCACGCACCCCAGGCATGCCCCTCAACGTTCAGGTTCCTCGGAGTGTGTCGCACACGTGAAGCGACTCTGGTTGCGATTCACCCTCGAACAGGCTTCTGGCCAAGACGTCGTCCCCGAACTCCACATGACACAGACGGGTGTTCCGCCGTCCGAACAAGTACTCCTCAGTGTCATTATCCAAACCAAACCCGCCCCTGCGTCGTCTTGACAATGCCGTCTGACCTTGATGCTCCTTAGTGCCAGTTGTCCACTCTTCAGTGTCAGCTGTCAAACTGTCTGGTCCCGTCAGGCAGCTCACACACCAAGCACAAGCTCAAGCCCGTTGTGCCAGACGTGTTTCTTCCCCAACCAGAACGTCAGGTATTAGGTTTGCTTAGATGTGCGACAGGCGGTCCTGTTGGTCTGGACACGGGGAGGGGGGAGGGGGGTTGGGTTGGATAGTGCGGGATACAACCGACCGGCTCAGAGACTCAGGCGCGACCATCATGGAGGGAGAAACTCACCCCTCAGCGGCACGCAAAGCCCCTCACTGACATCCAACCCCCCTCAGCGACCGCCAGGCGAATGACACGTGAAGGCCAATGTGAAGCGATCATCCGCACTGAAAAGCGGACACTCAGTCAAACCCACCACGTGGTCCCGCACGAATACTACACTGTACCACACTGATGAAGGGCTCCAGGTCCTGGAGCCGAGCCAATGCTCCCGGTTACGGCTGACGTCTTTCCTCGAGTATGGCAACATGGCTACAGTCGATGCCGAGTGGCAGAGAGGTCGTGTACGCAACTCTGACCCTCGAGCCACGTCCAACTTCACAGCCACGTCCAACTTCACAGAAAGTCTCCTCGGCTCGTCACTCACTGACACGTCTCCGAACGCAACAACGCCTGTCCCCTCCACGTCCCCGCTCCCTCTGGTCTTCCTTGCTCCCTTGTCGTCGTCCGTTGTCCGTCCTCACCCTTTCTCATGACCACTCTGGGTTCTGTTCCTCAGGTGGTTTCCTGCTCTTCCTAGGGTAGCCCCTCTTCCCATCTTACTTCTCATATTCTCGGTTGCTACCGTCCACGGATGTGTGGTTCGCCATCCCATTCTCAGCGACTGGCTGTCCGGTCGCCAAATGTCATCGGATGTGAGGTTGCCAACGCATCTGACACGACACCCACCACGCCCGACACCGCACCGATCACCTACTGTACACATCGCATCGTACACACCTCTTCCACTCTACAACCGCCCTACCTATACACGACCCCAATGCCCTTCTTCCCAATCCCATGCTTCATCTCGTCGAGCCCGAGGACCTTTTCGAGCTGTGCCCAGCTCATCCCGAGGCGGACCTGGATCTCGTCGGCATGGTGGTGTCCGTCGAGGTATCCAATGAGCTCGTCTTCGAGCTCGTACAGGCGCCCATCGCGCTGACGTGCTGCCGCATGGGCGAATGCGCTGACGCCGCCTCCGGAGCGTAGCGTGCCTGTGCGCCGGGAGGATATGGAGGGATGCGTCTCGCCGGCGCTCGTGAGCGAGCGGCCGATCATGGCTTGTGTGCCGGTTGTGCCTGTGGACTCGCGGGCGGCGGCATTGGATAACGCGCGGCGCGTCGGCGGCGACCGGCCAATGTTGGAATTGGGTGTGCGCCGCCCCTCTGGCGGCGAGGACGCGAGGGGGATGCTCGTGGCAGACCCCGCCGAGCGCAGCGTAAACTGCGACTCGCCGCCTTGATTGCGCGAAAAGGCAGAGTCTCCCGCGCGCGTGTTGGTGCCGCTCGACTGGAAGCCCACGCGCCGACGGTTCGGGTCCGGTGGCGCAGTGCTCCCGCTAAACCCACTCAGTCCCCCGACAGCAGCACCCGCTAGCAGGCCTACACCCGCGGGGCCCAGCCCAGGTCCGAGTAGTAATGGCGCGGTGCGATCGACAATCACGGGCCAGCGGTGGACGCGCCGCAGAAAGCCCTTGATGATGCCAAACGACACAAAGCGGCGCGGATCGATGCCGCGCGCCATCGTGTTGTACATCTCGGACCACTGGTGTATTGTGACACCAGGACGCAGCTTGGTGTACAGCGCTGCCAGAAACGGCCAGTCGGGTACGGGGGAGCCCTTGCGTGTGACGTAGGGCCCGCACTCGGAGATGACATTGGCGTCGGTGCACAGGTTGGGAAATGAGGGTGTGACAGTGTACATGTTGGAGAACTGGAAGATGTCGATCTGGTGCGTCAGTGGTTGGTCTGGGAGTGAAGGGGGGGGGGGAGGGGGGGATATCTGTTCGAGCGGCAGAGACACGCCCTCACCCCGCTTCCCTGGGAGGCTGCTCCTGGTCTCCACCTTGCAGGGAATGCATCGCAGCCTCGTGACGGAGGGCAGGCAGCACCAGCGCCGGGCACGTGAAGGGGTGAGTCGCAGTACCAGCACTTTCACCCCAAGGGGCTGGCCAAACAGTCCTCTTCAGACATGGGGCACTCCCCGGCAACGGCCTGTTCCACACTACTCGCAATAGGCAGTGGCAGCCAAGGCGAATATCGTATCCACAAGGCAATCGCAGGACGTGACGCTGCACCCAGAGACAGAAGGTTGGCTCCACCTGATATAGCCGAACTTGCCGCAGGAAGAGTCTGGCGCAAGGAGATCACGACATCTTTCGCACTCACCATCATGATAACCTGGTAGAACAACATATGTCGCAGCGTCTCCCGTGTTAATGCCGTATCGGCATCAGCCAGCTGCGCAATCTTTGCACTGTGGTTGATGCCATTGATATACTCGGACACGCGAGCGGCTGTAATGTCCCAGTTGTCATCCTTGAGAGAGTTTAGGTCGACGAGGGCGATGGGTACGTCCCAGTCGGAGACCTCGGGTGGGTTTGCTGCAGTGTTAGCATGACGTTCAAGTGATCGGCCACAGACAGCCAGCCGAGAGGGTAGTCGGCCATGATAAGCGGGGAGGGAGGCAGTCGGCAGTCATGAATGGCAGCGGTGAGGGAGGTAGAAGAGAGGCAGTGCGGGTGCCCATTTCTCTTGCCCCACGTCATTGGTACCATCCACCAACAGCCCGAGGGCATGGGTGGCCACAATGAGATCATCGTTGCTACCACAGCAATCCCAAGCCAGGGGCACCTCCGCCGAAGACAGCGGCACGCCTGCAAACTTACGATAGAACGGGAACAGCTTCAGCTCAAGCCAATTGAACCCATCGAGCGGAATCGACGTCTCCGAGTAACTATTCAGGTCCTCGAATATCTGCTCGAGCACAGCGAGGAGGGACGTATGATCCGGCTGGGGCGCCGAGAGGTATCCCGAGTCGAGTTCTGCAGACCTGAGAATACGCGCCGTCTTGCGGACAATGGGCTCGAAGGCGGCCGTGCTCGCGTCGGCGCGGAACACAAAACACAGGTTCCACATGTACTGGTTGCGCTGGTACTTGCCTGCTTCGCCCTCAATCACGCTCGGCAGGCCCATCACGCGGTACTCGTACTTGCGCCCCCCTTCGTGCGTGTGCGCGTCGTCATTGTCGTCGTCGGACGAGTCCGAGTTGGGGCCTTCGTCCCATGCCCCCTGTGTCCGAAACGTCACCAGCTTGCCATGGAGTGACTTCTTCGGAATCACGTATTCGCTAATCCCTGAAAAGTCCAGCAACGCCCCCTGGCCAGGCAGCGTCGGCGTCGCCGCGCGCCGGATGGACGGCGCACCCCGTGAACGAGACCGTGAGGGCGAGGGCGAGCGCCGGTCGCCGCCGCCGCTGTCATCGGATCCGGTCGAGATGAGGCGTTCGGGCACTTGGTGCAGGACTGTCGGCCCCAAGACCGGGTCGAAGGTCGCATAGAAGAGCTACTGTCAGAGAAAGCGAGGAGAGCATGCCGGGCAGCATCGCGACTCACGCCGACAATCTGCGGAAGGAAGGCCCTGGGCGTCAGGCGAAACAGGACAGGAGAATCACCACCATCCGAACTTACTCGTCAGAGACGCCCATGGAGTAGGCCTTTACGCGGTGTGCGCAGTGGTTTGGGTCCGATGCAAGAGGTTGTGGATGGCAAAGGGGACGGAGAGCAATAATGGTCGGACCGGCCACTGTCCGCCAGGCCAACGTCCAGTTGTGACGTCGTCGTCGAGATCAACGGACAATTTGCTTCCGCTCCAGTGGCAGTCGAGATTCATGTGCCACTCGACCAGGTAGAATGACCATCTGACACGAGCTGCCACCATCTGACCATCTGACAAGACCTGCATGCATGCCCTCTGCACAATCTCACTCTGGCACTGCTTCCCTCCCTAACCAATGCCGTGTCATATACTCCTAAGACGAGACACAGTATGGGAAGAATGCCCTTTCTGGGTCTCACGTTCCAACTTTTGAGTCGCCAAACCCTGCTCCATGGTCATGAAGCACCGACATTTGCTGCCCGTACTTTATACCAGTAGACCGTTGTGTCGCATGACAAGAAACAGGGGATGCATATCCATCTAACCACCACTTATCATCTACGCGGCAGAATTCAACGCCCCCAACCTTCGTGCCGTCAATGGCGAGCCCGGCTGCCCCGCCAGGGGGATCTGGTCCGAGCTCGCCGGTCTCCTCGGTGGCAAATTGGGCCGCACAGCCGACGCCACGGCGATAGACTGGCTGCGCGACGGGTTGGACGGCGACGACGGCGCAGTGTCCAGCCCGGGAGGATCGCGGAGCGTAGACGGTGCCGCCAGCTTTGGTGGCATCATGCGTGGCCGGTCAGCGCCGATGAGCACGGCAGCCTGTTCCGACCCCGAGTCTGTTGGTGCAGGGCCCGCAGATCCCTGGCTCGCACTCCCGGCCGCACTCGCGCTGTCCGTTGGCCCGATTGCCGCGACGCGGTCGGCCAAGTCCTGGCCCATCTTTGCGATCCCACGCGACATGGCGCCCAGCGCCATGGTGCGCAGGTCGTTGGAGGTAGGGATCACGGGCTCGGGGTTTTCTTCCGGGCGTGGGATGAGGCGCGGCAAGCTGAATTTCAGGTTGTTGGGCATGACCAGCCGGTCCTGGATGACGGCGCGGAGGCGTGATACCAGCAACTGCTCGATCTTGGGAATGTCTGGAGTGTGAGCAGGGTGAACAGCGGACGCGGTAGTGGGGGTAACGAACCCTGGAGCTTGGCCCGACTGCCCAGCAGGCTGGTCGTCTTGAGGTTGAGGTGGAAGTCGGGTAAGAGGCAGACGTCGAGGTGCGTACGCTCATCCTTTGGATTGTGGATTTGGACGCTGAGTGTACCACCCACAGACACGAGCTCTACTCCCACAGCAACAGGGAGAATGGCAAAGCGCGGGCGAGGAAAGTTGATGATAACCGACGTCGCAATGGCCAGCGACACCGTGTCCGCAAAGTCGATGTCTACCTCTGCGCGCTGGGGATCAGCTTTGGATCATGCACTTGAAAGTGATGGGGAGTGCGAAGGGAGTGAAATAGGAGGGTACTGGAGGATAGAGACATGCAACGAGTGCGATGTGTGAGGAAAACACACTCCAGGAGTACAGTGACCGAGGGGTGAGTCACTCAAGACGTAAACTAGAGTACGCCAGAGTGGACACACAAAGACAACCGGGGCTCAAAGACGAGGTGAGAGTGAGATTCTCGAGCATCCCATACTTGAGATATGATGCTCGAGATACGACACGCGAGGAGTAAGATCCTTGAGGAGACCTCGAGGGCTAGAATTCTCCGATTAGGATTCTCGATAAGTGTGACCCCACAAGCAGGATACTCTCCAACAGTGCTCGCGAGTATCTAGGGCAAGGTATTCGGAGCACAACACCGTGGCAGGACACGCAAAGACGAAACTATACGCACCACTGATCCCTCCCCGTCCGCCGGCCGGATACGCGCGTTCGAAAGGAGTGGGAAGCTGGTGCCAAGGTTGATGCCCGTGACTTCAATGGGGTCCTGTCATTGTCAACCTGGATCCACCGCCCCTTTGCCGGTTGAAACTCAAACCCACCAGCCACGACTGCTGCTTTCCGGGAGGGTTGAACCAGCGCTCAAACTGCTTTCGCGCGCCCTCCTCGCCGCCGCCCGAGAGCAGATCGTTGCGGTATCCCTGGAGGACCTGGGAGAAGAGGACGTTGATCCAGTCAGACGACTCGGCGGGGTGCGTCGCCATGTCGTACCCTGCCTTTTCGAGCATGTGCGAGGCGGGGGGCTGGGGTACGGCGGTTGTGGAGAGGATGTTTTTCTGGCGTGTCAGCGGGGGGTTCAAGCAGTGCAAGCACACAGCAAGGGGCGGAGAGGCAGTAGAGCCGCAATGACGTGCAGTCTTTGGAGCGGCTTTCGAGTGCAGCAACGGACAACATTTACGCTCTACCACAACCAAGAGACATTCTTCCACGAACACAACAGGTCCCAACCACGACCAAAAGAACCCTCAGATGCGACCATGGCAACCCTCAAACGCACCTTTGCCCGCTCCGCCCTCCTGCGCCGCCACCCATGCTGGTCCTCCGGCTCGCCCGGCGCGAACACGACATAGCGCATGAACAAGAGACACAGGACAATGAACACGCCCTGCCCGGCGAGGAAGCCCTGGGCAAACGTCCACGCGGGCCCGGTGTGTTGTGTCATGAGGAGGTTGGTCATTGCCACCGAGTACTATCGAGCGTGGGTGGGAAACGGCGGGTGGAGTTCGTCGGCGTCAGTCCGGAAAGAGGGTGAGGTCGAGGGCGAGCTTGGGGGTGGTAGCGGATTCTCGAGTGGAGGAGATTTTTAACGCGACATTGTGGACGAGACGGTTGGGAAGCGATGGGAGATGTGAGAGTGGGACACAGGAGAGATAGACGGCGGATGGATGATGGGAGCGGGAGGGTGGTCGTCACTGGATATTGTTGGCATGGAGCTCCGCCATTCACCCGACAGACGTGGGTGATACCCTAGTTTACGTAATGGGATAACTGCACGTGGCTGCACGTCATCGCCGCCGCCGAGATGCCGAGTGGCCAGAAATGGATCTGCGCAGCATGCCGAGCAACAGTATGCGCGGCTGGCCGCGGCTGGGCGAGGCCCACAACAGGCCAGCGGTGAGATGTGGCAGCATGCGCGGCATGACCACCGACGCAAGGTGCCTTGTACTTGAGCACCACATGCATTGCCAAACGGAACAATGCGGCAAGGAGGCCACAGGCGCAGACTGGGCTCAGATAGCCCCAGCACGCCAGCTCTCAGCCTTGGCCACAACGCCAACTACTGCCAGAATGGGGCCTACGGTACCTGTAAGAGAGCTCAGTGAATAACCCCGGACATCCCATTTCTCCCCACAAGAGCAATTAAAAGAACACATTGCGACATAATGCCCAGCGCAAATACAACTCTACAACGATGCCTTGACGTCCTTCTCCTTTGCCTCGCGCGCCTTCTTGAGCGCCTGGCGCGCGCCAATCGCACGTCCGACCTTGGACTCATTGTTGATGCCGATGCTCTTGCAGAGCCAGTTTCCGCTCTCGACGAGGCGGTCGAGGTCGACGCCCGTCTGGAAGCCCAGCTTGTGCAGCGCGTACACGACGTCTTCGGTCGCGACGTTGCCAGTCGCGCCGGGCGAGTAGGGGCAGCCGCCCAGACCAGCGAGGGACGAGTCGACAATGCGCAGGCCGAGAGGCAGGAGGGCGAGGATGGACGGGAGAGCCATGGAGAATGTGTCGTGACAGTGGGCCTGGGGGTTAGTACAAGGGCATGGGTCAAGATGTTTTGACGACGAGGGAACAGTCTGGTGGTGCAATGCGTAGGCAGCGGGCTTCCGTCTGAGAGTGGCCGCATCACAGCAAGCAAACTGCTCCACACCTCAAGCCCAGCGCTCTCCATCATCCCTCCCGACGGGTTTCTGTCCTCTTGTCCAAACAGTCCACAACTCCAAAGCTACGACCGGTATTTCACTCACCGCAATCTTCTCCACGGGGACACCAGCATCAACAAGCGCGCCCCACAGCACCCTCCACGCGTCGGGGTTGCCCTCGCCCGTCGTGTCGCCAAGGGACACCTCGTAGCATCCCATGTCGAGCAGGCGGCGGGCGACCTTGACGACGTCGGCGGGGTCGGTGGCGCCCGCGTACGGGTCGGTCATAACGCAAGACACGTACCCGCGCACGCGGTAGCCCTTTTCGAGCGCCTGGTCAATCACCTTGGGCAGACCCGCGAGGACCTTTTCGACCGGCGCGTTGTTGTTCGCCATGGAGAAGGGCTGCGAAGGTTAGGGCTGTGTCCCCAGCAAAAGCTGTGGCTCACCTCTGTGGCGGACACAAACACGGCAATCTCGTTAGTCAGCGGCTCGCCGCGCGCCTTTGCGCTCTCCTCGAGCTCGAGCAGGCTCTGCATCCCGCGCGCATTCGGGACGAGGACGGGGTAGTGGACCTGCTCGCCGTGGGCGGCGGCGGACAGGGGCGGCAACGATGGGAGAAGCTGGGGCGTGTCTGCCATCTTAACGGTGTTAGCATTTGTGTTCTGCACCAATGGGGTAGACAGTAAGAAGTGATTAATTTAACTGCAACCACACAGCAAATGAGGGAGCAAGCTCAGAGTAGCCAGTGGCCCTGGTACCGGCCCCAGCAGCCAGGAGGCAATGATGACTAGCCACAGGCACCCAGCACCAGTACCAGCACCCAACACATGCACAAAGCCAAGGCCACACAGCTCGGAACTCACCTGCGGCACACGGTCGGCGCGGACAAAGCTCCCGACCTCGATCGTCCTCAGGCCCGCGGCAAGGAGGCGCTCGACGAGCTCCTTCTTGATCGGGGTGGGGACCGCTGGGGGCTTGAGGTTCTGCAGGCCATCGCGGGGTGCGACCTCTACGATTCTAGTAGTCAGCTTGGTCGTCTCGGGGTATTTGGGCGATGCTGTGCGGTGCGGGGCGCGACCAGATGCAAGCACAATTTCGTTCCACTTACCTAACAAAGTTCTCCGCCTTGGGCGCGTCCAGCACGGTGCTGTACGTCCGCACACCGTTCGCGAAAGCGGCGAGGTCGAGGGCGCGCGTCCGTCCCGCGCGCGGCACGGGGATGCGGCGGACAGACGCGCGGAGCGAAGATCGGAGCGGGTTGAGTGCGAGCATCGTGTATCGCCGTGTCCTTGAGTGAGAGAGGGAGCAAATGACCAAGAACAAGACCAAAGGTGTTGATGACAAAAGTCGATGGCAAAGACGTGTGTGGGATGTGGTAGGTCCCGCCGGGTGTGGGGTAATATGTGGGTGATTCGGTTAAGGGCCGACCGAGGATATAGATCCGGATAAACACCTCGGCAAAGACATGCCGAGGCCACTCCACCCCCGACTTCAGCCTCTCTCGCCTGCGTCATTTGTCAATCTGCTGCCCACGCCGAACACCGAACTCCATGCAAATGCACCAGGAATAACTGCATAACTGCCAGAAACACTTGTTCTGTGTGTTGACATATCTGCTCGTGTCGGTTGACGATCGGCCACTCATCTGCCATTGCCGAAAGCGATCGCCGAAGCTGTCGGCGATGCTCAGAGATCGGAGATCGCTCTGCGAGTCGCCTACGTCGACCCGATCCGCCAGCACGCGCGGGCTGCACCTGGTGTGCTGCGAAGAATGCGTTCTGAATGGGCTCGCACTGATTACATCACAGCGGCTCCCATCTCTTGATAGCCCATTGACCACACTGACTTGCACTCAACTGACTGAATAGACGCCGCTCTGGAATCCCAGTGTTCCCCACGGTCGTCACAGTTGTGTAAATGATGACAGTTGTGTAAATGATGGTTTCCTCGTGGCTCGGTCAGTTGGTCGGATCCTGGTCCGCCCTGTTCCCACTTTGACTCGGTACTATCTCGCTCATGCAAACTCGTTCACCTCGGTTCTATAACAAAAGTCTTTGGCCCTCAATGGCCACACGTTCCACTCGACCCACACCAGCTTACCTTCACACTTTTACGATGTACTCACGGCACTCGACCGTGTTGAGGCAGCACTTGAACTGGTACCCCTGGCGCGGATCGCAGCGCATGCAACGCGAGCTGGTTTCTTCAGTTTGGTGGTGGCAGCCCCTTTGATCTCCTGGTCACCTGCTTGCACGTACAGCGGCCCCCACTTCTTGTCTGTTTCCGTGTCAGCGAGCCAAATCAAGCTAGATCAGCAGAGTGGACGTACCGCCGCACATCGGAGGCCGATGAGTTGCCACTGTGGGGTCGGCTTCGTCGGCTTCAGCTTCGATGGGGACGGCCAGTGTACAGGTGGCCGAGATGCCGACGAGGAGGGCGACGAGGTGGTTAATGTGCATGGTGGGTGTGTTTGGTCTTTGCTGAGACTCTGGCGGCGGTTTAAGTATGCTATTTCTCATGCCCATCATGTATTCTTCCTCGTACGGAGCACTCAGAGTCCATGATCACGAAGGGCAGAAGAGGGTTGTGACGGCCGAGGGGCGGTGCCAAGGAACGAGTCACGGGTACCCACCACCAGATAAACGCGAGTGCAGGTACATGGAGCCATCAGCGTCATGTGGACGTCGAAAGCTGTGCCCGGCTGTGCATGTTCTGTCTGAGGTGAGATAGGACGCACAATGGGGTTTAGAGTTGGAACAATCCAGATACCACCACGTTCTGTACGAGCTCCTTGAGACGCGGTGGAACAGGTGATGCAAGAGGTGTGGCAGACGCGCGGCCAAGAAGGTACCCACACCGCCCCGCGTCTCCAAGCAACTGTGGTCCTTGGCATTCCGCGCGCTCATGAGGATAGGCACTAG
This sequence comes from Pascua sp. PH4015B, assembly GCA_025502685.1. Taxonomy (NCBI): domain Eukaryota; kingdom Fungi; phylum Basidiomycota; class Tremellomycetes; order Trichosporonales; family Trichosporonaceae; genus Pascua; species Pascua sp. PH4015B. The sequence continues at coordinate 94,395 of JAMFRD010000078.1, read as the reverse complement.
GTACTCTTGGGCGTCTAGCTGACACATTAGATGTCACGTCGTGGTCTTCTTCCATGGGAGCGGGGACGGGAAAGGGCGTCGCACATGTGGTGATAGAACGACGGGGAGGAGCTTGATGCCGACTTGGCCAGGGTTGGGCGTCTCGCTCACCCACTCCTGGGCTGTGGAGTGCCCAGGCTTGTAAGAGGAGGGTGGAGGCATTGTCATCTCGAGACGGTACCCGTGAGCTGATCTGGCATAGCTGGGTCAGACCCAACTTGATCATATGGCCGAGTGCTAAGAGTAAGTGGGAGCCCCGCGAACAGACCAACTCGAGCAACAACTGGTCGTCACACATCCATTATCCTTCTGATCACTCGTCAACTACGATATCCCTATCCATCAGCACCCAGACGAGCACGCAGACATACTACAGGCGGCAGCAACACTCCGGGCTGGTAGTCCACACATTGCCGATCCTGCTGCACGATTTCCTGCACGACTTTGCGCTCATCTTGCCGGTACACATGATGGGCCCGCGAGCCGCCGCGTCGTGGCTGTCGGAGAGTGGCGCGGGGACGGGGATGGGGTTGGGGTCGGGGACGGGCGTAGCGCTGGCGGCGACAGCGAGGAGCGTGAGTGCCGCGAGGAGCTTCATGGTTGGGTCGCTGGTGGCGAGGGATGAGTGCGTTGGTGGGTGGGGCTGTTGTGGGAGCGCCACTCGACGTCGATACCGTTGTGTTATATCAAGGACCGTCGTGCCGCTTGGCTCGCAGTCAGATGTCAGCAATCAGATGTCAGGCGTCATCGGGGAACGGTGTCTTGCTGGAACCGAACAGGTTTGAGTGCCAACCGGTGTTGGTCGTGAAGGGAACGTAGAGTTCAGCGCAGATGTGCACGGCGTAGAGTTCAATGCGCATAATGGTCTCCGAGCACAACCCCGGGATGGAATGATCACACGCGCAGAGCGGTAAGATTAGAGTTGGGACCGAGTTGGCGCTGATCCCATATTGAAGCTTTCACGTTTTCACCATCCCCGTGTCACTCATGTGCGTACTTCGACTTGGAAGCGACGGTCTGCGATACTCGGTAGCGGTTGTGCCGCTCAGCTTGTGCTGTACCCGTACCTACCTCGTCCTTCCAGCAAACCGTCCCAGCAATACATATTTGCACGTGAGCAAACCTTGGTGAGCGGGACTCATGATGGACGCCGTATCAGCTTTGCACGGCATGAAGTACCAGCTGAACCAGTTGGGTGCATCAAAGCGCGGCAAGATAACTCAGAGGCCTTGTCTGCATCAGAAGGCCGGACAATCACCACCGTTGTGGCGAGAGAGCGAGGGGAAGAGACAAAGCGTACGTGCAGCCCCACCGCTGCACCCCCTGAGCGCCGCTCGCCCTCCTCGCGTATGTCTCCCCTGTCTCTTGAGCAGTAGGGAAGTGAAAGGAGCTGGCCCGGGTCAGGTATTAACCCCAACATGCGCAACATGGGCCGTATCTCGTTCACAACGCATTCATTTTCCTTCTGACACTTTTACTTTCTACGCAACCTGTACCCGCAGGGCGGTCCACTAGGCATGGCCCCAGCAGTCGGTCAACTTGGTACAGCATACGCTTGCTAAACATCAGCACCATCACCCACAAGCAGCACACGCACCACTAGCCACGGCAGCAGCAAGCGGGCGAGTAGCTGTATACGCCGCCCAGGCTCTTGCACGCTGCCCTGCATGCGTCATAGCTCATGTTGCCCCCGGCGCAGGGGTGGACACCCGGCACTGGCTCGGGGTTGGGGAAGGGGTTGGGCTCCGGGACGGGGTTGGCCGCCACGAAGGCGGCGAGGAGGGTGAGGGCGACGAGGAGCTTCATGGTGGTGTGTTGCTGATTGAGGCGTTGGGGGGCGTTGCGGGGGTCGGAAGCTTCGATAGGGGTTCTTCACCTCGATGAGCTGGCCTTTTAACCACCACCCTCGTGCTCGTGCCACGCACGGGGCTATGTCTTTGCGCCCGCGAGTCTGTTGGGAAGCACCATGTGCTGCGCAAGTCACGCGGACGCGAGTTTGTGGGAGCACCATGTGCTGCGCAAGTCACGCGGACTACTTCATAACGTCTAGTCGCTCATTCTCTCCATCGCACCGAAGTTGGACAAGGTAGCGCTCAATATGCATGGTCTCACGGCGGGAAGGATCACTAGAGCGGTAAGGTTAGGGTTGCGACCGAGTTGGCGCCCATCCCAAATGAAAGCTCTCGCGTTTCCACCGTCCCCGTGTGAATGGCGTACTAAATAGATGAGCAGCACTCTGGCGGTACGTCATACCGACCCGCAGACTATGAAGTGTCAGCTGAACTAGTTCGGTGATACAAAACACGGAGCATGGCGTGCACCAGAAGGCCGGGCAATCACCACAACTGACAAGGGCAGCGTGGCGAAGAGCAGCAGAGTGAGTAAGTGTCCCAGCACCTGCTCGTCACAGGGGTCCAGCACGCGCCCCACCACATGGTGTACTCAAGAGTCTGAACTGGTTTCCGTCATATCTCCCTTGGCCCTTGACGAGTAGGGAAGCGTGGAATAGAATTGGGTCGGCATCGGATCACATATCACCCAACACTTCGCAGCTCGTCCATGCGCATTCATTTCCTTCTGATAACACTTTCACTTCAACTACTGAACACCACCCAATGCCGCCCGTTTGCTAAACATCAGCACCATCACCCTTAAGCAGCACACGCACACGCACGACTAGGTGCCCCTGCAGCAGCAGTCCGCGTAGGACCACACGCCGCCCATGCCCTGACACGCCGCCTTGCACTGGGCTTGGCTCAGGCCTTCGCCGATGCACGGGTGCAAGCCGGGGACTGGCTCGGGCTTGGGAATGGGCTCGGGGACGGGGTTGGCTGTCACGGCGACGGCCAGGAGAGCGAGAACCACGAAGAACTTCATGGTGGGCTGTTGGTGGGTGTGTTGGTGGGTGTGTTGGTGGGTGAGGTGTGCGTCGCAGGTCGTGGGAAGTAGGGGCTCCTAACCTAGATGAGCTGGCCTTTTAGACACCATCCTCATATTCTTGTGATGCGGCCATGCCTTTACATGCCCGCCGGGTTCTTGGTAAGCCACCATGTGCTGCGCAAGTCACGGGGAGTACTTCATGACGCCTCGTCGCTGATCCCCAAGTGGAGTTAACATGAGCCCCGGCGACGATGATGCGGAACGAGGCGAGCGAGCAACCCAAATGAGAGCGGGGTCAGGATGTCGAACTCATGCAACCCCTGCAGCCCATGTTTGACACGCAGAACCGGGCTGTGGTTGAGCAAGGTAGATGGGCAACGTTTAGAGTTCATAAACAATGCACTAATCCCTTTAGCGTTAATTCTATCCAGCAGTGTGGGTCATGTGCGCTCCCGACGACGCCTCGTCAGATATTTCCGCGTGCTTCTCTCATTCGATGTTCTTCTCCTACTCTCCAACATTCTGCTCTCGTGTGACACAGCAGGGTGAGGTACCTATAAAAGACGTTCTGGTGCGTACCTGTGGTGTGGCAGAGAATCTATCGCGCTGGTTTGTGTAAACCCAGTTGCGAGTAAGAGCAAGATAACCTAGTTGGAACAGGCGTCTCGATGCGACGCCACATGTTTGAATAACATCTCTGAATTTTTGTGAACGACGCTAGAGTTGTTCCGCCATGGAAATTCGGTCAGAACGGCGTAGATATTCTTTCCGTGGGCTTGGCTTCAAACGATCGGGGCCTCCACCAGTCTTCCGCGCCTCTTCGCACTACTAACTCGCACGCGCGAACGGATTGACTTTGACATGTGTACCGGGTACGGATAGCACCTGACTTGGTCATGTGGAATCACGGCCGAGTTAGAGGTCGATACGGGTGCACGCTCGGAGGCTTGGTTACTTAGATGATGTAACATCGACAGCGCCACCTGAGTCGCGGTCGGGGGTGACCGGTGCCGGCGACGCAATGTCCCCAGCGACTGCAGAGATGTGTGCATATGCTATGAGAATGGCTCCTGATCCATCATGACGTCGTGGCGGTGTACACTGGTGGGTCCCTTCGCTTACACAGCCCCGAGACACCATGCACGCTCTCCCTTGCAGTATGCCGAATAAAGTGGCCCTGCAAGCTGGCCATGCTGACCGTCCGGCCATGTGCGCGCTCCTCATCGACAACGGCGGCGACAGCACGCCCGAGCTGGTCGACTTCTTCGGGAGCGAGGCGCTCGTCGCGGAGGAGCGGGTCGACGTCCTTGGGCAGCTCGATGACACCTTCGCCCTCACCCTCGTCCTCTCCGGGCCGGCGTCCGTAAAACTTGACAAAGAGGCGGTAAGCCTGTTCGCCCACTGCGTCGTCCAGCAGCTCGTGCATGTCCACGCGGCCCGGACGGATGAGAGCCGGGTCCAGCCGCTCATAATGGTTGGTCGTCATGAAGATGATGCGCTCCTCAGATGATGCGACGCCGTCGAGAGCATTCAGCAGACCCGAAAACGTCACGGCCGACTTGTACCCGTCCTCGCTCGTCTGGACGCGCCGGTTGAATGCAGAGTCAATGTCCTCGAGTAGGAGGAAGCTGCGATCTGGCACCAGGCCCAGCAGGTGGTTGAGCTTGTCGTCCGTGAGGCCGCGCTCGGCGAGATTCAACAGGCAGATGTTGTACCCCAAAGAACCCGCCAGCGCCTGGATGAAACTCGTCTTGCCAGAGCCGGGCGCGCCGTATAGGAGGTAACCACGGCGGTATGGAATGCCTGGGATTAGCAACAGGGGCTGGATGGACCGTTATATGAAGAGCCTGGGCACAATGGACACATTTGGCACATTGATGGCTGCCAGCTTGGCCTGCCGAGAGCCCTTGGCCGATGCGTCTTCCCTGCACAGCACTCCGCTCTTAGAAGACTGTTGAGACGCAGAATTGCTGTGACTCGTCCTGTCGATAGTGACAAACCTGACTTCCGTTGAGCCTGGGGTCTTCTGCAGAGCCGTTCTCAAACACGTGTGCCTCTGTAACTCCAGAAGAAAGCCTCACTCACCACGCTCAGCATACCACTTGTTCCTCGCAAGGAACGCGCGGAGATCCGTCTCGACGCGCTCCGCCACACCGTCAGCGAGGACAACAGAGCCCATCGCACGCCGACGCCGGGGCTTGCCAAATGGTCGCCACTCGGTGCCCCATGCGGTGTACACGACAGTCTTGCCCTCGGTGCTCTGTTCCGCGAGCTCTTGCGCCTCGGTCAGCAGTCCGGCAAACACTTCGCGCGACTGTGATAGACCCGTCAGAGTCAGCGTCTCCCAGGGAGAGCCAGAGTGCAGGTCCATGAGCTTTGCGTCGCGTTCGCGCTTGACCTGGGGGTGTGTCAGTGGGAACACACGTTCATATAGGGCTTGGATCATTGAGGATCCCAATTCAGGACACGATAGCGCTAAGGTATCGAGCTGGCATCTATTGGAGCCTCATCCAGCGACCAGCGGCGACCTCCAACCCTTGTTGAGTGCTGTAGACATGACTGGGAGAGGTGATGGCCGCCTGGCTCAGCGAGTCTGCGACCCAAGTCACGGGGGTGTTGTGCAGTGCCCTGACGAGCTTCAAGCAGGCCCCAGCCTCAGCGCTAAGAACACCGTTGTCCCAAGTTTGGTCCTCGCCAACACCCAATGCCTTCTCCTCAGAGATGTGGCAAGCAAATGCCAGTGGACACAGGGAAGTCGAGTACCCTCCTGAAGCCCGGTGTCGATATCCACCCGGGTACTGAACGAACACCCAAATGGGCCTCCATCCACCTTTTCCCTCTCACATCCCAGTGCTGTACCCGCGCCTCATCCACGCCCTAACCTCGGACACGACCATTCTCGTCCCTCCCTACACCTCACAGACTCCACAATGCCTGCACACGTCCGACCTGAACTTACCTGGAACCAATGCCCCTTGTACCGAAAGTAATGTGTCCCCGGACCGGGAACAAGATTAAACATCGCCTCGCTCGACCCATTCTCGTGCTGTTTGTAGGACGTCTCGACCGCGAGCTCGTGCGATGGCAGCTGGTTCATCTTGCCCGCGAGGATACCGCGCAGCCCCCTGTCCGCAGGGGGGACTGCACGTGCCGCCTCGGCCTGCGCGGCCATCCACTCGAGGAACCACGGGTACGCACGGTCCTTGGAGGGGATCTCGAGCGTGATGAGCATGCGCCGCCGGGCCGTGAGGGACGCGAGCTTGACGCCGCGCCGGAGACCAGTCAGGACGACGCCTAGGCCCATCAGCCCGGCACCCGCGGAGAAGTACGGGCTGAGTTTGTTAGTTCGGTACATGACAGTTGAGAGGGTCGTAGGGGGCTCACTTATCCGCCATGATTTTGCTGAAGAGCGACTCCTCGGCAGGAGGCGCCGGAGGGGCCGTTGGACTCGGGCTAGAGCTCGGGCCGGCTTCGGCAACGGTAGCGGTCGCAGGAGTCGCAGAATCGGGTGTCGAGGGCTGCGCCGTGTCGGCTGCACTGGCACGCATGCCGCCGCGCTGTGCGGCGAGGCCGCCAAAGTTCATGGTCGCAGGCGAGATGTTTTTGGATAGAAGTCGGAAAGAAACGAACACGATCGATGATGGAAAGTCAAAGGTGGAGGTGGAGGTCTTATTCGACCACCCCACTTAGCCTAGTCTCCTGCCAGCACCATCTGGTACATGGTTCGATCCTCAGCGGAAGCCATTCGCTTCAAGCAAAGCATTTTGAGCCATGGTAAGCAGAAGGGGTGTAGGGGCTCACAGTAACAGTGGTGCGCAAGGCTCCAGAGCTAGCTTCCCGAATCATGTTTCATGTCGGGAGCAAACGTATGTGTAGACACGCACGAGCATTCGAGCTCACCCTCACCAGCTTCAAAGGAGCATGATGGTGGCCTCAAACCCTGCTAAGCACAATTCTCGCCCGGGGTGACTGCCGCGCTGACCCCGGACCTAACAGCTTAAAGTCAAAAGTCACATGAACGGCCCAGCGAGGGCTTAAGCGGCCTTCACGGCTCCCCCTCCCTTCCATTTCCACTGATGGCACGTCCACCTTGCAAAACGAATTTCGACATCCAGGCAGGAAGGCACGCGAGCGTAGTGCAACAATAAGGAGGGCCCGCGACCAGTTCACTCCCACAGTTTTACTCTGTGTAGTGCCTTGACCCGAATGAACCCTCCCGGGCCAGCCTCTCATTGGTCTGGGCCAATAACTTCATCGAATGAAAAGCACATTAGCATTGAGCCCACCGTAACTGGTGCCGAAAACCATTTGAAGTTCTTTTGGCTCACATGTGTGTCGTTATTTTGTCTCCGGGAAACGCCAGCAGTTTAGGTTGGTTCCGGACAGGAACGACCTCATGTACGGCCGGGCACCGTGGCCTGAGGCAATTCTTTCATTCAGAACCCAGAACTCGTCGCGTCGTCGCTTAGACGAGTTTCGTACTCTTCAACGTGACTGATACGCGTCGCACCCCTCTGCTTTTATGAAACTTTGACATGGTTGACTCCAGACAGCGATCGCTTGGGCCAAACTCACACTCGATAAACCCTCCAGACCGGGTGTCACCTGCGCCGCAATCAGCGGCAGAACCAGAGTCGAGCTATGGTAACAACAAGCTCGTAGCGGTGAGTTCAATGCTTCAATCCATCTTCCATATCTCTCCGTCTGTCGTACATATTGGTACATTAACGCCAAGGCAGAGAGAGTGTGAGGCAAAAAAGGAAATAGAAAACAAGGTGTGGCGCTCTCACAACCCCGTCCCTTATGTCTCGTGCCTGGCAATGTACCTCACCCAGTAACGCGCGCTTGCGCTTGTTTCTGCCTCACCCCACTGCGTCCTTTATGACCAGTGCGGGCGTCGTGTGCAGCGAATGAGTGCACGCGTACTTTCCGGGTCACTCGTGTCTCGGTGTCCTTGGAAACATGACCCGTTATAGCAGGAACATTTTTTCACCTTTTGCCTCACAAACCTTGGCTCGGGCCGTGCACTCGGTTGCAGAGCCAGGCAGGTGAGAGACTCCGTTGGGGCACAACTTTTCCGAGGTCGACGCGGGGTGGGCACCCGAGTTGGCTTTGTATAAGAAGGTCCGGATGAGACGGTCTCTGCCCGCTCCTGGCATAAAGGCAGTCCATCCCTTCACTCACGCACATATCTAAAGGCGAGCCTCAAGCACGCGAAACCACACCTTCGACTTCTAATGAGCGTCCCCAACGAAGCCATCATGATCGAAGCCCGCCACATCCAAAATATGAGCGAGGCAGCCACCCTCGAGCCGCACTGGGGCTACGCCGACCGCGCGCTGCCGTGCACCAACGACCCAGGCTCGTGCGCCTACCTCGACCTAGTGTACCACGCACACGACCTGGGTATGATCTACTCGGGCGTCATGTGGTGTGTGATTGCGGGTATCCTCGTCATCTGGGCAGTGGCGCGCCGAATGTCGCCTTCTTCCCCACCACGCCTCTTCCGCGCCGCTGCCACGTCCGTGAGGCACCACCTCGGACGCGAGGTACGTCGACTGCGGTTCGTCTTTGGTCGCGTGTCGCGCCTTCAGCTCGTCGTTCTCGCAGGTCTCGCAGCGTACCTCGCCATCTTTTCGTTCGTCGGCATGACATACCAGACGTGGGTGACGCCCATCAAGAATTCGACCAAGCACAATGTCCGCACATCCCTGGGACCGTTTTCAGACCGCATAGGCCTGTTGGCCTACGCACTCACGCCGCTCTCTGTTCTTCTCGGGGCGCGCGAGAGCGTCCTCTCGGTCCTCACGGGTGTGCCGTACCAGCACTTCAACTTTCTCCACCGTTGGGTCGGCCACATTATCCTCCTCCAATCCGTCGTCCACACCATCACGTGGTGCGTGGTAGAGCTCCGCCTGTACCAGCCCCAGCCCACAGTCGGCATTGAGTGGATCAAGCAGCTGTACATGATCTGGGGCGTCGTCGCCATGTTCCTGCTTGTCGTCCTCTGGGCCCTGGCCACGCCATGGGCTATGCGCGCATTCGGGTACGAGTTCTTCCGCAAGACCCACTATGTTCTCGCCATGTTGGTACGTAGTGCCTTGAGACGTTTACATGCCGAACACGGCTGACCACCAGTACATCGGCGCCTGCTGGGGACATTGGGCGAACCTCAAGTGTTTCATGCTCCCCTCGCTGCTCCTCTGGGGTCTTGATCGCATTATCCGTCTCGCCCGCACAGCACTTCTGCACTACCGCTTCATCGCCCCTGGAAGCGGCGCATTCACACCGTTCCCGGCGCGTGTGACGCACTTTGACGAGGACGTCGTCCGGCTCGACATCGACCTCCACAAACCTATGTCTTGGGCAATCGGCCAACACTTCTTCCTCACCTTCACGCGGGGGAGCATCTGGCAGAGCCACCCTTTCACACCGCTCTCGCTCCCTGGTTCCAAGCAGGCATACGTCCTCCGTGCCAAGCGTGGCGAGACTGCCAAACTCGTTCAGTGGACCGACCCCATGACGCCAGTCATCTTTACGGGTCCGTACGGCGTTGATATCACTCGTGACCTCGTGCCGATGACCAATGTTCTCTGCATCGCCGGCGGGACGGGTATCACCTACGTCCTCCCCGTCATCCTCGAGCGCGCGCGCCAGGGTCTCGACGGCAATGTGGGCGGATTCACGCAGCTCGTGTGGGCTGTGCGGCACCAGCGTGACACCGAGTGGGTCGCCGAGGAGCTCGACGAGATCCGCAGGTGTCCCAACGTGTCTGTTGTGGTGTACACGACCCGCGATGGGCACGTTGGATCCGAGCCCTCGAGTATCGGGACAGCATCGGGCAATGGTCAGGGCAAGCTTGACCCCGACTCGGAGAAGGGTTTCCACACGGAGTCGACTGGTACCGGTAGGCCGAACTTGCCTGCTACGCTGGAGCGCTACCTCTCCAATGCCATCGGCAAGAGCCGCGTGTACGTCAGTGGACCTCCGTCGATGGTGACGGATGCGAGGGATGCTGTGGCGCAGTGCAACTCGGGATCCCGAGTGTGGAAGGGCGATGACAAGTACGACGTCGAGGTGGTCTGTGATGAGCGCTTTGAGTGAGGGTGAGATTGTAAGCCAATGTTGATGCGAATGTCATCTCCGTGTTGGGTCTGGATGGGGGTGCAGTGGTCACGCATTGCCAGAGTCCACAGGTGTTTGACCTGCTGCCTTAGAGATGATATGGTGCAGTGCGTGGCTAGTGGTTGAATAGATGCAAAGTGCAGTGGGCACGAACGTTGGCAGGTGTCGATAGCTCCCAGCTCACGATTCGTACCATTCGGTCACGTGCGATAAAAGTCAGGCACGGATCAAACGAGATCTAAATGACGACAGGTGGTACAAGCTCCTCCTTTGTCCTCGTACTCTTTGTCCAAGTGGGCACATCTTCATCGCTCTCCACCTACTCACCATTCACTTCCGCACAATGTCAACGCCACCCTGGACCTCTGAATTGGCGCCCATGCCGTCTTCGACTCTTCCTTGGCTTCCACGGAGCCCACGGAGTGTCTCCACCGAGAGCGCGTCTGGTAGCGAGGGCTCCGTCCGCGGCGTGACGCTCCTCGACCTGCCGGATGAGCTGTGAGCCCCACAGCCCTTGCCACGGACAATTCCTAACACTTCAGTCTCATTCGTATCCTTTCGTATCTCCCCACCGCGTGCGACCTCACGACCTCCGCCCGCACCTGCCGGCACCTCCACGCCATCTCGCAGCAGGCGACCCTCTGGTCGCACCTGTTCTACGTCTCTGGCTTCCGTCTCCGCCCCGACCTTGCAAAGCGCATTGTCGCGACGCCTACAGCTCCTGGGGAATGGAGAGGGCGGCGTGGACGCCGGTTCGTCCGCACAGGGGAAGCGGACCCCGAGCCGGCACCCGCCGCATGGCGCCCTTGGACGTATCTTCGCGAGCTTGTTTGGCCTACCAGCAGCTCCGAGTCGGACGAGACGCCCGTGGTCGATGGGTGGCTGTCGTCACTTGACAGCCCTGACGATCGCGCCTCGATCCCCATGCGCCTCCCAGCCACGGCGGATGGGGACGGCCCGATCCCAGTCCACTTCCCCACGCTCTTCCGTGCGCGGTGCTATGTCGACGACGAGCTGCGCGGCGCAGGCCCACTGCATCCCTTCCGCAGCACATTGGGCGATCCCGATGGTGACGATCTCAGCTCGGACGCAAGCGAGCTTGTCGATGCGAGTCTGCCTGCCGTGCCCAACTTCCTCTGGAGCATCGAGGCACACAGTGGCAAAGTATACTCTGTTGTCGTCCGCGATCACTGGGTGGTTTCGAGCGGCCGTGACCGTGAACTCAAGGTGTGGCGCCTGCCGAGCCTCTCACTGGACGGACGCATGCCAGAGTGGGGACCGTACGTCGTGTGCACCGTACCCGACGCGCACGAGGGGAGTGTGCTCTGCACCGCGTTCGAGGAGGGTGACGCCGCGGCAGGAGTGAATGGGGCGCTCGTCACGGGGTCGAGCGATATGACAGTCAAGGTCTGGGACGTGGTTTGGGGAACCGGCAAGGGCGATAACTGGGACAGCGTCAAGGTCGAGCTCAAGACGAAGCTGACCGGGCACACCGGTAAGGTGGCAGCAGTCGCCATGTCCAAGCAGTTTATTGTCACTGGGTGAGTGCGGCTTGTCCTGTTATGGAAGGCGAGCCGAGTATGCACCCAACCCACTGACATCTAGATCGCACGATCGGAGTGTCCGAATCTACGACCGTGAATCGTGCTTTGCCGATGGCGATGCACAGCTCCTACGCACGTTTACGCTCCACCGCGGTTCTATCACCAGCATTGCCTTGCACCCCGACCCGGACATGCCCCTCGCAGCGACGGTGGGGCTGGATGGGCGCTGGCGTATCATTGACCTGCGCGACGGCGCTCGGGTAAGGGATGGCGGCGACGATGGGCGAGGTTATGGGTGTGTGGATTGGCAGGTACGTGTCGTGCTGTGGATGCGGCCGAGATGGCGAAACGGAGTGGGGCTTGTGGTGAAGGGGAGATGGGGATGAGGGCCAGCCACATGCGTGTTAAACATCTGCGTTAAACGGGGTAGGAGCTCGGAGATGACCATGGGTGGAAGCGAGTTGCGGGCGTTTTGCGTTCAGCAGCTTGCGGCCCCCATCGCTGTGCCCTCACCACCAGTCCAGGTCCGGGCGTAATGGGCAGGTGGAGATGCTTGAGTGTGAACTTGCAGAAACTGACATCAGGCCGACCGCCTCCTCATCGGCAGCGTCGACGGCAAGATCCAGCTCTACTCATCAACGACATGCCAGCTCATCGATGCATTCGCGACTCAAAAACGCAAGCAGATTCGCACTGTGCGCCTCGACGCCGACGCGCGTGGGGCCGTCGTCACAGGTCACGACGGTCAGGTGCATTTCTGGGACATCCGCGCGGGCGAGCTCACGCGGTCGTATGAGATGCGCGAGCGACCCGTATATGGGCTGGACCGGGATGGCATGATGCTTGCGTGGTGAGTGGCACGGCACCCAGGGAGTGATGGGCTGACGGACAGTGGGACAGAGGACGGCTGCGTCAACTTCATCACCAATGGTGTTGGCATGCCGTACCAGGGACTGTTCGCCTAACTTGGGCGCGTTCACCTGCGCGTCGGCATGGTCACGACTTCTACGTGGCCGACACATCAAACCTCGTGGGCCAACGGTGCACGCTGAGGGCCCTTGGCTGGGGCGTTGATAAGTGAAGTTTAAAGTGTGCCCTGCAGTCCCAACAGGGAGGTAGCCAGTGTTGTACGATGTATGATAGGTGCAGATGCTCGCTGTACGATCCGGAACATGTCTACTCAGCTGTGACCTACACCTCGCCTACTTGCGCTTCCTCGCACTATACATGTAGTTGACATACTCGCCCATTCCCTTCATCCACGTGCCCTCGGCACCTGGCCAAAGCTTCCAGGTACTCGCGAGGGGGTCGTAGACAATGCCGCGCGTCTCGCCCACGGCGTCGACGGCGATATCGCTCGCATCCGTGTTACGCTCCCAGACATCAAACCCGCCCATGTCGGCGTACACAAACCGGCGCAGTTCTTCGGGCCGCACAAACTTGTGGTACGTGTGCGTCCCCGGCGTGACGAGGCGCAGCACGTCCTCGGCGAGCGTGAGCGTCAAGAGCTGCGAGAGGGGTGTGCGCGAAATGGTCGAGAGGACCAGGTGGCCACCGGGGCGCACCATGTCGCCGAGACACTGGAGAAATTCCCCAGGTGAGTCGACGTGCTCGAGCACCTCCATGCTGCACACGACGTCGAACGTCTCGCCTGACGCGCGCAGAGTCTCGGCGGTTGTGTGCCGGTACTCGAGCCGGCCGGGCGCAGTGGCGTTGGCGCGCTCCCCCTCGGCGTCGACGTAGGGCAGGAGCGGATCGTGTGATGCGTGCGTGCGCGCAATGGCAATGTTGGCCGGGGACGCGTCGATCGCGAGGACGTCACCGCCGAGTCGCGCGAGGGTCTACCGTTAGTTACTTGAGAGCAATGGGACGGTTCGCCCCACTTTCGCCTCCGCCTCTCTCCCCCGCGACTCCTTCCCATAGTCACACCTCTACTCACCTCAGCAAGCAAACCCCCACCGCACCCAACATCCAAACACCGCTTCCCCTCGAGCCACCTCCCCTCCCCGCGCGCCTCGGAGCGCGCGCGATCTTCATGCCTGCCCGCAAACGTCCACTCGGGCTCGTCCCGCGCGTCCAAGGCCACTTTTTGCCGAATATACTCGATGCGCGCCGGGTTCATGCGGTGCAGCAGGCCAAACTCGCCCGCCTCATCCCACCAGTGTTCGGACAGGCGCGAAAAGTGGGCGATTTCAGACTCGTTGACCGTGTTGAGCGACCGGGTGCCCAGGGGCAGAACAGGAGAGCGACCGGGGAGGGTACTCGCTGCTGCAGTCGCCGCCACAGGCAAGGCGGATGTAGAGGCGCGCGCACGGGCTGCGGATGCGAGTGGGCGCGCGAGGTGCAGGAGGCGTGTGGATCGTGAGCTCATGTTGATGTTGAGAGTGATGTGGGTTCGAGGAGGTGGAGGAAATCGGAAATGCCAGGAAAGTGGGGGCAGTGGATCGCCGGGATTAGAAAAAGTCGGCGTCTTCCTAATAGCCAGGCACGATTTGAAGTTTGTTATAATGAGCCTTTCAAAAGGGAGAACTGGGCATGGACGAGGTCCAGAAAATGCAACATGGCACGTTCAGATGCGTCTGTTCGATCTGTTCTCTTGTTCTCAAGCTGAGGACAGTGCAGAGCACGCTAGCTTATTCCCAATCAACAACAGAATGATTCTTGCTACTTGACACGTTATCCCTATGCTGACTTGGCATCTTCGAGATCCTCACGAAGCTGAAACGGACAGCATCGAAGCAATGAGGGCATTGTCGGCTGCAACTTGTTCTCAAGCTGGACGACAACACAGTGGATGATGGCTGTGCTCACTTTTACAGCAGAACATGATCGGAATGATCTGACTTGATGGTCTCCTGCAACATCGCAATACCCACCGACGTAGACAATGTCAAATGGATGGAGGAGCCTGCAATCACACACCACGGTCTCCGCCATTACCATCAGCTACGGTCGCCTGCCACAAAATCACGAAGGCCATGACCGGGGAACTCTTCATAGTTACTATTTGTTGTTACTTTCCTACATCCACTGTCCAGTGCCCTTGTGGGTAGTGTCTTTCGTGCCAATCCTTATCAGCAGGGCAGCACGAAAGCCATGAAAGCTCCACAGACCGCACCGAGCGACATGGCCATTGTGCGAGGGGAGGCGCTGGTGCCGCCTGTCGAAGTAGTATTGGATCCACTCCCACCGCTGCCGCTGCCGCCACTGCCGCCGCTGGTGGTCTGGTCCGACAAGTCGGCAAATCCAATCTTATTCTCCTTATAGTCGAAGACAACGTACGACGAGAGGAGAGGAATACCTACGAAGATGGGGGTGGTGATCCCCTCGCCACCGATTGCAACAGCGCCCCGAACACCTGGCCCTAAATTGGTGGGCCAGTAGCAGCTGCTCCCATTCTTGACAATCAAGTCGGACACCTTGATCTCGAACGTCTTGCCGGTAATGCCCAACGATATTGTGGAAGTGGTGTCACACGGGATGCCCCACCCCTTACTAAGGTCCGAGGCGGCCAGTGCGGTCTTGACTTTGTCCAAGAGCGGGATCGGGAACTCAATGCCTTGGGTGGTGGTGAGGACGATGTGATCGGTCGGGGACGAACTACCCGTTGAATCACCTGGTGTCGTAGCCGTCTGTAAACTAATGCTCTGCCCGTTGACGGTCAAGCCGCGGAGGGGGATGGCACCCTGTACTGGTGAGCGGGCCGGGTCGGACGACAAGTCGACGTATGCGACATCCCCCGTGAAGAGGTCGTTGTTGAGACCGCTACCCACACGTTAGCACTCGGGTGAGGACATGAAAAAGCACACTCACCCAAGAGTAATGGTACCGGCATCCGAGCCGTTGGGAAGACCCACGAAATCGTCAATGTCCGGGCCAGCATCTTGGACAATCTCCAAAGGGAATTTGGCGATGTAGATACCAATGCGAGGTTCGGGCCACTGGGACCGGAAGCTGGGCCAGATGGATGGCGGCGGGAGGTCGTCGACGTCGACACAGCCGGCTGTGCGGTTCCCGGCGGCGGTGGGGCAAGGCTGCGCGCTGCTAACAGTGCCGTTGGGAGCCTCAATGTTGAGGGTGCTACCTGTCGATTGATGAAAAGCACTGTTTTCACCCGCACCTAGAGGAATGTTAGTTTGCATTACAAGCAAGCCGTTGATGATGCCCAACTCACTGAAAGGGACATTTTCTACTGTGAAACCTCCAATCGTGACCGTATCGGATCCACCGCCCTGACTCGAATAGGTGCTAGAACTGCCATTGCGGAAGCAGGCCGAAGCGGGAGCATCCGTATATCCGTCGCACCAACCGGGGGCGACATCGAGACCCCCGGGGCCTATAAAGACTTCCAGTTCGACCTCCTGGGGAGGAGTACTGGCTGTCAGTTTCTTTTGGCGAGTTTGGTCCGAGTGCTTACCCAATAGAGATGTTTGTTATAACGTTTTCATAGGTGGCTTTGAGACTGAGAAGTCAGTAGGGCCCTCGCGGATATCGCAAGCTTACGCGAGGTTACCAGGCTGAGCTTGGCGTTTGAGTAGCGCCGGCAGGCTCGCCTCTGGGTTTGGTGCGGCCAGAGCGACGCCGACGATAGGGGTGACAGACAAAACGGCCGCGAGGACCTTCATGTTGTTAAACAGGAGCGCTGGAGTTGTTGTGGTCGAGCGGGTGAAGATCTGGGGCGGCGATTGATGTACAGGAGACGCTGACAATGGGAAAGAGATAGGAGATACGATTCGTATTTGGGCTGCCAGCATACTACTATCGTTCTTGCCCTTGTTATAGTGGGCACGAAGTTGCTCAGCTGTTGGCCAACGATTGCTGCCTACTGAGGGTGAAACGAATCTTGAAGGCTTCTGGTTGGTGTTCCACTGCCTTGGCAGGTCCCGTTCCTGGCGTTCCGTGTCTTGGCTTGGAGGACAGGTCACCTGATAAGATGGACGTCTGGGTGGTTTGGCGTGAAACCCAGGGGTTACGACATTAGATATGGGACTTGCTGGTCTCGTGACATATGTTAGGGAGTGTACAAATTGGGGTGCACCGGCACCGAAGCCCTGCGTTCCACACTGGGTACCTTCACGGATGAGTCAATGTCTGTGGTGCACACCCAATCCAATGGATTTCTGCTCGACCTGGCCAAAAAAACAATCCGCCATTACGTATGGGGGGTGCTTGCATATGGAAGGTCGGCTAGAATCTGCAACATGCGACAGCTCCTTGACAACCTTTTATCTTTTCCCTGATTATCTGTCACCGGGTTACAATGCTTGAATCGCCTTCGGACACCGCCTTTCCTCAGCCTAGTAAAAGATGTTACCTTCAGAGATCAGAGAATGCTTGTCAGGTCGCTGAACTAACACTTAGACGCTTCTTTGCCGGAGCAACCTCGTAAGGGGCTGTACGTCACCCCAGTGAACCACTGGAAACAGCCGACTGTTCTACCGCGCGGCTGTTCAGGAACGTCTTGACCGGGCCGCTACCACCAAAACGGGGGCAGTTCCTCTAGGGGTCTTGGCACTACCCCTGACGTTGGCCGATGTTGACAGTCGGGTGCCTGCAAGTACCAGCGTCAACAACGGCCTCCTACACACCCAGCCTCTCTTCAGCTTGTGAACGTCCCCCGTGAGGAGGGTGAACCTAGGCACAAATACATCAGCTGCATCATGTTCATCTTTACTCTCCCACAAAATCCCCCACTAAACTTCTCTTACAGAGCAGCACAAACGACGGACAATCTTGGCTGTAACTTTCACTAACGCAATAACAGAACCATCCCCATTATCGCAGAACAATCGCAACTATCGCGTAGAGGTCTTCTGGCGGTAGCGGCCTCGCCTCAGTACCAATAATAGAATAAACAGAACAGGCACTGCACCACATGGCCCCACGATTGGCACAAGCGACGGTTAGGGTCACAACGGTACACTCTCCGTCCTTGACCAAATCCTGTTTCCATCTCAGGCAACCCCTTCTCCACACACCATCGACGACTCTCACCTTCGTCTACACAGCAAATGTATAGGACAGAGCCCTCGAATTAGCAACGTTAGCGACCAGACGTGCAGTACCAGAACCGGTCGCCCATTTTCACACTGGCACTGTCGCACCTCATTTACGGGAATCCTACTCTATCTTCAAAGATATTCACAGACTCTATTGTGCTGAAATTAATCGTCGCTGGGAACCGACGTTTCTGTTTCAGCGATGCGCCCTATTTTTTTTCACATGGCCAGTGTGCATTAATACTGGCACCAGCGATCATGTGTCTGTCAATGATTTCGGGCAGTTACCTATCCGCAACCATTCTGCAAATCCTGGCTTACATGAAGAGTGCTTGTTCTGACGCCTGAGACTTTCACTGGGCATGCCAAGTTGCGCTGGCAGCTCGCGGGATTCTCTTTCTCAATGTCCCCTCAGGGACTCGCGAACGATGTGCTCCGGCCACGCGGTCCTAACTCTCCACTTTGGTCGAAATGACACAGTGCGCTCGTACTTACCTGCACTGGGCAATTGGCAGACCAACAGGCCTCGACAGCAGCAAGAGTCTACCATTGTACCGTGTCATTTCGAACAGTATATGCCGGGTGGGTATGTCAGACCATTATATTGAAATTAGCTCAGTGGTGTTGACCCAGAGTATCCAACTGTCCCTGGTCCCTTCCACAACAAAGCTTCCCACCACCGCTGGCTTAGAAGCTGCCGGGGAGTCACAATACAAGAAGGTAATTGCCGTGGAGTCGTTGTGCCCAATGGCGATGAAGGGGCCAACCCCAAAACCTACAGCCACAATCACGTCGTGGGAGCGAGTGCTGATTGTCAGGCGACTGTCCTTCGGTCATGTGTGCTCTTACCTCTTTAAGATCTGCGCCGCTATATCTTTTGTCCCAAAGGGTTGCCATGGTTGGAATAATGTCCGTAAGGCATCCGACAAACGCTTGAGGGTTGCCAGAAATCTGCCCTGCAAACAACCGTTCCTCCAGGGCTGGTCAATGGCAGAGGTGAACAGGTGACATATTCTCATGCAAAACCAGAGAGAGACAGCTTGAGAGAAACAGCTTCTATCTCCGAAGCGGTGCGTAGGAGAGAGCTACGGCCAATGAGTATAATCACGAAGGGCATGGAATGTTAACAAGGATTTACATGAACACCCCCAGGCATTAGTTGAGGGACTGCAGAGCTGACTCTGCCGGCACGTGGGAAAGCGTATCTGTTTGATCGAACACGGTTACGACGCGGATCCCCATTGGGTCCCCATATGCTCGTCTGTTTTCGAGGTGGGCGGGTTTCATGGTTCCTCCTTCGGTCTGCATTCCAACTGTGGATGACAGTGACCATGGCTCCTTATGCCGAGCCAACCCTTCTCGTTAAGGAGCAGTCTGCCACTTGTGGCTATGCCCGCGTCAACTAAGGATGAACGTGGCTGCTTCATGACTATCCGAACACACATGCGTTTCTCTCGCAGTGCCAAGCGCGACACACACTGCTATCAAGCAAGCTGCACTGCAAGTCTTGGACGTTCCAAAGCCCGCCCTGGCTCGAATGGGCTGCGGGGACTCTACTCAACGGCAGTTTGCAAGGTGCTCACACTAAACAACCATTCCACACTATTCCGGCCTCCCAAGCTCCTTCTCTTACCTTATGCATTGCACGCTCTCAACCCATTGCCAGTTGCGTTGCTTCAGGTTTCACAATGTCAATACCAAGGCGTGCATATACTCGTGGCCGAGTTTGAGCTCGCGTTGTGCCTGCCAAGACCCCGCCACATGTAGACACCACCGCCGATCCGGGGCCCCCACACTGCAATCAACACACGTCATCCGACGTCAACCACACTCACCGGGCTGTCACTTGTTAAAGCAACCTTCCCCCAGCCGTTGATTCCGCATCCCTCTTCCATTCTCTCCCTCTCTTACTACTCTACACCACCCCACCCCACCTCCACCATGCTCGACCACGTCTCCATTGCCGTCCGCGACTACCCCGCCTCCAAGGCCTTCTACACCTCGGTCCTCGCCACACTCAACTGCAAGCTGCAGATGGAGATCCCGGGCCACGAGGTGTGCGGCTTTGGTCCGAAGGAACACGCCGAGCCGCCCTTCTGGATTGCGTCGTGCTGCGCGTCCTCGGACGGTTCCGCCAAGGCTCCCACCGACGCTGGCCCGCTCGGCAAGCTCGTCAACACGCACGTCGGGTTTTCCGCGCCCTCGCGCGCCGTCGTGGACGCGTTCTACAAGGCGGCCATCGACGCGGGTGCGCAGGATAATGGCGCACCGGGCGTCAGGACCATGTACCACCCCAACTACTATGCGGCGTTTGTGCGTGACCCGGACGGGTATAATATCGAGATTGTGTGCCACCTTCCCCCGGCGTGAGCGGGTGGGACGTGCAAGAGGGGCTTGGGTGGGCGTCAACACTGGTGAGTCGTCTGGGTGGGCTGCTATGCAGGCGTTACTGTTTGGGAGGGACACCGACTCTCTCTATCAGATCGCCCAAGTTTGCCTCGGCGTGAGGTGACGTGTGGGTGACGTCGTATCGTTTTAGGGGTATGGGAGGAGTATACGTGTGAGTGGGCTGGTGAGCGTTGCGTACAACACGCTGCTCGTTGTTGGATGCCGTGCAGTCATCTGACTCCAGTGCCAGGTCGGCATTCACACGCGCGGCACAGCGTCGAGCGGCTCATGCGAACAAAACAAACTCGACAGTGATGTTGGTAGGCAGGTGCGGTGGAACATTGCAAGAGTACGAGGTCAATGGATATGGGATTGCGTGAGAAGGTTGATACACGATTGTGATTTGTGTAAGTAGGTATGCATTGGTAGGAAGGCGACTATGAGCGCGTGGTATAGTATTCTGGTTGGATACACTTAAGAAGTCATCTAAGGTGATCCGTTGAGAGCGCCTGTGTTGGTTGGTGTGCGCCCTGGCGCAAGTGCAGCCGGCGATAAGGCTGTACCAGTTGTGCAACCAAACGAGCCCGGAACACGACGCACCCGCCCATCCAGCGATATAATCATGACCCCACGCCCCACGCCCTCCCTGTGTAACTGACACTGATTCTTTCCCACCCTTGCTCACCCAGTTCATGATCCGATGCATTTCCTTCCATTTCCACAACTTGACAACTGACACACGCTCCAGTCTAAGTGTACCAAGTAGGCTCCGGCACCTCATCAAGAAGCGCATACCGCCCCAACTCGCGGTTCTTGTACGCCACAGGATCGTGGAGGGTATGCGTGCGCACATCGCGCCAGAACCGGTCAAACCCGACCTTGCTTGCGGTTGCGCGCGCACCAGTCACTTCAAACAGGCCCGCGGTGACGCGCAGGGCGACGTCGGTCGTGACCACCTTGGTGCTGGCGACCCACTCGGCCCACTCGCCACGCGCACGGGCCGTCACCTGCTCGCGCGGCTGGGCGAAGAGGTCGTCGGCGATCGAGCCTGCGCGGTCCGCGAGCGTCTCGGCCGCGCGGAGGTGGGCGAAGAAGTTGCCGTAGGTGGAGAGAATGTAGAATTCGTCGGTCGCCTTTTCCTTGTTCTGGGCGTCAGTGTGGTTCGTTCAGGATTGGTGGCGGTTTGGGGTTTGCTTATTCATCGCGTCTACCGTTTCTCAAACTTCGGGGGCGTGGCGTCCCTGCTATCGCTTCGTCTATCGCCTGTATCGCTCCTGCGTGCTCTCCCCCTAGCAAAACTCGGTATCGGCTGGACGAGGGGACGAGTCTATCGCGGTCCTCGGACACTTGCTCCAGACTTGCGAGCCACGCCTTGCCCCTGTGCCTCGAGACACTCGGACATGCCAAAGGTTGCCTTTGTTGGCGACAGTCAAGTCCAGTCGCGGATCACCCTCACGCCCATGCTGGCACCGTGTGATTACCACCAACCAGAGGCTGACAAGGAGACACAGAGCAGTGTTCACCGTCTCAGACGTTGTCTTCATCCCCGTACTTCCCGCCCCAAATACCTCCCCTTTCGAACCTCATCCACACGACAAAGCCAACTCACGTCACCACCATAAGGCCACGCCCTCGTCGTGGTCGTCGTGTACTTTTTCCCTGCCTCAAGCGCCCCCTGGGCGATCCCGAGGTAAAAGTTGGAAAACACGAGCTGGATGGCGGGGAGCAGGAGCGTCGCGTACGAGACCGCAAGGTAGGCCGGGTCCGGTTGGCGGGTCTTGACATCCCACCCCAGGGCGTCTTCCCAGGGCACGGAGACGTCGGTGATGCGCCCCGAGCCCGACTCGGTGAGGCGCAGGCCGACATTGTCCCAGTTGTGCGCAAATGTAATCCCCGCCTGGCGCGTGGGTGTCACGGCGAAAATGTGCTGTTCCGGGTGGTCCTTGACGGCGCCCTCGAGCACGAGCAGGTCGGAGACCGCCGCGCCGGTCGTAAAGTTTTTGAACCCCGAAAAGGTGACGCTGTCCGAGCCAAGCGTGATCTCCAGGTCGCTGTCGCGAGGGTTGACCGCGCCGCCCACGTAGTAGTTGTTGTCGAGGATTAGGCGGTGGACCTTGTCGGCCTGCGCAGGGTTGCCGACGATCGAGGCCGTGCGCGACCACAGCAGGTGGTAGCCGAGGAGCATGCCGATGGAGCTGGCGTTAGTGTGTTTCGTAGAGGCAACGGTGGCGGGGAGGGTGTAATTGGAAACGCCGCTGCGTCGACAAGGGGTGATCACGGCCAAGGGGGGCAAATGACTCCCCGCCAAGCATGTCGAGGCCAAGCATGTTGGCGTCGACGGCAGTCATGGTGTTGCAAGGGGGTCATCAAGCCAGACTGCCACAGGCTCCCCCTGGTTCGTCCTCGTCCTTGCCCTCATCATCGCCCTCATCCTCGCCCCCCTACAAAATCCAGCCCCCTCCACACCGCGCCCGTACTCTCGCCCAAGTCAAGCCAACTCACCCATCACCCTTCGCCACCTCCCGAATAACCTTATACCCTACACTCCACGGCTCCCCACCCCCACCGAGCTCCTTGGGCCCCAGCACTTTCAGGAGGCCCGAGTACTTGAGGAGCTGCACCTCTGCGACGGGCGACTTGTTGGCCTTCTCGCGAGCCGCAGCATCCACACTGAGAATCTCCGCGACTTCACGGGCGCGCGCGAGCCACGCGTCGGTGGTGGTGGGCTGGGTCCAGGTGGCGTACTGCGCGTACACGGCGGGGTCGGACGCGGGGACCGCGCCGTTGGTGGCGGGCTTGGCGGGGGCCGAAGTGGGGGCTTGGGCTGTGGTGGTGTCGGTCGTCATGTTGCACTGGTGGAGCTGGTGAGGACCAAGAGAAGGGCTTGGGGTGGTTTATATGCACCCCCGACACGCGAGCCACGCAGCGATGTTGCCAAACGCGCCTGCGTCACTCGCGAGCTCGTCATTACGGTAGCACTGTTCGGCAGTCGGCAGGCGTAGTCTGTTGGGCGCAGACAACTGTATTCCTGGTCGTGATTGCGCAAGTGGTCGTGACTGCCACTAGCCGGGCAGTGAGTATGTGGCCAGACACGACCATACGCCGACAGCCGGGTGCATGAGGCAGCTAGCAGCCGGTGGAGGATGACGAGCAATGGCGAACATTGTACTGGTGCCCCGCTAGTCGTAGCGGCGCCGCTAGTCGCCGGGACGAGGTATCGATCGCATCGACCATGTACTGTATGTGTGTACTGTACTGTCTCGAGCCGTGGAGATGCCAAGTGAGGCGTCCGGAGGAAATATGTTCCGCACCAACAGAATAGTGGCTTGTGGCTGTGGCTAGTGGCTAGTGGCGGATGACGTGTAATCTCACCACCGCATGCGTGGATGGCGCACTCGGACTCCAATCGTAGTGTGAGGCTGGGTGAAACACGAGAATGGCGCGGGAATTGTGGTTCTGATGCAGCTTGGTATGTCTACATGGTGGGACGTTGGGACAATGCGCGTTGGACAGGACGACACGATAGAGTAAGAGTTGGGCAAGTGCTGCTGATCCAGCATGCATCGATTGATGGGTGCCCCTGGTGTCGCATGTCGCACAGCGCC
Source organism: Pascua sp. PH4015B (assembly GCA_025502685.1). Taxonomy (NCBI): domain Eukaryota; kingdom Fungi; phylum Basidiomycota; class Tremellomycetes; order Trichosporonales; family Trichosporonaceae; genus Pascua; species Pascua sp. PH4015B. The sequence goes on along the minus strand of JAMFRD010000078.1, from coordinate 70,815 downwards.
CCTGAGTGTGCGGTGCAAGATAATTTCCAAGTTTACGCAACGAGGCCGCCATCGTTGTTCTCCTTCCGCCATGCTCGGCAGATTGTGGAATCGCGCGTAGCCGTCGCATATCCTCAGTTATCTGGTACAGACAATACACTCAACCACCGCCGAGAAAGTGGCATGTTGGTCGGAAACTATCAACATCAACATCGCCGTCTCGCACTCCAACTTACACCCTACCCGGGAACAAACGTACCGTCTAGATCCAGCAAGGGTCAAACGCCAGTGCGAGCGCGTCCCGAAGCAACGATACCTCGCTTACAACCAAGGCGGGTGTGCCACAAACACCACCACTCGAGGTCTCCATAGTTGTCACAATCACCACCAGCCGAGGTCTCCATAGCCGCCATACCTTCGATCCCCGAGCACCCCCGAGGTCTCCCGGACACGAAGGCTAGACGCCAATGTACATCCTGGCAAGATGGCCGAGTGGTCTAAGGCGCTGTGTTCAGGTGTATACCGTCGCAGTCTTCGGGCGTGGGTTCAAATCCCACTCTTGTCAACGGAGGATTCGGTTCCTTGCAACCTAACCTTTTGGAGGCAGCCATGCTTCATGGTGGTGTGTTTGGGGTTTGGGGTTTGGGGTTTGGTGGGATGTGGGATGTGGTTGTTGGTGTCCTGGTGGTGTGGCGTGGTGGTGTTTCACCTTGTTATCGATTACACCATCCCCTGCGTACCGGTAGATGGTTTATCACATCATGCCACACCCCACCCCGTGTCCACCCGACATACATCGTGAATCGTTGGGCGACCAGAATAGAACGTGTGCTGTTCTGCATGTACAGTACGTGCGCAATCCAAGCCTTGGGTCGAGCACTGCGATTGCGGCCTCATCGCCTGCCCAGGCAATCTGCCAAGTGCATCCCCCGCACACCCTGGTGGACAACATGTGGCCGTTCCGACTCGCTCTCGTCTGCGCGCACCATGCCTTGCCGCGACCCACTGCCGGGGGGCCTCCACCCTTGATCCGTGTTCCAGCAGTGAAGGTGCAGAGGAACAAGGGCAGGGCCGGCGTTGGGCGGTACCTAGTGGTACCGTGAGTGCGTCAATGGCACCCGCACAGGTCGACGCTGCGTGCCGTATCTCGTCGTCGTGCAGCCGCATTCCACACGGCCCAGTGCGCGGCACGTTTCTGGGGGAGAACCAAGGCTCGTTGAGTAGGTCGTCCAGTATGAGTACCGATATGTCTCATGACCATAGGGGTTACGGGAGGGGCATGGAACATGGGTCATGGAATACCGACATGGATCACAGACATGGGACACGGACAGGGGAAACGAACATGGCTGATTCAGACGCCTCACCGGTCAGGACACGGCCTACGTCGAGCCAACATCCGTCGCACAGCGCCATTGCCACAGCACGCATCGCCATAGCATCGTAGATGGGCAAACTCTCAAGTCCGTCGTAGTGCGCGAATCAGTCATGACCGAGGCAGACAAGTCGTCAGCGCACATTCGCAGACTCGGCCGACTCCGTGCCTTGCAGCTACAGTGATATTGACATGCATCCCTAGACGCACGTGCAAGTGCGCGTGCGTATGCTGAACGGTGACTTTTCAAACGCAAGTCGGGGCTGGTGTGTCGAGAAACCCAAAGGGCGCGACTCTGGACACTGGCTCCGACTCGGACCAGACGCGGGGTTTAGTACGGGCGCGCGGCGGCCTGGCACGACTCTGCGGGGTTAGTTCTGCAGTTCAAACACAGCCAGTTCACGGGCCGTGAGGCGTTGGACAACTATGACCAGGACGGTAGTCACGCCTGCAGTCCCCAGGTCGAGGGAGACAGCACTGCCCGAGCTCCCAGCATCCCCGTGCCCACGCCATCTCCGTGCCTGCACTCACTCAGAGCCTCCAGGTAGTACGAGCACGACTGCATGTCGCCGTTGGTGGCCTCGAGGCACTTTGTGAAGTCTGTGGGTTAGCGTGGGTCTTGCGAGTTTGGTCATGTCTAGGTCCTGGGAACTAGAGTAGTCGTGCGGGGCGTCTCATCCGACTATTTTCTTGCAGCGGGTCTCACTGCCGTCCTCACACAGTCCGATGCTCTGCCTGATGGCTGCTCACGGGCTGCCATGCTCTCCGGCTGGGTGTTTCCCACCCAACGTGAGTAGGGGACTATGTCTGTCCTCGTGGTGGCACAGGGATGGGATAGGCAAGATGGCAGGGGAGAATAGAACGAGGGAAGGAAGACGGAGGACGAAGGTCGACGTGGACGAGATGGAAGGCATAAAGGGGCTCAAGGTGGGACAACATAGGTCGAGGTGCCTCGGCACTATCCAGCCTTCCAACGAGCCTCCTTCGGAGCAGACACACACACCATCGCCTCGGTGCTCCGTCACCGGGCACCTGGGCATCGCCAGCACGCCGTCCGCTCGCCTCTGGCATCCTAGTCGGGTGCACTGGGCATCACCCCGGCTCAGACTAGTCCCATCCCCACCGACGACAAAGTCGACACAGACGAGCAAGAGGTATTGCAGGGACGAAAGTGGAAGGGTGGGCAGTCGTCTTGGAGCCGACTGAGCTGAACATATTTTCTCAGAAGGACGAGGTCGTTGCAGGCGATGCCGGGGCTGGAGGACGAGTTGCCCACGGGCAGCGGCCACCCAATGGGCACGACACCGCCTCAAGCCTTCACACCTCTCAATCGCAGTACGACTGCCGCTCCCTGGCTCTCATTCCCAGTGACAATCCCCCTCCTCGCTCTCGTCTCCCTGCTCTCGATCTCCTCTCTCTCTCTCTCTCTCTCTCTCCTTGCTCTCACTATCCTTGCTCTCGCTATCCTCGCTCCCACTTCACTCTCCATGCTCTCCCTCCTCTCTGGCTAGCTTTCCAGTCCCCCCCTCTCTTCGCTCTCGCCTCCGGCTCCACCCCGTTCGAACTAGCACTCACCCTTAGCCTGAACATCACAAGACACACCGCCCATCTGCTGCTGCTGCTGAGCGACCTCTGCGGGCGGGGGCGCCGCCTCTGCGGGCCTGCTGCTACCAAAGAGCATGTTGGAGATACCGTGTCCAACAACCGAGCCGGCGACGGCACCGCCCATGGTCGACGCGGCCTGGGCGAGGAGTCCCGGGGGCTTGGCGCCGGCGGCCGCGGGGGCCGCGGCGGTGGGAGCCGGGGTGTGCGTCGGGTACGCCGACTGCTGCGGGTGCGAGGGGTAGGCCGAGGTGTGGGCCTGGCGCGAGCCCGAGGGGGCGGAGCGGGAGGAGGAGCGCTGGGAGGTTAGTTGTGTGTGTTCTGTGTGTTGGGAGGGGGGTGGGGAGGTGTTTGTGATTGAGGAAAGCTGGGCAGGGTGAGGTGGGCCAAGAGGGAGGAAGGTCGAGGAAGGGCGAAGAGGGGAAGGGCGAGAAAACGAGGCGGGCGTGTGAGGACGGGAGCAAGGCGGGCGTAGTGAAGATGCATGGAGCGGCCGTGGCGGAAGGCAAGGCGGCGAGCGAGATGGTGTGGTCGCGGACAGTGTGTGGGGAAAGGAATATCCACAGGAGGCAAGACGTAGAACCGGCGAGGGAAGGCGGAAAGTGCACCGAGGGCTGACGAGCTGGATACGAGGGGAGAGAGGGCAGAGACGATGGTGGGGAGGGGCGAGCAGTGGCGTAGGCCGAGCAGTGGCGTAGGCGATGGCTTGTGATAGACAACTGGGGCAGACACAGGAATCGAAGGGCCAAAGAAGAGCAAGACGCCGAATGGCGAGAAAGAACGACGACGAGCAAGGCGAAAACGGCAATCAAAGGCGAGGAAAGCCGGGGGCCCAGCGAGGGAGGGGAGAGTGGTGACGAGGAGGGTGTGGAAGAGGGCGTGGACGGGAGTGAGGGTTTGATACTTACACCACCGCGAGGCATTGTAGATGTTGATGCGAGTAGGTGTAGAAGTAGAAGGGTGGCAAGAGTGGAAGAGTAGTTGGTTAGTTGACAAGAAGTCGTGGGTAGGGGTGAAATATCGGCAGAGTGAGTGGCAGACCGACCGACGGGCAAAGTGCGCCTTGTTAAGTGGGGGGAGGCAATAGGCAGGCACTGGGCCTCGTCAGCCTGGGCAGTAAGTGGGCCGTTGTCTCGGAGGACCGCGTTTCAAGCCGAAGCCGAAGAAACGCGTGTTGCCGAGCGCCACCATCCATCAACAGGGACTTACGTAATCACCTTTGCCCAAGGCACCACGCCATTCTGGCGAGTTCCGCAGGACAAGGGCGTCGGCCTTGGTGGTGTGGCACGACGGTGTGGCACAGTCCTGCACTTGGTCAGCACGATCCACATCGACTCTGGGCCTGACTGACGGCTGACGGCTGCCATGGCGTCCGATACCTCGGTATACCCCGCCGAGCTGCCACGCACAGTGCGCGTGCGTGGTAGCCGTCGGCCACGCGTAACTGATGTCACTGATCGCGAAGCGCACACGGGTGTACCGGTTGGTCGGGACAGTGCTGGCTGGGTCTATTGCAGCCGGCACAGGTGCGCTGGCTTGGCTTGCAAACACAGAAAGGCAGCGATTATTCTCTCGTTCGCCTCGTATTGAGTGTATCCGTTCAGGCTGTCGTCCGATGTGGAAGGTATCTAACAACAAAGAAAAAAATAAGACGAGTCATCTACAGCGCTGGAGATTAGCAGACACGGCAACGCGCTCGCCTCCAACGTCCTCTCCCACCTCTCCGGAACTCCCCACCCTGGCAGAAACGTCAAGCAGCACACTTGCAGCATTCGCGTCTCCTGCAGTGCCGGAATGGCGAGAGGATACGTCCCCTGCAGTGCTGGAATGGCGAGAGCAGCATGTCGGCGGCGTTGGGCACAGTACTGTGATTCCCCGGTGCATGGTGCGTGAGCCGAGAATGCTGGCGACGCGAGTCTGCCTCTGGCCTGTCTCATGCTCTTGCTCGGGCGGTATACGCCGATCAAGTACTTCTACTTCCTACACACCCAATCGGACGGATTCGCTGGCTCGCTGCCTGCGGGCTGGCAAGCGCGGATGGAAAGCACGTTGACAACCTGGTGGGCAGGCTGCAGCGGGCGCGACTGACAGCAGGTTGCAACGAGCCGCACCAGTTGCCAGAGCAAGCCGATAGCCATGACTCCACTCCGCCGCGACACGGACGGCGTGAGCACATGACCACACACTGCACGCGTTGCGTGAACATGTGTTCATAACTATGCACTAGACTACACTACACTGGAACCCCGTCGGATCTGGTATCCCGTATCCTCTATCTGTCCATCCGTCACTCCATCGTGTCCGCCATCGTCGCCGTCGTCGCGGTCACGCCGCGTGCGCATGCGCGTGCTCGTGGCAGTGGCCGTGCTCGTGCTCGTGCTCGGTCGTCCTGGTCCGTCGTCGTGGTCGTCGTCCTTTGTCATTGGGGACCGCCGTGCCCAGCAGCGCACCTCGCTCTCCTGGTCACGCATCGTCGAATGCGCCGTCTGGGTACGTCGTCACCACCGCTCGCCGTCGCTCCGATCACCACCGCTTTCTCGTCGCTCCGCTCACTATCGCCCGCGCTCGCGCGCTCGCAACATCGCCCGCACGGCTCCGCTCGCTATCGCTCGCGCGCTCGCTACGCCTACTCGTATTGAGGCGGGAAGACACCCCGCGGGCCAAACCACGTGCCCTTGACAAAGTTGGTAAAGTAGATCCGCGGGAAGACGTCCTTTGTGAGGTGATAGAAGGCGCGGTTGGGGACAGCCTGGTCTGTCCAGCGTCCAAACGACTCTGCGAGCTTGACGTCGTACTTGAACTCTGCGAGGAGGAGCTCGCCGCGGCCTGTAAACAGGGGGCACGAGGTGTAGCCGTCGTAGGCTGCGGTGCCGACCTTGCCGGTCTGGAGGAGGGTGACGAGGTTGTGGGAGAGGACGGGGGCCTGGCCCGTAATGGCGGCCGCGGTCTTGGAGGTAGGGAGGGAGGAGGCGTCGCCGAGGGCAAACACGTTGGGGAACTTGTTGTGCTGGAGCGAGTACTGGTTGACGTCGACCCAGCCGACGGGGTCTGCGAGGGCCGAGTTTTTCACGACGTCGGGCGGGCCCATGGGGGGCACGGCGTGGAGGAGGCCATAGTCGAGCTCAATCTTCTTGCCCTTGTCGTCACCGGCGAGGACCTCGAAGACGGCCTTTTTGTCGGCCGCCTTGACCTCGACCAGGTTGGTGTTCAGGTGCAGGTCGATGCCCTTTTGCTTGCGGATCTCGTTGAGCGCCTTTGCGTAGTGGGGCTGCGAGAAGATGGCCGGCATGCCCGACAGGAACGTCTCGGGCACCTTGCGCCCCTGCTCCTTCCAGTACGCGTCAGCCATGTAGGCAATCTTCTGCGGCGCGCCGGCGCACTTGACGGGGCCAAACGGCTGCGTGAACACGGCTTGGCCGTCGCCCTGGAACTTTTGGATCAGGTCCCACGTCTTGTCGACCGTCGCGTACGAGTAGATTGAAGCCACGTCCGAGTTCGGGTCCGCAAGCGCCTCTTGCAACCCCTTGATGTTGCCCCAGTTGATCTGGATGCCCGGCGCAACGACCAAGAAGTCGTACCCCACCTTGGACCCGTCCGAGAGCACCACCTGGTTGGTACCCGGCTCAAACGACGCCGCGTTCGCCTTGATGTGCGCAACGTGTTTCGGGATCAACGTGTCCAGCGGACGCCGGAACTGCTGCTTCTGCGCAAGGCCAGAGCCCACCACCGTCCACCCCGGCTGGTAGTCGTGCGTCTCGGACGCGTCCACAATCGCAATGTCCCCGTCGCCGAGCTTGGCGCCCTCGGCTGCGAGCCGGTTGTAGATCTGGTTGGCGGCTGCGAGGCCCGCAGTGCCCGCGCCAATCACGACAATCTTGTGGTTGCCCGTAGAGAGCGCGGACGTCGACGCCGCGCGCGCGAATGCCGGCGCAACGAGGCCGGGGAGGCGGGAGAGTGGGGACATGGGAGTGGTGAGAGTGTCGGGGTGGTCGAGAGAGAGTGTCGGGGAGAGAGAGAGTGGGGGAAAAGGAGGGATGGGCGTCTTTGTAAGGATGTGATGGGGAGGGATGGTGAGGATGTGGAGGTCGGCGACTTTTAAAAGACGTGCGTGTGTGCGTGACGGGCGTATGTACGCAGTGGTTGCAATGTGCGGCCAAAGTCAAAAGTGGATGGAGTTGAGTTATTGGCAGTTCTTGTTTGCGCCATTCGGATCACGTCATCGGAATACTTGGTCGAAAATCAGTTATCGCGGGGGTGCACCCTGGTACCCTGTCCTGGCTGGGTGAAAAATCCGAGTGGACATGAGCCCTGCGCCCGGACGCGCCCGAACGCGACGAACGCGAGCTACGAGAGAGCCACTGTACAGTCCCCGCATCTGCATCCGCCCCTCACCCCACCCCCGCGCCACGCCGTAAAGGGCGCCGCGTTGCAAAGTGGCAAAAGGCAAAAGTGCAAAAGCACGCACCCAGGAACGTGGTACCTCTGCGTCTACCACAATGTGCTTACTCACCGCCATGCCAACGCCGCACGCCATCGATAAAGTTGGGTTCTGGACCCAAATGTAATTGTAATGCCAGGCACTCTCTCTCGTCGTCGTCGCCGTCGTCGTCGTCGTGACCGTCTCTGTGCTGTATCCATGGAACGTGATTGGTCACCTGCCCTCTATGCATCGACGCGACGGTGCAAGCTGCTAGCTGCTAGGGTGGGCGCGTCCCCGCCGTGTCCCGGCGTGCCCCCGTTCCTACTCTGCTGTCATCGTGTCCGAACTGGGCCACCCAAAACGCTGGTCACTACAAGCTCGACCGCTCGGCGCTCGCTCGGTGCTGGGTCGCAGTTCGGATTCGGAGTTTCGGCGAATGAAAGCCACGTGGAATCACGTAATACGTGAACCGAGCATACCGGTATGAGCACCTACGAAGCTACCATGTGGCCATTCTGGGATCTTTGGATCTGGACGACAGCATCATCCAACGCCTCCTGGCCAACATTCAATCGCCGGATCAACGATAAACCAACTTGCATTCCGACTCTTAACCTTTGCCGTCCGAATCAGACACCGGAACACCGCACCCGACTGCCTCCTCCGACTGTATCGCACCTCGCACCGCTACAAACCCGCAGCTTCGCGCACGTTCGGGCGCCTACTCGGCGACACGTCGGCCCGGCCACGTCCACCTGACATCATCCACCCACCAACATCCGCCACCCCTTACTGCCCCCAACTCGGCGTCGTCCAACCACCCCGAGCGCCCTGCCCCGATACCCCCGTCCCCCTCGGCAACCTCGACCCTCCCACCCTCCCACCCTACCCCACAATGCCACCCCTCGCAGTCCTCATCTTCCTCCTCGTCCTCGCAACCCAGCTCGTCGCGTGGATCGGCAAGACGGCCCTCCAAGACGTCGCATTCAACGCATACTCGCGCGTCTTCCTCGCCCACGCGCGCAAACAGCAGGCTGCTCTCCGCCGGCGCGTGCTCGACGACAAGGCCGAGCTGGCGCGCACCTCGAGCCAGGACGAATTTGCCAAATGGGCAAAGTTGAAGCGCAAGGTGGATCGCGGGTTGGCAGAGTTGGAGAAGACGAGTGAGTGTGACGTGGGGGCTGGGGTTGAGTCTGGTTGGGTTCGGTTGGTAGCGTTTGGGATGCTGGTTGGGTTCGGTTGGTGGCCTTTGGGATGCTGGTTGTCCGGGGTCGAATCGGTGGATGGCGTTGGGTAGGATGGACAGTTCGACGTGGGTGTCGGCGTTGCCAAGGTGGACGGCGGCGGTGACCACTGCAAGAACTGTAAGTCAAGTAGACTGCGAGTCGCGGGAGGCTCATGCCCGCGACTTGTGTCTGCCGAGGCGGCTCGCAACGACGTGCCCACGCTCGCCGACTCGCCGAGTCTGACAATGCCGGCACGTTTACACGACGTCTCGTGTTGCCTTGACGCAGAGAGCGTCGCGCAGCCAGGCTGGTGAGCCGGGTGGCCTGATTGTACGCGATGGTGGAGAGGGACGGCAGGACACCCAAGCTGTTGCGAGTGGTGGGGCTCTGGCTACCGGCCTGTTGCTGGATGTTTTGTTGCTGTCTGGATGTTTTGCTGTCTTGGTGTCTTGCTGTCTTGCTGCCTTGGGTCTTGCTGCCTTGCAGTGCACGCCGCGTTGTGGTCTACATGGCTCGCTGGCGGGCTGTCTCCCTGGCTCTCTGGGTGCCTGGCCATCTCGCCCTCCAGCTCTCCAAATATCCACTCTTCCAGCTGGCGTGTCCTGCTGCCCAGCACCCCGGCCAGCCGTCCTGCCCCCATGCCTTGTTTCGAGGTGCTGCGTCGTTGTACCATTACGCCGAGGTGCGAGGTATGGAACTGTCCGTGTCTACCTCTCCAAGCTGCGAGGTGTCCATATGTCTGTCTCGAGTTGCCCAGTCTCATTGGGCAGTCTTCTCGCCCAGTTACTTGGGGGGTTACTCGGGCTGCCTGCACCCTCGGGCAGCCTGCGAGGGCGCAGCCCCCGAGCGTCTTGGCGTGCTGCCGTGCCGTCGGTCTGCAGTATCCCTGCTCGTCGTTTCTGCCTGTCGCGGCCGTTTGGTTGTGCAGTTAGAGTGTTGTCGTACACGAACTGTTGAACCCAATGCAGTTCTGCGCATGCTGAATCTGCGTGCTGCCCCCTCCCAACGAACCCCCTCTCCCAACGAACCCCTCTCTCCCAACGAACAACCCCACCCGCACGAACAACAACTGACATACAGACGCCACACTCACATCCGCGCGCTCCTCCTTCTCGCTCCGCTTCTCCACCCTCCTCTGGCTCGCGACGACGGGCACCCAGCTCGCGCTCCTGTGGTGGTACCGCAAGCAGCCCGTGTTTTGGCTCCCCGCAGGATGGGTGCCGGGTCCCGTCGCGTGGGTGCTGCGGTTTCCGAGTGCGCCGAAGGGTGAGTCTGAATCCGGGCTTGGATTGCGTGCTGGTTGTTAGGTTGGGTGGGGGCGAGTGTTGGGGTGGTTGGGGTGCTGCGTGTGGGGGTGTTTGGGTGTGGCGTTGGGTGTTTATGTTTGGTGTTTGTGTTTGTGTTTGGTGTTGGGTGTTGACGTGTTTGGTATTCGGGTGGGGGGTGGGGAGTTATTGGGGGCAGGTGTTGCGTTGGCAAAGGGATCTTATTACTGGGAGCCGTGGAGCCACGGTATGGCTGACACTCGACTTGGACGTCAGCGTCTTGCACGTCGTAGCCCGAGTCGTGTCGTGCCGGTCTCTGGTCGAGACGAGTAGGAGCGGAGCGCGAGCTAAGCAGCGTCTGTAGGAGAGCTAGGCGATGGCTGTGAGAGCTGGCGACGGCTGTGAGGCTCGGGCTCGGGTCGAGCGAGCGTCGAGCAACCTCCGAACCAACGTTGGGTGATGGATGAGGGCCAAAGAGCCAAAGCTCTGCAACCTCGCATCCTTTGCTGGCCAAAGGTTAACACGACATGCCTACTCCAACAAGAACTAATATCACAGGCTCAATCTCCGCCGGTGTCTGGGGCGGCGTCTGTAAGCGCGTCCTCGTCACGGGCGAGCACCTCGTCGTGTCCCTCCGCCAGCAGGATGTGCCAGGTGGGTCATTCCCTCGGATGTGTGCTGACCCAGCAGCTCAGGGTGTGCCGGTGCCGGTGCAGCAGCAGCAGGCGCAGCCCGGGGCCAAGATTGAGGAGCTGGGTGTGGAGCATGACAAGCTCGACTAGGCGCCGGCGTGCAATTGGGGGGTGTCGAGGGGGAGGTGTCGAGGGGGAGGTGTCGAGGGGGAGATGTAGAGGGCGGAGTGTAGAGGGCCAGAGGTGCAGAGGTGCGGAGGAACAGAGGGCAGAAGGCAGAGGCAGAGGGTCAGCTTCTGCAGACGGGGCCATACCACGTCGAGACGGCGAGGACGACGGAAGGACGAGCAAAAACATGGCCACAGCATGACAGCATGATGGCACCGCGCCAATGCAAGGCGAGGCGGGCTCAAGCCAGTGGCATGATACGCACAGCATGGCATAGACTAGAGTAATGTATTCATACGGCGTGCGGTGGTGCCGAAACTCACATCATGGACGTGAACTCGCTTGGGCGGAGGGGTTTGCCAGAGTGGGCTCTTCTACCCGATGGACCTTTGTAGGGACGAAAACAGACCAAAATCCAGAACGGGCGCTGGCAGTCTGGGATGACCCGTCCTGCAGTGAAGAGACCACCCAGTGGCGGACGGCGAGCCAGGTGAGCGGCATATGGCCAGGGAGTATGCTCCTGGAGGGGTCGAGGGTACACCCCGCACGTTCCGCGCGCCGACTGATAAAGGAGGTCATGGGGTGAGTTCTCACACTGCCGGACGACCTAAGCAGCCTCTCGAGGTCGAGTAGACGACGGGGTGTAGGCTGTCCTTTGAGAATTGGCCATTACTTGGCGTGTAAGCTGTCCGAGAATTGAGCATTACTCACAAGGCTAACATGCTGATTCCTGTGAAAGCGTAGCTGACACTGACCGGCATAATTCCACTAACCCGAGCTCGAGCTCACTTTGCTCGCCCAAACTGCACCCACTTTGAACACAACGGATCAATACTGGCCCAGGACATCAGCACTTGCTCTCGGCCGCGGTGGCCACTTAACATAATACCTCAGTCCCCGGACATGATCACTTAACATGGTACGTCTACTGTTTGTCGACAGGGCATCTTCGATGTCTGCTATTCGGCGCGCGACCGGTAGCACGCGCCGCGGCCGATTACACCCACCGAGTCCCTGGTCATCACACATCGTTGGTGAAACGGTATCATGCCACTTTGCCATAGTGGCGGCAGGAGTTCGACTCTCCTACGATGTAGCTCTTCTTTTGCGGGACAAACAGTTTTTGGCAGTGGGCTGGTCGTCTCTGTATTCCTATTCGGAGACGCCACATCTTGCCGACTGCTGTGACTGCCAGGGCTTCATATCTGTACAGTTCCGGACGCCCGCATACTCCACTAACTCGACTGGCTCAACTGGCTCAACTCGCTCGACTGGCTCGACTGGCTCGACTAACTCCACTTCTGTGCTGTACACATCGCACACACAACCGTCGGAAAGTGGGTCTCGCACACAACGCCAAAAGACAAGCCCAACAGCCAGGGCACGACGCTGCAGCAAAGCTACCCCCTAAGGCTTTCTCTAGCTCTTCGTCGTCGACGTCCCCGTCTGCACCCCGCCACTCTGGCCAGTCGTCAGACACGACAACATCGTTGGTGAAACGGTATCATGCCACTTTGCCATAGTGGCGGCAGGAGTTCGACTCTCCTACGATGTAGACCAGTAGCATTGGCTGGGCGTGTGATGCCTGGGTCTTTACCTTTTGGTTCGGCAATGGGAGAGTGCTGCTTTGGGTGTCAGGGGATGGTCAGTTCGGGTCCAGTCAGATGTCAGGGGCCATGGCCGTGGCAGTCTCGTTTGGAGGGCGAGTAACGGGGAGGGTTGGGGAAGAGTGGAGGAAGTGTGTGGGCAGAGGACAAGGACACGACCGAAGCAGCGACTGCGAGGACAGAGACAGGACCCAAGACCCAACGCCACAGAAACAGACCCGGGACCCAAAGCCGAGCACAAGACGAGGCCCATCAAGACCGACGAGGACAAACACAGGACCGACGAGGACAAGGCCCTGGATAACGACACGACGGGACGGCGAGAGGCGCCGGCTCGACAGGGGTACGTGTGCATAGACAACTGGTATGGCAACCATGGTAAACAGAGACGGTACCGCGATACAGTTGGGTAGTGTAGGTTTTTCTTTTCTTTCTTCTTTTTGGAGGGATATCGTTGTGGGATATCGTACGACACCAGCGTACCCGACACGAGCTGTGGCGTCGACATGTGCGCACTTGGGCACGCCAGCCTCGGCACACGTGGTAGTGGTGGCAGGGCTTAGACGCGCGCACGCTTTGCAGGCTGTGCGGGCGAGGCGTCGGCTGGGCGCTTGTTGTTGGTGTCGTCGCCGCTGTGCGTTAGCGTGGGTTGGGAGATGATTGGTGAGATTGGGATGAAGAGAGACCGATGAGGCGTGAAGAAGTGAGGGGTTGGGTGTGAGGAATGAGGTGGTGTGAGGGGTGTGATGGGCTGGAGACGGCGAATGGGCGCGAGGGCTGGCCCGCGCGAGCGCATTGGAGGGACCCGCGGGCAGGATGGGAAACTGATAAGGGAGAGAGAGAGGGGGTCGGGATGGGAAACTGATAAGGGGGAGAGACTGAGGGAGAGTCTGAGGGATCTGAGGGAGTCTGAGGGAGGGTCTGAGTGATAAGGAAGAGACTACGCCAGCCCCTGCTGCGGACTGCGCACGCCGTCCACGCCAGAGTGTCATCATTGGCCCAGTGTCACTGCAACATGAGTTTCCGCCGCCGCTCGTCACGAGCTGATGCGAGGCAAAGCGGGCTGACACATGAGTGTTTGTGTTTCCTGGCGACAACAAATCCATCTTTCCAGGTGTTGCTTGACTGCGTCCGTTCTTCACCGTTCTACTCTCTATAGGGGAGGTCCCGGGGTGCGGGGGTGGTGTCTCGGGTGCGAAGTTTTGGGGAGTGGGGGACTCGGGGTGGAGCGCGGACGCGGACTCGGACTGGCGACGCTTACTGCTTCTCAAAGTACTTGGCGGCGTTGGCCGTGTCGATCGTGTCCTTGCCCTCCTCCCAGCCGGCGGGGCAGACCTCGCCGTGCTCGTCGACAAACTGGAACGCCTTGATGACGCGGATCGTCTCCTCGACGCTGCGGCCGACGGGGAGGTCGTGGACGTGCGCGGCGCGGAGCGTGCCCTTGGGGTCGATGAAGAAGGTGCCGCGGAGCGCGATGCCCTCCTCCTCGAGAAGGACGCCGTACGCCTTGGACGTGGCGTGCGAGCGGTCAGCCAGGAGGCCGAGCTTGAGGTCGGGGCCGAGACCGCCCTCCTTGCGGGGGGTCTGCGACCACGCAAGGTGCGTGTACTCCGAGTCGGTCGAGACGCCAATCACCTCGGCGCCGATCGCGGCGAACTGGGGGAGCGCTGCGTTGAAGGCGAGGATCTCGGTGGGGCAGACGACTGGGCGTTAGTGGGGGAAGTTATGAGGCTGAGGGAATGGCGGTGGGTTGGGGAGGCAGACGCAGGGGGCCTGAGGCAGGTGGGTGCTGGTCATGTCCGCGGTGTGCGCTGTTGGTGACCTAGTCTCCTAACAAATTCCGTGCGTAACACACAGTCGAGGACACGAGCGCACCGTTCCAAGTCCAGTTGGCTATGAGGGGTAGAAGGAAGAAGGGGCGGAATGTGGGGTACGTGGGTGCCACACCCGTGCCGAGGCGCAACCTCGAGTGCCACACTCGCACAACCGACCATACACCTCTTCTTCGACCCCCCAAACCTCATTCCACTACCGACCTGATGGATTGCCAACGTTTTAGGGAAGATACGTACACGTGTAATCCATCGGGTAGAAGAACAGAACTACCCACTTGCCCTCGTAGTCCTTGAGGGAGATCTCGGAGAACTCGCCCTCCTTGACGAGGGTGCCGGTGAAGACGCTGCGTGTTAGTGGGCCTGGAACGGGATTTTCGCGGCCTGGATGGTGAATGAGGGGGGTGGGGATGGCGACGGAGGTAGTACGAGCTGGGAGGAAGGTAGGGTAGGCAAAGGATGGGAGGCGAGGGAGTGTCGCGGGGTCGAAAGGACCCAGGGAGGAGGGTGGAAGTGGCAGGTGGCGGGGTGACGGTGGACGGTGCAGGGCGTGCGGGAGCTGGCCGAGCAGCGCCAAAACACGCATAATGCGAGCCGTAGCAGCGGCGACGGCGCGTCCGGGTGCGATGGGGTGGGAGAGAGGCGAGGAGGATGGGACGGGCGGGGACTGATGGGGGCAGCGTGACGCGTGGCCTGCGCAGACGTGGTGGCCTTTATCTGCCGCCAGCCACTATGCATGCAGCCGATGCAGGCGGCTGTGCATGCCGTATCCCACTGTCCTACGCCCGCGCGTCGTATGCGTAGCGGCGAGGTGGACTCACGGAGCAGGCTTCTGGATGGTAGCAGCGGCGGACATTCTGGTGGTGGTGAAGAGTGAAAAGGTGGATTGCAAGTCTGTACCCGGGGATGCTTTATATGCGGCGTGGGTTCGGGAGTCTGGTCCGAAAGGTGAGGTGCATATTTCTCAGTGACTAGGCTGGCTGAGGCGAGTGAGGCTGCGGCGAGTCTGGCTAGGTTGGGGTATCGATGGCGTACGCCACGCGACCCGACCGGACGAGCCATCACGAGCGTACGAGCTGCGAGCATTGGGTACGACGCAGGCGTGGCGTGGACGCGCCGTGGCTAGTTTGCAAGATTACAGACAGTAGTGCAGTACTCGGCTTCGGAAGGTGCAGAACAAGCACAAGCGCACCAGCTGCGAGCGCCAACTTTTTTTCCTGTTGGAAAATCAATTTCGGCGCGTAACATCACGGCCGACGCGCCAGAGACATTTCGAGCCAGGGATAGAGGACGTTTCTTCGGACGACTCGGGACTAGGGTCCGGGCGCGTCCGGTGCTGGGTGCTTACTCAGGTCGGAGGGTGGCGTGGCCGAGGCCGAGTGCCCTGAGCCAGCGAGCGAACAGGCAAGAGCAGTATGCTGTATGCTTTGCCTGCGCGCCTGGGCTGCTTGCCCGTTGCGCCGACTGCACGCATGCCAAGTCATGCAAGGTGGGTTGTTGTGCGCGACTGACGCGACTTGACGTGTGCATCGTCGCATCAACGTACGAGTGACGCCATCATGACGACTACTCCTGCTCTGCTCCAGGCAGAGCGGCACGCTTTGTGGAAAGAAGTTGCCGCAACTCAGCGAAGCCGGATAAACGGATAGCTACAAACCCACCGCGCCAGCCCTGCTTCCCCTCGACGTCCGCTTCGGTGCCGTGACGGCGCTGCAGCTCTCCAGCTCGACCAAACCTACGATGTACAGACGCAGACGCAGACGCAGCTACGGAAGATTACCCACCTGCTCTGACTGGAATCGCCCGACAAGCTTCTGGTGAACGTTTATGCCGAGAGTTTTATCCCCGGCCGAAAAAATAGACGACTCGAGACGTGGTAACAGGCACCAACCACGTGTACGACTTTGGGCTCCGGGGTCGCGCTAGGTCGCGGCATGATGGAACTGCCAGCTGCTGGCATGCTGGCTCGAGTCGGGGATGGCGTCAATAATGCAGTTGGTAACTGGCGGTGTATCCGGTGATGACGGACATCGATTGCAGTCCGGCTCAATCCGCGAGTGGTTCCTGCGGAAGGATCGGCTGGCCTCATCCGCCTGCAGTGTCCATACCCAAGGATCGACGCTGGGCCGCTGGTCCTGGCTGGCGGTGATCTCGTGCCATATCACGGCTACACAATGCCCAGCTACGAGTTGGTGGCCTTCCCAGCTGGTCATCCTCATGCACACTTGCGACGGTTGCCGCCGGGATGACATCCCCCCTCGGTGGCCAGATTCAGGCATTTCTCAATGCAGTGGCGCCATCCGAGCTGGTGCTTATCAATACACCCGCCAATCACCATGTCCGTGTCCCATTTTGCTTCCGGCGACCAACATCGGCCATGAGCGAACCATCGAGCACCACCGGCCTCGAGCTCGCAACTCCGACTGCCGACGCCGTTGCAATCTACGGCCAACTTCGCGCACTGCAGCCTCGCAGACGGCATCCCTCACCCCCCATCCCCCACTATGCGCCTCGTCATCTTCAGCGGCGCCCAGTCGCCCCTGTCGGTGCGCTACGCGCGCCCGGCCGACGTCGCAAAGCTCGTCCTACCTCCCCTCGTGCACCGCGCTCTGCACACGGCCCTCGATGCTGTGCCTCCATCGGTTGCTCTGGAGTCGGGCCCTGCGTCCGCATCCTCATCCTCTCCCTCCACACTCGTTATTCCCAACCCGGCCGCCCTCTCCAAGCACGCCTTTACCGCCCAGGAGCGCTCCGAGACCGAAGTGACGGTCAAGATCCAGCTTGTCGGCGGGACCATCGAGGGTGACTGCCTCGCACAGATCCGCGAGGCGCTCGCACTGCTTGCGGAGCGTAAGGGGGTTGCAGAGGTGGACACGGTGTTGGTCGGGCTCCCTGGTGACAATGAGAGTGGGTCTAACGCAAAGCTGCAGAGCTAGCTGCAACGATAGAGCTCAAACCTGCTCACATGCTCACCATTCCTAGACACCTCGTGGCCAGCAGTATGGGCCGAGCTCACGACCGTCGAATACCCCGGCGTCAAGCAGTGGGGTACACTTGGCCTCGACCAGGCCACACTCGCAAAGCTGTGCGCGATCAAGCCGCCAGCAGTCAACGAGCTCGATGTGACCGACTGCACGACGCTCCCGTCCGACTATATCGCGTTTGCGCGCAAGGAGGGGATCCAGCTGTGGGCCGGCGGAGGCGGTTCGGGACATGGTGCGTACGAGGTGGGCAGGGAGAGGTGGGACTGTCGTTGGCGGACTGAGGTTGTGGTGCGTTGGAACGGGAGCGGAGGGTCGCAACTGGTTCTGGGAGGAGCTTCTGGCCTGCTGTGGATCCAACCGTGGCGATCGCCAGACACTCTTGGTGCCCTCGAGGTCCACGTTCTGGTGGAGTGTTTGGCTCCGGAACTGGGACTCGAGCTGTTCCAGCTGCACAGGAATTGGGACTGGAACTCTTCCAGCTGCATTGGAGCCGGCACTCGAACCTACTTGAGCTGGCATTCGAGATGGCACTCGAGCTTGCCAAGGAACTCTGCCGGAACTCCTCTCCGAATGTGCGGCTCACATGTGGCTGTCCAATGCGCGCCAATGCGCTGCGGCATGCACGGGACAGTCACGAGCACACGGCGAACATTGCCCATGTCCGAGCGCCGAGACACGCCTGCCTGTCACCCACCTGGGTTGTGGGGCGTCACCGGCGACACCCACCTGTGGTTTGGGGGCTCACCCGCTTTAGTATTGCGGGTCCCCCATGCGGGGGTTGCGGGGTGGGCAGTGGCACCCTCGTAGCCGCCCTTTCCGCGCTTATACCACCGCGTCCGCGTCGCGTCTGGACCTGCCACAGTACCGAGGGGCGTGACATGACAACGTCAAGCCGGGCGGGCAACTGTGCGCACTCCAGCGTGCCGTCCAACTCGTGCTGCAAGTAGAGAGGCGCTGGGTGTTCCGAACCAGTTGGAGCCTGTGATGCTCAGTGCACGGTCAATCCCGTCTAACTGCCCTCTTTAAATCCCAGCATCGTAACCCCCTCCCCCCCCCCTCCCTCCCCGCGGCTGGTCACACATGCTCACCCCCCGCCCTTACGCTTGACTAACACCCAGACCCCATCCCCGCGGCCGAACTGCACAATGTCCTACACGAATTCCAGCCCGTCCTTGCGACGGTCCTGCCGAACGGGGGCGCACTGAGCAAGCGGCCGCTCGTGCCCGTCGTCGATGGCAGGTGGGACACGACCGTTACGCCGGGTGTGGCGGTTTGTTGGGTTTTGAGTGTGAGTATGGCTGGAAGGGGGGCTGGGGGGGACGCGGGGATGGGGTATGTGGAGGTGGGTGCAGATGGTGGAAGCCGAGGCCGGCGAGGTGGGGCAGGATGACTGCGATGTGGTGTGAACGGCGAGGCGACCAGGGACGTGGCTGTCGCTGGTGGAACCATTGGAGCGAGGAGGATGGGATGGCGGAGTGTGAGACGCGGGTGGGTTTTTGGGGCGGGGAGGGGTGTGGGCGGAAGGGTCAGGAGTAGCTGACGGCAGTACACGCTTCTCTCGCGGAGTCGGAATATCGTAAAGGACAAGGGGTGAGTTATTTCAGATGTGTCATCGGCTCGGGGGACATGTAGTCGCTTCAAGGCCGCAGGTTGGCTGTGGGGCAACGCCGTAAGGAGGAAGGTGTGGGCAGGAGGGGTGTTGGTGGGACGGGTGAGGGAGAACAGGCGCCGCGTATTCGCGGGGACAGTAGTGGTGAGGACGGGATGCTGAGATGGGAGAGATGGGGAACGGTGTGGTAGTAGAGGGTGTGGGGACGGTGACGGAGGTGGGGGTGGGGATGAGGATGAGGTAGCAGGAGGGGGTGAAGAAGGATGGGTGATGAGGCGATGGAGTGATGAGGAGATGGAGTGATAAAGGAAGGAAAGCAACAAAGGCAACAAGACGACGAGGAACGGTGACGAACAGACGACAGTTGACGGTATCAAATCCCCGCGACATGATCGACATGATCGACGCACCGCTGACACGCATAGGTACATTGTGTCTGCCAACCTCGTCTAGGCATAACGATTCATGATATACGAACATGAGCCTGTCGCAACGTACCTGGAGCATGGAGCGAGGATCGGGTGGGGACAATGAGACGGCTGGTGCGAAAGTGGCAGCACGAGTGAACGGGACCAGGGGGCTGCAGCATGGCAGCATTTGCACTTGCTGTGGGATGAGGGATGCACTTATGAGAGAAAGAGGGGGGGTGGGGCGGTGGAGGCCATGTAGGACATCGTGACGCGATCCCTATTAATCGCGACAATGTAGAGATGTTATCGATGTTAGCGCGCAGGTGATAGCTACCTGGTCATGTGCATCAATCTCTGTTGTTTCTACTACTCGTCGGACGCAGGCAGAATGCATCACACAGCTCACGCATGTCCGAGCTTGGATGACGACTGGCCTGTGCCAACCCCCGCCGAGGTGTCAGACCTCACTCAACCTTGCGCATGCAGTGCCAACCTCAATGCACAAACCCCTCGCCAACACATGTAACATGAACAGCCCCAAGATCGACCGCCTAAGCCCACTCGCGCTCGGCGTCGAGGGCAGCGAGAAAGTCGACCATCTGCATGTCAGTCCAGACCATTACACAGATCGATGCGAGCCAACAGCTCGGCGTCACTGTTGCCATATTTGGGCACGTGTGCACGTACCGTCTTGTGTCGCCGCTCCGCCTCGGTGCGGCCAGCGTCCGTCTGTTTGTCAGCCCCAGCACATTTCCTTGTACCCCTCCAGCGCCACGTGGTGAGAGACGCGCAATGTACGCAATGTGCAAACGAAGAGCACGAGCTCGTGCCCTTGATCAAAGGGGACATCGCGTATGCCCAGGCTGTTGCCTCGTCTACACCGCGTCCGAGGCATGCCCATCCACGGGGCTCGGCGTGGAACTGGCATTTGCATTGTTTGGCCTCATTCCTATGGCCAACGTGGCCAACACATGCTTGCGCCGGCGCATTCATGGGTGCTCATGCGCGCGGCAACAATGTGTGCACGAGCACAACTCGCAGACGCGACCCAAACCCAACCGAACCAACCTTCATAAACTCCCTTATCCGCAACAACTTGTCATAAAAGTGCCCCTCGGCTCCATCCCCACCTCCGCTCCCACTCTCGACGAGATACCTGCCGCGTACGCCCGAAAACGCCGCACAGCGGAGCACGCCCACGGCGCCGATCGCATCGAGGCGGTCCGCGTCCTGCACGGCGTGGAGCTCGGGGCACGCGTCGTGCCACTCCCCCCACGTGCCGGCTGCGCGCATTTTGTGTTCCGCGCTCCACGACACGGCGGGGATGATGCGCAGGACGAGCTCGGCACGGGGGCCAATGATGGGCGCGAGGTGCTCGGTTGCAATGGTGGGGAGGGACGCGTGGGACGCGTACTTTGCTACATCGTCAGTCAAGGGCTGGGGTCAAGCTGCCGCTGGCGTCCATGTTGACTGTGCACAAGCCAACGTCGGAAGCGGGTAAGGTAGGGTACGCACAATCAGTCAGGTCATGCATGAGCGCCGCGAGCTCGACGACAAGCACGTCCGCGCCGGGGAGCGTCGCGGCGAGCTTGAGCGCGCTGCGCCGGACGCGCTCGACTGCAAACATGAGCATATTGACACGGATGGGCGGTGTCGGCCGACGACGACGCGCCGACACGTGCACGTTACGCGCGCGTAAACATACCATGGGCCCAGTCGTGGGACGGGTCGTACCTGAACACACATTAGTCGGCCGAGATGGCGCTTGGGCCGGCTCGGACTCACTGCGCCATGTGATCCTTGACGAGTGCCTCGATGGTGGCGACGAGCTCACGCTCGCGTTCGGGTTCTTGGGTGCGGGTCATTGCGTGGTGGTCAATGCGATGTGGGTTGAGATAAGGATAACGAGAAGACGAGGGTTCGGGGGGAGCAAAAATATGCCGAGAGGGGCTGAGTTCCGGCAGCCGGCATGTTGACGAGGTACCCGGGCCGAATCGCCCACCTGTACCGTGCACTGCGTCATATTTGCCATCCGTCGACTCACATGCCCATGGCCACCCACCACGCACCATTTATTGTCTCGGACCCCAACAACACTCTCCATCTCACAATCACTCTGACTCACTCTTGTTCTCCAGTCCAACTCTCCCCGCCCACCATGACCAGCGCGTGGGACATGGCCGCGGCGCTCGACTGGTCCTCTTCGGGCCAGCGCACGCCCACATCCCCGCCCACCACGCTCTCGGCGTCGTTCCCGTCGACGTCGCCGCTCGCCCTCTCCCTCGCCCGCCGCGCGTCCAGCCACCAACCATTCGACCGCTCCTGGGCGCTCCTTGCGCGCACAGAGTCCCCGCCCTCGCCACCAGTAACGCTCCCCATCCTCCCCCCCGAGCTGCTCCGCCGCATCATCCGCCTCGCCCTCGCCCTACCCCCCTCGCTCCCCGACAAGCTCGGACCCACGTCACAGCCCAGCCCCGAGTGGGACGCGTGCGCCGGGCGCGCGGCCAGGAGGAACCTCTCGGCCCGTGAGGCGCAGCGCGAGGGGGTGGCCAAGACGGCGAGGGCGTTGCTCGGCGTGTGCCGTGCGTGGAAGGTGAGTCGTACTGGTGCGAGTGCTATGTGCTAGTGCCGCTGCGTCCTGGGTTTTACGCGGCCTATTGTTTTGAGCAGCTCAACACCGCCTGATAGTGTACGAGCTCGACTATGGGTACCAGTTTGTCGAGACAGCAGCCGACGTGTTGCCACCCGTGCACGTTCCCAGTGCCCAGCGGCTCAGTGTGACGGCCCAAGTAATCGGACACTAGTATCCCGCTCCGCGGGATGCTCGGCCACCTGCAGGATCGGAACACTCCGCTCTGACTGGCCATTGTTCTGAACGTGTCTTGGCCCGAATTGCCCTTGACTGCCGTCGTTCTGACTCGCCACCTTGGAGCACCCTGTGAAGGCCGAGCTACCTTCTGAGCGGATTCTTCTCACCCTTCATGTGGCGATGCCCGGCCTTCGCATTGCGTGGTTCCATGCCGGCCACATTGCGTGCATTTCCAAAGTATGAGATGGTCGCGCCCATCGTTTTCACCTGCTCGCGTACTCGGCAAAGGCATCGCTGTCTCATGGCCACTGCCGCCACCAGTTGCCACCAGCTGCGCCCTGACTCGAACTCCTCCTTCCTGTGCTTCTTGACCCATGACTGCTTACAACCGTGCAGTGGCTGTGCCCAGACCCCAACGCTCGTTCCGATGACAATCTAACGCACAGCCCCTGGTTCTCCGGTACATGTACGCCGAGCCGCACGTCACGGGCCACAACGTCGCGGCACTGGCGCACGCGGTCGTGCTCGGCGACCGCAAGTGGTCCGACCTCAACCTGCACCCGCACAGCTACCCTGGTCGGTGGATCACAGTGCTCGACCTGTCCAACCTCGGGAGTTCCTACGGCTCGGAGGCGGCCACCATCGCCCGTGCGACGGCCACCCTCCTTGACCTCGCGCCGTGCGTGAAGCACCTTCGCCTACCGCCCTCGGGTGTCTCGCTGGTTGACCTCCGCCACGCGCCCTGTATCCGCACCCTCCGTGCGCTCGAGGGCGTGCACCTCCCCAACGCCGAGGTCGAAGAGGATGCCGTACGGCTCCTCCGCGTCGCGCGCTCGCTCGAGGTCCTGAGTCTGGTGTGGGTCAACCGTGACGAGCCACCAGAGGACACGGACGCGGACGCCGACGACGTCGACCCGCCGCCACCACTGTCCCTCACCCTTCCACGCCTTCACACCGTGACTCTGGAGGGCGGACCTCCTGGCCCGCTCCTCGCGGCCCTAACCCTCGCCGACCTCCCGGCTCTCACCCGCCTCGTCCTCTCACCGTACGAACCCCGCCTCTACGCCTTCGACGACGACCCTTGGCGCGGCGGCCGGCGTGCCTTCCAGGCGGCGCACGGCGCCCAGATCCTCTCACTCACCTACGTCTCGACGCCTGACTGGCCGCGCCGCGACGTCCTCCCGCCCGTGGACACGCTGGCGCTCCACCCGGCCCTCGTCCACCTGCACCTGGCCCTCCCGCACGCGCTCCTCAACGACAACCCCGACCTCGCGGCCGTGTTCGCCAGCACGCACCACCCCCTCGCAGCAGTCACTGTCCCCCGCTGGCCGCGCGTCGCCCGCATCGACTCGTCGGTCTCCCCGCACCCCCAGATTGCCGACCCCCCCACCCCCCCAGGCATCCCCCCGGCGCCCACCGGCCACCGCTTCCTCGCCGCCCTCTTCTCCAAACCCTCCCGCATTCGCTACGTCTCCGTCGAGGGCTTCACGTGGGTGCCCCCCGAGCTCGGGCGGTGGGCCGCAGAGTCCGGCGACTCGGGCATGATGCGCTCCTGGGCCGGGTGGCTCGCCCGCCAAAAGGTCGAGCTGCGCGATACAGAGGGTAACACGGCCCCGCCCATCGAGCGTGGTAGGGCTGCGTTTGGGGCAGGGAGGATGAGTGTGGACGGGGGGAGGCGGAGTGTGGATGGGGGTAGGAGGAGCCTTGACGGGAGGAGGGGCGGTGGGGGGTGGTAAGAGGTGGGGTGGGAAGAATGCTCAGGTGGTATGAGCCTGGACGGAGAAGCGCCAGGCTGCAAGTGGGGGACTGAGGCGAGCAGCGAGCAGGTTGTACAAGGTTGGAGGGGGTGCCGAGCGTCGGCGCACATCACTCATCATTCACCATCATTTCATAGGCCATCGCGCCACGTCTTAATACAGCCATCACTGTCATGGACATTCTTTGTACATATTTCACAACGATGATGAATCTTTACGTAATGACACACCACGGGTGTGAGGTATCTGGTTTGTACACCAGGCCATGTACGTGTTCTTTCAACTGCAGGTGCGAGACGTGGTGTATCTTTTTGTTCCACCGCCAACCAAACAAAACAACTATGCGACCAAGCTGGCTTGCAAGTGAACAAAAGCTAATCAGCAGCCCAAGGTGGGGGATAACGACTACTGACAGTGGCAGCTTCCACACCGCGCAGGGGTGAGTTCCGGCGAGAAGGTTAAGGGTAGCACCGAGGACTGACGGCAGACATGGAGAGCATGAGGTCGCTCCGCAGACGCTGTAGTGGCTACCTGCCAGGCTGGACAAGATTGCCATGGAGACGGGTCTGCAAAGGGTGAATAGAGAGACACCCGCTGAGGAGCTGAGAGCTGAGAGCTGAAGAGCTGAAGAGCAATGTCGTCGATGGCGGAATCTGCACCCAGGGGTCTCATGCTCGCCGCACATTCGTCAGATACAAAATACTGCGGCCATGTGTGAATACCCTCCCAGCAAAGAGCATTTACCGACGTCCCATCGCATTGCCACAATCTATCGCCATATCGCCATCTTATCGTCCCCCACCCTGCCAACTGCCACCTTCGCGTGATCGGCGATGGCCGACACTCCGCCCGGATAAACCATCTCACCATCCCCTGCTCTGATGACGACAACCGTCGCCTCCACTGCGGACCGCCGAGACTGCCGCGCGCCGACGCTGCCCACTGCCCACAACAACTGTTCACAGCACGAGTGGAGGCCGTCTTGACCGAGGTGGAGGCCGGATCCGATCCAACAACAGTGATCTAGTGACAACGCACTTTGATCTTGTGGCATCTCTCTCTCCCTCGCTCTCTCTCGCTCTCGCCCTCTCTCACGCACACTCCACACCATGCCCGCCATCCCACCCGGCTCCCTCGTCCTCGTCACCGGCGCGTCGGGCTTTATCGCCGCGTACGTATAGCATCCCTCTCCCAATCTCCCCAACCCTTCGACGACTAACGCAAAGGCACACAGTCAAGGCCTTCCTCGACGCCGGGTTCCCGGTTCGCGGGACGGTGCGGTCGGCGGCCAAGGGCGACTACCTCAAGAACCTGTTCAAGGACTCGAAGGTGCCGTTTGAGTATGTTATTGTGGAGGATATTGGAAAGGTGAGTTCGAGCGGGATGTGGAACGGGGACAGGGCAAGGGGCGGTGGGTTTTTTGGGCGGGATTGCTGGGTGTAGTGTACAGGGTGTGGGGTGCTAGGCTACTGGGGTGGGATGGAAGAATACCGGGCAGAGTTGACAGACGGGGAGGGACGATGTGTCTCGTGGTGTGGTGTGAATGGCTCGGAGGCCGCACTGCCCGGTCAGCAGGGGAGCGACCGCAGGGGCTCTGGGAGTTGGGGTAAGGAGGCAGGTGTGTTATTGTGTAGGCGTCCCTACTGGGGAGGCACCTGGAGCAGCCCGTGGCCGATGCCGGGAAGCCCGGTACAAGCGTATGGTGAGCCGAAGGGCGGTGGTCGAAGCGACCAAGAGGATGTGGTGGCCAGTAGAGGCATAAGAGGAGTAGACCTCACCGACGTGAGAGGCCAGGGTTGCGACCTACCTCCAGTTGAAGGAGGTCGACTGCAACACTGGTGTTGCGAGGGTACCAGGAAAGAGAGGCTGCGAGAGCTCGAACTTGGGGATGAAGGCCAGTTGCAGATCGAGCGCCGCGTCAGGAGCTGCTAGGCAGGCGTACGGGACAGGTTGACCGCGTGCACGGTTGATCAACGGCGCGACGAGCAGTCTGGGTATGCTTGGCCATGCGCTGTGCAACGACCCATATATGATGGCACCTGGAGGCAGCTGTCGCCGAGCGAGAGACGCATGAGCGTGCCGTTGCCCTCCTTTCTAGGCGATCACCCCACTCGGTGATGTTGCGGCCTGGAGCGTTGGGTCGCCTTGGCCTTGAGGAGGACGCGGCGCGGGGGGCGCCGCCTCGGCGACCCCGTGGTTGATGACGCCTATGAAGCTTGTCTGGGAGTCGTTGCTCGAGGTATCCACACCTTCCCAGAGCAGACTTTGTTCGTTCCCCAGCACAGAACAGCTGCAGTCACCTACTCTGGCTCACCACTTCTCACTCGCTCTTGGAACTACCCAGCTGACCACCAGCCCGGCGCTTTCGACGAAGCAGTCAAGGACGTCGTCGGCGTAGCCCACACCGCGAGGTGAGGTAACACCCAACCCAACCACAACCTAACTGCACCCCCCATCCCCCCCCCCCCCCCGCGTCGCTCACTCTAGCCCGTTCCGCGTGGTCTGCGACGACCCGAATGACTTTATCCTCCCCGCCGTGAACGGCACAGTCGGCGTGCTCAAGAGCATCCAGAAGAACAAGTAGGTTCGCTCACGATGCGCCGCTGACCCTCTGCCCAAACGTCAAGCGCGTCGTCATTACTAGGTAGGGCCAGCGCGTTCCGTACCGTGTTGGGCCCGGTCTGACGCCAGCTCTGTCGCGGCCGTTCTGGACGGGACCGTCCCGCCCCCTCACACGTGAGCCCTTTGCGACACGACCTGATGCTGACTACAGGTACACGGAGAAAGGTACACCAATCATACCGCGCACCGCTCACACCAGACTGGAACGAGCACAGCACGCGCGAGGTGGAGAGGCTCGGCCGCGAGGCGGCTGGTGGCGACAAGTACCGCGGTAAGCTTGACCTGGAGTCTGAGCTTCATCCCCACTCTCTCATTCGGTTAGCTGACAAATCGTAGCGAGCAAGACGCTTGCTGAAAAGGCGTTCTGGAAGTTTATCGAGGACGAAAAGCCCGCCTTCGACGGGGCGACCATCAACCCCCCGCTCGTGAGCGTTTCTGCCCACGCCCCGCTGACGCCAGGTGCTCGGCGAGATCATCCACCCGATCTCCAAGCTGTCCGAGCTCAATCAGTCCAACCGTGAGCCCCGCCAATGCACTCTCTTCCTCGCTGACGCCCAGAGTTCCTGTGGGACTGGTTTGCGGGTAACAAGACCGAGGCCGACATCCCTACCGGCCCTGCGCCATTCAACTGGATCAGCGTACACGACGGTAGGTTCACCGCACCCGGCACCACTGACCCACAGTTGCAAAGGCGCACGTGCGCGCGCTCGCCGTGCCCGAGGCTGGTGGCGAGCGGTTTATCGTCAGCAAGGAGCCCGTGTCACCCAACGACTATGTTCTTGTACGTCTCCCCACCACACCACCGCCCCAGACGCCATGCTAACCCGCGCAGAGCTTTGCACGGCACTTCCCAGACCGCAAGACGTACCCCAAGGGCGACCCGGCCAAATCCAAGGGCCTCAAGGAAAGGAGCACGTACTTTGACGGCGCCAAGGCGGAACGCGTGCTGGGACTCAAGTATGATGAGCTTGACCCCATTATCCAGGAGACGATCCAATCGATTATCGACCGTCTCGATGCGTGAGCGCATTTAGACTTGCACACGGCGTGAGGTCGGGATGCGGTGGGCCGAGTTGCTTGACCTTCCGGCGTACAACACATGCAAACCAGTGAAGACTCATAACGCGTATAGCACTGTCTGGAAAGGGACTAACCGTTTAACATGCCATATGCATACTTGAGCCCACAGGACAAGCTTGGGGGCCACTAGTTGGTGACCGCGAAGCGTCTTCGTGGACAGACCTGGTGTTGGAAAGGTAAATGCTCCTGCGCCAGCTTGCTCAAGCCTTGGGACCACACTCAAAAAGTAAACCCAACGACTCGGTGCTGACTGCCCGGTCTCATAAGGGCATTACCATTACGTCCGCGGCTGTCCACCAGCTGAGCTGCCCCCTAGGATCTTCGAAATGGCACGACACGCCCCGAAACATACAGTCACTTTTATGGCACCCACCCAAACCCAGAGTGGAGGTGGAGGCCACCGCCCGTCCGTGTGGCACTCTTTCACCACCCGTGCACAACCCATTTCCGCGTCCTCCAACATCGTTACACAGGTCCAACACACTCCCATCAACTCTGCCATGAGCGTACGAGGCCAAAAAGGTCACGACGGGGATCGAACCCGCGATCTCCTGATCACTGCGAAACATGAAACAAATTCTGAAACGTCGTAGTCAGACGCCGTACCATTTGGCCACGCGACCTTGTTGAAAATAAGAGGAAAGATTGCTTGCAAGCGTGCGGCATATGTGGCATGTTGCAAGGCCGTTGCGAGACGATCTTTTGTGTATTTCGAGCGAGGCGTGGAAGAGTGGGGGCGGCATAGCGGCAACCTTACCCATGGCCGGAGGGAAGAGCATGGTGGCATGGTTGCCTGGGATTGGCCAAAATGGAGATGAACGGCGGGCCGTCGGGCCACGTGCAGTATGGATATGGATGGAAGAGGATTATGATGGTGGCATATGGTGGTTTGGGCAGTTGTTGAGGTAGGCCATTATCCATCACCGGACGCCCAAGGTCTTCGTTGCTTGCACTTGTCAGGTCAGACGCGCTAAGAACGTGCCTCTTTTCACCTCATGTCGATGGGGCATCGAAGCCCTTACGAGCCGTTCTACGTATGAGCCTTTGAAGACCTCTGCAGGTCAACCAGGTGCACAAGTTCAACGGGAAGAGGTCATCATCGTTCCCTTGCAAATACACTGGTCAGACCTATGAAGAGCTCAAAGAGCAGCCAATGCCACACCTTGCCCCGCCGGCTTGAACCGCCGTTACCCGACGCCGATTACAAACCCGGAGCCCCGCATCGCGTCACCGCTCGGCACCTCGTTTCGAGTCTCGTCGCAATCGAGACGGGTAGCAACCAACCCCTTCACAACAACTCATCCCTAAGTCTGACAAACACATACTCTCTGCGCTTCACCATGCCCGCCATGACCCCCGACGAGCCCTTCGCCACCACCTTCCAGCGCGCACTCGACCACGTCCTCGCGCGCGACGCCGCCCTGCCCTCGCTCCCGGTCACGCCGTCGCACGAGGCGATTGCGGCGGCGGTGTCCTCCCTCCCGGCCTTGCCCGGTACGGGGTTGGGTACGGCGCCGGCTGTCGAGTACCTCACGAGAACGCTACTCCCGGGTGTACTCCAGGCCCAAGCTGGGCCGCGATACTTTGGATTCGTGACGGGCGGCGTCACGCCGGCAGCGCAGATTGCCGATCTCCTTGTGGGGAGCTACGATGAGAATGTCCAGGTGTCCCTGCCTGACGTGTCCGCGGCGGTTGCCGTCGAGCAGCATGTTCTCAAGCTCGTGCTCGAGCTTGTGAATGTGGACCCGGGAACGTTTCCGGGGCGCACGATGACGACGGGCGCGACGTCGAGTAACGTCCTGGGCATGGGTGAGCTCTAGCTGAGGCTGGTTGGGACGGTTATGAGATGTGGGCTCGGCGGGGATGTGTCTCTGGCTGGCCGCTGAATGCATGGTGGCTGGGACTGGTACAGAGTGGTGGGTGAAAGCTGGCGGGATTGTTACCAGCTGGCTGTCTTTTATGCTGGCTGGGCTGAGACTAGCTGGGCTGAGCTAGGTCGGCACAACAACTCCCCAAAGAGAACCGCAGATGAGCCTCGCTAGGGCAGAGAGTACTGCCGTCTGTAGTGAGCTACAGCTGATTACAGCATGCGCACGCGACTGGCTCACCACCGGCCCCGGCGCGGCCAAGGCCCCCGCCGAGACCGAGGGCCGCCGCCGCCCGTGGCGAGACATCACCATCCTCGCTGTCCACCCGCACTTTTCGATCCTCAAGGCCGCGAGCCTCGTCGGTCTCGGGCGCGACTGTCTTCGCCAAGTCGCGAGCCCCGATGGGATCAGCCTCGACATCGATGCGCTCGCGGCCGCGCTCGAGGAGGAGACTCAAGCGGGGCGGGGGGTGATTGTCTCAGGCCAGATTGGCGAGGTGAACACGGGGGCGAGCGAGCAAGGGATGAAGGACGTTGCCGCGTTGTGTAAGAAGTATGGCGCGTGGCTTCATATCGACGCCGGTACGTTTCTCGTCCCTACTGCTTGGATAGCGATGCGGTGCTGACGGCAGCCTTTGGCGGCATTGCGGCTGTACTCCCAGAGTATGCGGCGCTGGCGGACGCCATGGCCCAGGCTGATTCGTTGACTCTCGATGGTAAGTTGTCTGAAGTGTGCAAACTGCCTCATCACTTTCGGTCCTACATGTCTTATTTGAGCACTTGAGAATGTTGTCTCCTCCCTCTTAGATACTTCACCAGGTATCCCATTGGAAAGTCGCTGACAGCAGGCCACAAGTGGCTCAACGTGCCCTACGACTGCGGCCTCTTCTACACGCGCCACGCCTCTGCCCTGCCGGCAGTATTTGCCCCCGAAGCATCCGCCGCCCCAGCATACCTTTCGGCTGCGTCCAAGTCGGATCAGCCGCCCCTCCCGTCCCCATTGTACAGTGGCATCGAGAACAGCCGACGGTTCCGTGCGCTCCCGCTGCTCGCCAGCTTGTTGAGCCTGGGAAGGGACGGCTATGCTGGTGAGTCATGTTTGGCGATAACTTTACCACGAGTGTGGACAGTACCCTGCGAGCACTTCCACTAGAGTTGGTTGTGGGCAAACCTGATGGTGTCTGCCATTGAACCACGCCGCTATGACAGATCTGACGCAGCGCCAGATCTCGTCCGCCGCAACCTGGAGTTCTCGCGACGCGTCGCAGCCTACATCGAGGCCTCACCCCACTACGAGCTTCTCAACCGCGCCTCGGACGGCGAGCCCATCGTCCCTCTCAACATCGTCCTCTTTGCAGGTGCTCGGGGCTCGCCCTTTGCAGAATCGGACCCCCGCGCGGGTGAATTGCTGGCGACGGCGATCAACGCCACCCGGAAGATGTACGTCACGCCTACAGCCTGGGCGGGACGCAAGGCCGTTCGGCTCGCAGTGAGCAACTGGCGAACGGGAGACGACGACTGGGATGTGGTCAAGGAGGTGCTCGACGCAGCCGTGACCACAAGCGTTTAGGTAGTTGCCGCGGTTGCAAGGGTCGCAGTGACGTGAGCCGAATGACATTCCTCGGCCATGGTATTGTGCCTTGCCTTTTCTCTGTCCGTGTGCCTGTCCTTGACGATCCCGTGTTCCCATGTTCCGGATCACTGACCGCACGCGTGGAGCGCTCAATGGTAGTCCTCACCCATCAGTACGCACGAATGCTCATGTCAGTCGACCACACGTGTCAAGGCTTCACCCCTCATGGAGAACGTGGCGCATGCTAATGCCGGTCTTCGGATTGTTTGACGGCTCATTTCAGCAGAGCAAAGTCGCCGATATAATCGGATGGGTCCAGGGCAGCCGTGGAGAGCCCGTGGGGCACCGGCATTGTCCCTTAATATGGTGACAGTCAAGAGTGGGTGGGACAACCCTTTGTTGCGTGTGTGGATAATCCATGCGGGGCATCCAGGGTTTGTTGAT
The DNA here is from genome assembly GCA_025502685.1 of Pascua sp. PH4015B. Taxonomy (NCBI): domain Eukaryota; kingdom Fungi; phylum Basidiomycota; class Tremellomycetes; order Trichosporonales; family Trichosporonaceae; genus Pascua; species Pascua sp. PH4015B. The sequence goes on along the minus strand of JAMFRD010000078.1, from coordinate 39,554 downwards.
ATTCACCCTTGCTGGAATAAACGTCTAGCCGTGACAGTAGCGCCTCGGCGTGTTCTTGGCGCCACCCGTTCTGGGTGACCAGTAGCCGGATGGTGATTTCGGGGCCACCTCTCAGCTGGAACCAGCTTGCTCTGAACCGGCCACCGCGCAACTGGCGCAATCCACGGCAAGACAAGCGCCTCGGCGAGGATGCTTGGCAATGCGCTAAGTGTCGCCGCCTACAGTGAGCTGTTCTTCGGGCACGGGTTGTAGCAAGTCTGGGCGGGGCGATTTGAGTGACATTCGATCATGTGACGAATACAAACAGAACCACAAGGCCACTAACGGAATCTGGGCGCGTGCTATAACCACTACGCATGACCGCTCACACGGTGGCCAAGACAACGCCACACACAAGGCACAGCGCTTGGCCACCCGTGATTACCGGTACATGGGTGTGGAGGTGAGTGTGGCGGCGGTACATAGATAATGTCTTGCCGCTCCACAATGCATGAGCCGTATTCTTGTCCCTCGACATCCATTCCCCTTCACTTGAACACCGCACCGTAACGACAGGACCAATACCGCGAACCATTATGTCCACAGCGCACAACGACCTCGCAAGACGGTCGACGGAAGGCGCGAGCGACCCAGAGAAGGGATCGGACTCCGTCGAGCAGCTCGAGTACACCAACATCGCGGGGGTGCCAGTCATCTCACCCGAAGACGACAAGCGTGTCCTGCGCAAGATTGACTTCCGCCTCCTGCCCATCTTCTGCGCCATCTATGCGCTCCAGTTTCTCGATAAGACGGCCCTCACGTACACGAGTGTCATGGGCCTCATGTACGAGACCAAAGTCAACACGGCTGAGTACTCGTGGCTCTCGAGTATCTTTTGTGAGTCGGCCTGTCGACTTCATGCATTCCAACGATGTATGCTAATCCGACTTCACAGACCTCGGATATCTCGTCGGCTCATACCCCATGTGTTTCCTCCAGCAGCGCCTCCCGCTGGGCAAGTTTACAGGTATCAACATTTTCCTCTGGGGTGCCGTCGTCTGTGTCACTGCTGCGTGCAACGACTTTAAGAGCCTGATGGCCGTTCGTTTGTGAGTGGCCGAAAACAAGTAGGTCGTCTACTGACCCCAGCCTGCTTGGCTTCTTCGAGGCCTCGCTCGCCCCAGCCCTCATGATCTTCACCGCACAATACTACCGCGTACGCGAGCAAGGCACACGTACCGGCATCTGGTCGTCGTTCAACACCTGGGGTGGCATCCTGGGCGCCGGCGTCGCGTATGGACTGTACAAGGGACAACTCTCAAAGTCGCTGGCCATCTCGAGCTGGCGCGCCCTCTTCCTCTTCCTCGGCAGCGCGACTGTCTTCCTCGGCGTTCTCTTCTTCTTCTTCATCCCCGACAGCCCTTCCACTGCCTACTTTTTCAACGAGGACGAAAAGGAGATCGCCCGTCTTCGGACGCTCGAAAACCAGCAGGACCTCGCCGAGAAGACCTGGCAGTGGTACCACGTTCGCGAGGCCGCTACCGACCCTCAGGTACGTCCATGTCCGCGGCATCTGGCCCGCCTCCGTTGGGCTCGCATCTCTGACAGCCCAGGTATGGATCTTCGGTACCATCACCCTCCTGAGTAGTATCCCTGCCGGAGGCATCACGAGGTGAGACCCATACCATCACCCACCTGATCCCAACAACTGTGCCATACTAATGCCAGCTTCTACGGCATCCTTGTTACCGGTCTTGGCTTTATGCCCGACGAGGCAATCCTCCTCTCCATGGTCAACTGTTGGGTTGCCATTGCCGTCATCCTTTCACTCTGGATCGGCGACAAGGTCAAGTGCCGCACTCTCGTCTCCATCGTGCCGACCGTCATCTCCACAGTGGGGGCAGCCTTGGTGCTCACACTACCTATGGCACAGAAGGCCGCGCGTCTCGCTGCATTCTACTTGTGCGTCCTTTCCCTCGCTAAAACGTTACTAACAATCCCGCAGGACGCTCAGCTTTGCGGTTTGCATGTTTGCCACCATGTCCCTCATCACCTCCAACATTGCGGGGCGCACAAAGAAGACTGTCGTCCAGGCCGTTTTCCTCATTGCCTGTGAGTGCTATTGTTACGCTTTGGGTTGCCTTGTTTCAAGTACCACACAGCTGACAATAGTCTGCGTCGGCAACCTCATTGGACCCCAGACATTCCGCAACAAGCACGCCCCGCGCTACGCTCCGGCGCTCATCACAATCATTGCGTGCAACTGCGGCAGCACCGTCCTGCTCGGCGTTCTCTACTTCTACTACAAGCGGGAGAATGCCAGGCGTGATAAGATTGACGGGCCTCTTCCCGAGAACGCCCATGACCTCACCGACAGGTAAGCCCCACGGAATGGCCCCGCTGACATGCCAGGGAGAACCCCACATTCCGCTACGCTTGCTAGAAGGACAATGTCACGCGGAAGCGAAGGATGGAAGGGTGCTAATCCGAGACTGGATCTCTTGTTGTCGAACGATTTGAGTTGTGTATTTCACTCTGATGAATGTTGGTGCGCGTTGTTGGTGCAACTATGCACATCATGTTTGGCTTGTGCACAGCACCATAGTGGGAAATCGTGACGGAAAGGAAATGGTGTATTTTGATTATTGGTTGTTATCCGGTCCCGCAGGAGACTCTTGATGAACCAGAACGCACCACAGCCTCATTCCAGAGTTGTAGTTGTTAAACAATGCTCATGCCGAACCCAGTTGTTGCCTAGAACCTGCAAGCCAGTTCGTCGATGCTGTGAGATAGCAGGTGAGGAGGGACCGATAGGCAGGCCGCACTCCAAATCCCCAGTAGACATGCGTGTCAGAAGACTGCGGCGCTCGTTTGGCTGGGCAGCTAGCTAATGAGCGGTGAACGCCGACCAGGTTAGCGGGTATTAACACTCAATCATTTATCCACGCAAGTCCTATCCGTTACATTTATGGGTCATATCGACACCAACACTAAGGAGCAGACATTTCCCGGCACTTTGCATCGGCCAAGTTCTACACACTTGACTTCCCACCCCTAAGCCCGCGACATTTATTGTTGTTCTACCTTGGGAATCAGTCTTCTCGGAAGGGGCCTGTTATGAAGACGATTGCACAACCTTTGCAATCCACGCGTACATGTCGTCCATGGTGTACTTGCTGTCCTGGTCGAATGTGTGGTCGATGCCCTCGAGCACCTCAAACGTGACGTCTATGCCGCGATCTTTGCAGGCCTTTACCACGTCCTCAGACTGGCTGATTGGCACTTTGTCATCGATACTTTGGAGTCAGCTAGGACCAGTCCCGTATGTAGCACTTACGTTCCGTGGATAACATATGTCGGTGGCAGGGTAAACTTGCCTGAAGCAATTGCTGGGGCAATGGTGCTAATACTGGGCGAAATGCCAGTACCATCGAACAGCAACTGTTGCTCAATGGCCTCTTGGAGCTAATGCGGTCAGCCTATATTTGTGGCCTTTGGCATACGCACCATGTAGCCATACATTCTCGACCTGGGGCCAACCAGAGGCGATCCGCTGGTCGGGGGTGCGTTCGGGTCAAGATATGGAGCCACTGCCGACTCGGGGATCATTTCGCCCACGTACGGCACGGCTGGCTTGTTAGCATCTGTATGATGACTCAGCACGTACGATGCTGCTTAACGGTGAAAAACGGCGCTTCAATGTCGGTAATCGGATAGAAGGGCGCGCATGCCACGGGAGGAGCGGGAGGGGAAAGCCCACAAGCCTCAAACCCTATACCGCTGGAGAGGAGAAGGGCGAGCCATCCGCCAGCTGATCCCCCGGAAACGATAATCTTGTCCTGGTTGACCGCACCACCAGTCTCCGAGAGGAACTCTGGCGACCGGAGATAGTCCATGGCCGCCTTGATGTCCGCCATGATACCCGGCATGCGCGTCTGCGGGGCCAGGCGGTAATCGGCCGTGACGAGGCAGAGGTTGTGCTTCTCCACGGCGCTCACTAGATGAGGCCACGCACCTGCATGTCAGCATATGTATGGATGCCAAGTTGCTAAGTCATCACGTACAAGTCCGAGTGCCCTGCAACAGGCCACCGCCGTGGAACCACAGCAGGATGGGCACCTTGGCGCTCGGAGACGCCGAAGCGGGGAGCAAGTAGTCGAGCGCAATGTCGACACCATCGTGCTTTGCGAAAATGACAGTCTTGAAAGACGGCATGGTGGATGGGTTGACTTGTTGAGAGTTGCATGGGAAGCGAGGACTTTAGTACTTGCTTCATGTCACCAAACACTGCAGTGTGGATGCTTCGCTTAATAAGTTGGCGACGCTATGATGTCATATCGTTGATAGATTCGGAGACGTAGACACGGTCATGTGGCTTTCGGCTGTCGGGCATAGGTATTCCGTTACCGATACCTGTCTTCGCTAATCTAGCGTCAATAAAATCGGCCGAGACTGACTTGGTCGCCATCGGTTCACAGTCCACAAGAAGAAACAAGCTGTTTACTGAAGGTTTGATGGTGGGGGCAACATCCGGATGGCCTGAGTGGACTGCTGGGCTGGCTGGAGTGGAATAAATGCATACTGTAGAACACCAGCACAGCCATCAATGGACATGAAGACGACAAGACGTTGCGGGAAGTGATGATGAAGATGTGGGATGTGCAAAGGTGTCGAGGGGAGTGGGGCGTCGCGCTCCAGCACTGGACGTCGATCCCACCAATTTTTCTGCATCGCAGATGGGTAAACGACTTTCTCGTTTTACCCAGAAAACCCCTGTCAAGACAGTGCACCGTGCTCCTCAACATCAGGATCCCCGCGTTTAAAGGACGATCAATGCTGCTGTATTAAGCAGATAGCGGTGGGCAACGATACTTGCCAGGCATTACTTTCATTTAGTCAAGGTGGTGAACCTGACATTAGTTAATCACGTTTCGGCGAAGAGTCCCTCCAACAGCAAGTCCCCCTTAACGGTGAATGTCCCAAGGCGCTGGGGGGTACCTATAAGAGGTGTATTAGGAAGACAGGTCCTCCAACCCTTCTTACTGCACACTGGAGTTGTTCTGTACCACGCCACAACAGGCAAGAGTGCCCCAGAGCTGATTAGGGCACCGACAACTTCGTGTTTGTACGGTGTACGATCGTCACAACGCATTCTACGTAAAAGTGTGAGCAGTAACGGCTCTCTACAATCAAGGGGGTGATGATCAATAGACTAAAGTCTGGTATAGCTCTGTCTCCCGCCAGGGGCTTTCAACATTACCATCGTGTAACTACTTTACGCAACATAAAAGAAGGATGAAACAATAATACAAATGGAAACTCAATCTTACGCGCCTCGCCACGACGGGTCATACAGGGGCGGAACGATCTCGACGTCTGCAGCCGAACCGGCATCGGTGGCACGTATGGCCCGTGACCGCGTCGGCGCTGGTGGTGTTGGAAGCGGTCGGGAACTGCTCAACCAATGGTATGATGGTGCGGTGCCTGTCGCTACGTTGGGGGGTGCATCGTGCGGCAAGATGTTGACGAAGGGCAGCTCATTCGCGTGGCTGCGTTGCCTGGTGGTTAATGAGTTTATCTGTTATGTGGTCGCGTTCTTCTGTTTCCTGTTCAAGCTCGGCATTTCTGTTCTTGGACGTGCCTAAACAACCTACTCCCGTACTTCATCACACGACAGCTCAGCGCCCCTGCGTTCTCCCTCACCGCCCACCAGCAACTTACATAAGGGGGCTGACCAGCGCCTCAGCCTCGTCCCGTTTCTGCTCTGCACTTGATCCATAGGCATCGCGGTTGAGCGTGCTGGTCGCCGCCATGGTAGACATGTGGTCAGATTGGCTTTTGAAGGGCTGCGGCTCGGGAACGCTGTTGTCGACCTCGAATTTGCTACCCGAGTCAGTCTTTCAAATCAAGCTAGCAACCGAAAGTTGAAGGTGGTGGGTGAAATGTGTAAGGCTGAGAATGAAGGAAGGACGATGATAACGGTGGAGAGTTACTGTGGGAATGATGGGCGATGCACGAAGAGAAGGTAAAACCTACCTGACTTCCGACCCATTGAGACTTTTGCTCCTTGCCGAGCGCTTCTTGCGTCGCCAGAAGAAGAACGCCACTGCTGCGATGATGAGAGCACTGGTACCGCCCACGACGCCGCCTACAACTGCTCCAACGTTCGACTTCTTCTTTGGACCGCGCGGGTAGCCCTCGTTGGTCCCACCGGTGTTCTCTCCTCCTGTCCCCACACCTGATCCTGCCGAGGTGTTACTTCCTGTGCCACTGTTAAGGCTGTCAAAGACCCCTTGGCGCTTTTGCCCGTCCTGAATACCCGGGCTGTTTCCTCCTTTTGTGCCATTCCTGCTTGTCAGCCACCGAGCATTGGGAATGGAGGAGGAAGAGCTGCGACAGAAGAATCACAGCGCTGGGAAATATGGGACGCACCAGAGGGCCGAGTAGAACGTGACACTATGCAGCCCAATCGATTTGTTTGCTCCCGCCCCATAGGCAAGCGTAATGTCGAGAGTATATTGCACCGCCGGGTCGAGAGGACGAATGTACAGCACCGCGTCCGCCATGTACCATGGGTTACTGGCGTTGTACCTGATGGTGGTATTAGGCATAAGGTAGGGCTCTTGGGGCTCTGGCTCCACAGTCGGTAGAAACTTGTCATACTCGGGCCCCATCGCCCCGTCCACGACCAGAAAAGACGTGTTGTCCGGTACGTTGATGATGACGCTTGGTGCCTGCTTGCCCGTGATTATAGTGCCGAGCGCAGTCGTATACTCTGCACCAGCCAGTGTGGATGAAGCCTCCCATCTGTTTTGGAAGACGAAGCGGCGGTTTAGGGAGCCGTCCACTACGAAGGGTACTGTCTCCGTGTTCACGTCGGCGAATGTAGGTCTGGGATCAGAACATGCTCGATGCGACGGACCTGCTGCGGCTGCACTTGGATGCAGTCACAGACTGGCGATGTCACCGCTACGTCGTCTGTGGCTCGCCGGAACAAGTTGGAGAGCCCAACTCACGCTTCCGTCACCATTCCAGTTGTAAGAGTGCCACCCGTGACTGTCCACAGCCCGGCTGGCGGGAGTGACTGGATGTTGCCGCGGAACCACCGCCATGTGTCCTCTTGGCTGTACACGAGCGTATCCGTCTCGCCAGGAGAAGTCGCGTCGACAATCTTGTGTGGCACGTCACCAGTCCACCACAACAGCTCCTTCGTGTCTGATGGTTCTTTTCCAGCAACAGAGCCGAATATATACACTGCCGTCCCCGGAAGACAATAACCCAGGGTTCGGTTCTTTGGTCCCTGGTCTGTCTCGGTCGTCCATGTCACTGAATGACCTTTGCCGACTGTGCCCTCCTCCGCGGCGTCCGAGTCGGAAAAGTTTGTGTGCCACAGTCCATCACGGTAGGCCCAGAGAGGGGACATAGAAGAAAGTGTCACGTTGAACATGAGGTTTGGGGCGGCTGGTGGCGCGGCGGCGAGAACCGGGTCGAGTTTGGTGAGAGACGCCATCGCAAACGCGAGTGGGAGCGGGAGGATATTGAGGGCCAATGCCCTTGCGCTGCGCCTCGTTCTGCCGGGGACCGTCATTGTGGTGGAGTTAATGTAGAAATAGTGTGCGAATGAGTAGTTTCACAAAGAAGAATTGAACTCGACGAGTCCATTGTTACCCAGCGCGCGCGTTAAAGGTGCGGATATCAGTCGTCCTCCGCAACAACGCCAAGACATCCGTCGGAGCAGAGTAGCTGCCCCGCAGGAAAGTTGGACTGTTCGGGATCTGCGCGCGTGTGGGCATGGTCTGGGTCCCTGCAATTTCTCTGCCGATCAGAAGGTGTTTCACCAGAGGTCACCCATATGTACAGAGTTCACGGCGAGTTTGAGCGTGATGTGGAGACCAATGATGTCGCTGTGCCTTCTGCTCTGCTTCCGTTCGTTTCCAGGGCAATTCCGCGCACTCAACCTTGTCCGGGTCCCTCTCACAGTGGTTTAAGCAACTCTTAATACTTGTGCCGTGGGCGAGGACACAAAGAGGACGTAGCAGCCATTGTTGCATTGGCTGCATACTGTCAAACAAGTCTTTTTGCTTTGAGGAGAATGGAAGCACGATGATAAAAGTGATAGGTGGTGACCCTTGTTTGCGCTGATGGCGCGATCTCGATGGGCAACTCCAGCTGCAGACTAAGCCACCTCGCCTCAACCGCCGGAACTAAAGGAGACACAACCTTCTCAACTCAGATGCTGAGCATGTTTGTCAACTTGCCCTGTGGCAGGAATGGGGTCGACGGTATCGTAGGAATATACGTGTACTACACACACACCACGCACGTGACATTTGCTTCGAACGTGCCCCGGGACCTCCGGGACAACCGTGATTCATGCCGACCATCATCATTGCGCACATCCACCGGGCACATGGTGCAACGCACGGCCATTGTGTGCGTGTGCCCCTGACGGGTGAAACCGTCAATCAACCATCAGTCGCGGAGTGACGCCGATGGTCATTGATGAGCAGCCACCGCCGTCCGACGCGGAAAGCCCGGATCGCTCATGTGTCACTTCGCAGTGCCTTTGCTATCCCCTGACGACGTCGTCCACCTGCGTGCCCCATGGTGACGTCTGGGAGTAGTTTGCGCTCCCTTTCAAGTCGCGACAGATATCGATAACCAGCAGGTCGGATTGTGTGTGTTGAGCTCCATCATCTTCATCATGTCTTCTGCTCCGCAAAGCTGCTATCCCCGACTGCCCCTCCCCAGACTAAGCGTTTCCGCACAGTCGCTCCCTTCCGCACAGTCGCTTCCGTACTTTACAGACATGCATACAACGCACCACGCCAGCCGCGGCGCGGCACCGCTAGCCCTGCGTAGTTGTACGAACACGATCGCTTAAGCGCTGGGATAGGTGAGCCCAATAATCAACATACCGCTCCCTGCAGTTCCTTCCGTGCCATTGCCGTGCTCACCCGTTTTGTGCCGCGGCTGCCTCCTTGAGGAGCTTGCTGATGAGCGCATCCGCGTCGGCGACGCTCTTCAGTCCGATTCCCTTGACCTTTGCAGAGTCAAACGTCGTCGCGGTGAGCTCTGGCCCGCCAGCGTCCTTGACCGCAGCGTCCATGAGGACACCGTCGCACGTAAAGAGAAGGTGGGGGCCCTTTGTGTTGCGGCAGACGTTTACGATTTGGCCGCTGATAGTGAGGCGCTCGGATGTCTGCTTGAGGACTTCTGCGCCCTGCTTGCCTTGCCTGAGCGCAGCGCCAGCCTCCTCGGGACGGTCATCGACGCCGTTGACGAGACCGAGCCACATGGCCTCCTCGACTTTGTCGGGGAGCGCGTACTTCTCCTCGTTGAGCCAGTACAGGTCGAGGGCTGGGTTGAGGTCTGCGATAATGTCCTCGGGGGCGCGAGCGGATTCGAGGGCCGACTTGAGGTGCGTCTCGACGATGGCGCGGTCGCCCAACACGCCCTTGCCTCCCTTGGCCTTGAGGACGTCGCCGACAATCTTCAGCACCGCGGGGACGAGCACCGGGCGCAGCTTCTGCTTGCCCGCCGCGTGGAGGAGGTAGCCCAGCTCGTTGTTCGGCGCCATTGCCACCCGGCAGTCAAGGAATATGAGCCCGTTTCGGGGAGGGTCGATGGATGCGGCGCCCGTCTTGGGCTCGGCGTTGAGGCTCGTGTTCCACGTCGGGCGTGCGGTCGTCGAGGCCGCCCCGGCCTTGCCGCCCTTGGCACCTCGGAAGGACACACCCGCGAGTGCTGATCCCGTGTTTGCGACCGGCGAGGTGCCGGTGGCGGATGCGTTTGACTTCTTCTTGAACAATCCCATGGCGGATGGATGGGACTGGATGGATGGATGGTAAAGGAGCGATGTAGAGTGAGATACACAGCTAGCACAATGGGTATGGGCGTGCCGCTAGACGGCTGTCAGCTGTCAGGTCAGGCTAGCCTCCCTCTCTCACTCCGCCGTCCGTCCCGTGGGGGGCGGCCTGCAATGCACGCCTCTAGCCTGTGGACGCTGTGGGGAAGAGATGGTGATCCACAATAGGTGCCCCTGGGGGATCGACAAGGCGCGCCTCGCGCGCCTCCACCACCAAAAGCCATTACGGCATGGCGTGTTTGGGGACCTCTGCTGTCCTGCCTCTTCCGCCCACCCAGGACCCGGCCCGGTTACCTCTCCTGGCACCGAGATACGTCAGCGGCGCTCTCGACAAGCAGTGCACAGGCGGGCAGCCGCATGCGCCGTATCCGAGGGGAGGTGCACGTACCACCACCAGGATCGCCAATGCACTCAAAATGCACCCGTCACCAAACCTGGCGTTTATTAAACGCACCCAGGAGGTAAAGCCGCCTCTTCAAGCGCGTGTATCGAATGCGCGTCGTTGGTGTGGATGCACGCACGAACAGCTGCCGAGCACGATGATCGGCATGGTGCTTGTTTGACCGACAGGCACGCCGAGCATGCCGATCTTTGATAGTTTGTCAACCCCCGCTTGTCCTTTATGCAAAGGTCGTTCTTCAGCGTGGCCTTCAGTAGATGCTGCTCATCAGTGGTGTACACGTCTCAGAGCGGGGCTGAGATTTTGATCCCCACGCGCGACGCTGTTCTGCCATCGTTCATCGAGTGCCAAGCCGTTCACATCCTCCATGGGCCCCACACAAAGATTGCCGGGTCAACCTGATCAATCATCCTCATTTGGTGTGGCTGACTACGCGCGCCTTTGCTGATCGGCAGCGGGCACGGTCGCGATGAGGGCAGCACACAGGGCGCGCGAACAAGCTTTACGCCACTGGTTTAGCATATGAAGTCAGCCTGCGCCTCCCGCCATTGCCGCATCACATCGCGTCCCCCCCATTGCCCTCGTGCCCAGAAGGCTCCTGGACGGACCACTTCATAATGCTGTGCGGTACAACCGGCGCAAAAGATCCCCTGTTGTGCTCGTTATTAACGTTTCCAATCGGCACAATTGCGAGAGGGGCTTGATAAGAAGACTGACCATCCATCCGACGCTGCCCACACAATAGTACTGTCGACAATTCAGAAATCGGGCTGACCGGGGAACACCATTAGGCCCAGCGCGCGTAACCAGGCGGCAACATACACCTTGTTAAAGTGCTTTCCCACAAGTTAGGGCTTGTTCCCCTCCTTGGGCTCTCTGAAATGCACACACCGCATCGACAACCACCTGAATTGCATCCGCGTCGCTGGTCCCGACGACGTCCGCAAACCAAACGTACACCATGGCCACGCGCTGCACACGATACCCTTGTCTCTCTCTACCAACTTGGTACCTTTCCGTCTGAACCCACATCGCGTCCGAACAGAACCATGCCGTCCTCCGTGCTGGCCCTGGCAAAGCTGTTTGCAAAGCGCACCTGGCCCCGAATCTCGAGAGTGGGGCGCATGTAATGTTTCGACGCCTGTCGCCGCACACAGTGCGTCCTCCCAACTTGGGGTCTTGCAATGATAATGACGTCCGCACGCACAGAGCACGCCCAAGCACTCCGCAGACAGTTGATGATTGGCCACATGTGGGGACTCCCATTACGGATCGACATTTAGCACACACACACAGAAGGATCTGCACACGTGCAAACGCACAGACATCCAGTACTGCACCCCGAGATCTACGCTATGACTAGTGCCATAGCGTCGACATCGGTTAGTCGGCAAGGTTGTGGTGAGACTTCTACGAGCGGAGCGGGGTTTGCCATGGTATTTGCCCGCACAGAGCCGATCCATCGCCAGAAGATAAGGAGATGTGGTTGTTGTGAGTGTACGCTACAGCTGGGGACAGCCAAAGAGGTAGATTTCCAGTACCACAAGACCTCGGATCCGAGCTGATCCTCCACTGTGTGCGGTTCCGAGAAGGTCGTCGGGGGGTTGGAGTGGAGGACGGACAAATCTCGGAACAAGGCCGGAACATTGTAGTCCAAGTATCCACAGTTGGTTCTGCCGTGGTCATTGTCGACCAGGTGGTATCCACGCTTGTTGGGACTGGTGGAGGTGGTGGAGGGCGACAACCTAGCCCAGATGCATAAATAGCCGTCACAATATCCCATGAGCCACGTTCATCCCCCTCTTCCCATCCTAGCAAGGCTTCTTCACCGCGTCCATTCACACAACAACCACCCACCAACATGGTCAAGACACTCAAGTTCCAGAACCTCGATGTTCCGGTCCCTGGCTTTGGGTGAGTGCTCACCTCCATGGTTCCTACTATGCTTCCCACAGACAACTGACGTGGCAGCTGCATGGGCTTCTCACAGTCATTCGGCCCAATCCCACCTGCCGAAGAGTCGCTCAAGACGCTCAAACACGCGCTCGACATCGGCTGCACGTTCTGGGACACGGCCGTCGTCTACGGCAAGGGCCACAACGAATCGCTGCTCGGCCGCTTCTTCAAGGAGAACCCGGGGGCGCGGGAAAAGATCTTCCTCGCTAGCAAGTGCGGGTTTGACTGCCTCGACGGCGGGGATGGGCATGTCACCAACGAGGCGTCGCACATCAAGGCCTACATTGAGACCACAAAGGAGCGAGTCGGCAGCTATCCTGACCTGTACTACCTCCACCGCATCGACCCCAACACGACCCTCGAGGAGAGCATCACTGCCCTCAACGATCTCAAGAAGCAGGGCAAGACAAAGTACATTGGTGTCAGCGAGTGCTCCGCTGCGACGCTGCGTAAGGCTTGCAAGAGTGAGTCACTGCCGGAAGGACCTTCGTAGCATATGGCGGGAGACGAAAGGCAACTTTGCTAACCTCCCAGTCGCGCACATTGACGCACTCCAAATCGAATACTCGCCTTGGTGCACCGACCACGAGCACAACGACCTTCTCAACGCTGCGCGCGAGCTCGGCGTAACCATTGTCGCATTCTCGCCCCTCGGCCGAGGTATGCTGACTGGGAAGTGAGTGGCACGCCCTGGACCCACGGTGCTGGGCACATGACAAGCACTGATGAGACAATGGGACACCATAGCTGACACGCAGGTTCAAGTCGACTGCCGACTTTGCCAAGGAGGGCGACTTCCGCTCCACGCTGCCCAAGTACAGCGACGAGAACCTGACGAACAACCTCAAGCTCGTCAACGCGATCGAAGCACTGGCGGCGAAGAAGGGATGCACCCCCGGTCAGCTCAGCATTGCCTGGGTCATCGCACAAGGCGCTATCCCCATCCCTGGGACACGTAACGTGACACGCCTCGACGAGAACTTTGCAGCGCGAGACGTCACGTTGACCGACGACGAGCTGGCAGAGGTCCGCAAGATTATCGACTCGGTCCAGATGACCGGGCAGCGGTATTCGGAGGCAAACCTGAAGGCTATCGGGCATTAGGTAGCTGGGAACAAGGGGAATGTCTGTAGTTTATGATCCAACATGCAGTGTAGACGCTCGTTTCGAATGTGTATGATCACGTCTGACCCATGTTGCCCATCGTCATCGAAAGTCGTGCTTGGCAGCAGCATGCAGCAAGGGCATGTTCGGAGATGGCCGAAAACGGTTACATGCACCCACGGCTATTCGGCCCGAACACGCCGCCCCCACCCAGACTGATTCGAAACGCACGTTTCAACTTGTCAACACTCTCCTCCCACCTCTCCACGACCCAAAACACCTCTCACGATGCCACACCTCAACCTCGACAAGCTCGTCCAGCTCGCCCAGTCTTCGCCTCTGCCCGTGGGAACGTCCCAGTTCTACTTTCTCCGACACGGCGAGACGGACGGCAATGCCGCTCGTGTTTTCCAGCGGTACGACGCGCGGCTCTCCCCGCTCGGCGAGAAACAGGCCATTGCGGCCGCCGACGCCCTCGCCAACGAGCCTGTCAAGACGCTCTTCGTGAGCGACGCGACACGGACGCTCCAGACCGCCGAGCCGATCGCATCCGCGCTCGGCCTCGAGCCCAGTCCCGTCCCCGAGCTCAAGGAGCGGCACTTTGGCCAGCTCTGGGGCCAGTCGTCGATCACCATCGACTGGGACTGTGCGCCAAAGGGCGGCGAGACACTTGACCAGTTTGTGTCCCGCACCAAGCGGGCACTCGAGGACGTCCTTTCCCGGCCCGAGCAGCCAGTCCTCATTGTCGCACACGGAGGTAACCTCATGGTCCTCGCCGCCGCGCTTCACCTCCACCTCGACCAGTCGCTCTTCAGCAATGCCCTCCCACTCCGGTTTACTCGCAACGGGAGCAGCTGGGACGTCGCCCCACTCCTTGCGCCATCTACCGACGGGCAGAACATTGCATAGAGGATTAGAAGGATACATGTATCTGCGGGTTAAGACGTAAGGCAGAGTATTGCTTGGCTAGCTGTGACCTGCCATACCTTCTTGGTCGCTGGTGACATACTGACAATCTCAACTGCTTGCGTTCACGACTCCCATTCACCATCATTTATGGCTCCAGGGAACTGTCGACGAAGAGCTAGAGGTGGCGGTACTTTCGCAACGTTATTCCTGTCCTTACACATTGACAAGCATACCGTCCGTCCGAGACTACCATCGCGAGCTTGGACGGTTCAACAACAACATTAATGGCGTACCGTGCCCCAAGAGCATCAAGTGCAAATTGGAGTCCAACATCGGCGAGTTCGAGAGCGACAAGACGTTGCTTGGCAACCTCGTCCCAGCAGAGAAGAAGCGTACAATCAAGAAGGGTGACACCAGTGCAGACGGTGGCATCAGCACCCAAAGGGCTGAACGCCACAAAGAGCGCATGATGCTGCTCTAGGAGTGCGGCGCCAAAAGGACAAGTCCCACAAGCACGAGGGGGGGGGGGGGGGAGGTTTGTTTGTAGTCCAGAGTGTGTGGTGGTACTGGGGCTGGGCCATTGAGCGGGGACGTATGGTGTCCTGTATTAGATGCATCTGTCATGAGGCTGCGTGCCGTCCATACGGGTTACAAGACACGGAGCGCGTCGCCGAATTCTGGACAATGGCCAAGACCCGGGAGCGTTTACCGTCGAAGCTTTCACCACTCGCCGTCCGAAGTTCATTGCCAGCGACCGTTGTCGATTGCAAGTGAACCATTTGCCGACCTATGGTTTGTCGATCCTGCGCCTCATGGCAGCAACTTGCCTCCTGTTGTAGGCTTCCTCCTGGGCTTCCCAGTCGGCCTTGGCCCTGCTGCGCAAATACGACGCGGTGAACAGGGTGAACGGGCCGAGAGGCAAAAGGAACCCTGCCGATGGCCAGGTCGCGAATTGAGTGCCGCCGGGGTCTGACAGCCACAAAGCGTACAAACCCAAGAATCCGAGGAATAGCCACACGGGGAGGGCGAGACCTAGGCACAGCCCCAGAATGAGGGGGAGGTTGACTTTGCGACCCCGTTTGGGGGATGGGGTGAGAAAGGTGGTCGCCGAGGGTTGCAAGGTGGAGGCGGAGATGGTGCTATTGGTGGTCTCAACGGGTAGCGCGGCCGCGATGGTGACGGCGACAACAACCGTGAGAACGAGCACCTGCACGCTGCGGCGGAGGCGAGACAATGTCGCGGTCGGCATTGGGTAGGTGCAGTGTACAGTGTGAGTGCGAGAGCTGAGAATTGGAGCGATACCGGGAGCCTCCAGCACTGGTTATCTCAGCTCCTACTTTTTATATTGTGCGGAAAAGACGCGTTGTTCTCTCAGGGCCGAACAAGCTCCGCTTCCGATAGCCCGCGGGTGACAATCAACAATCAACATCCGAGCCTCGATTGGGGCATTTGGCCCCTCCCTTCTAACCTCCCGGTATCATATGGCCGGGCAAGAAAGATTGTTTCGTCACTAGTTTGTTCCCTGAAGGCAGTCCAGTTGCCATCTCCTCAACTCTGCTCTCCACCGGCCCATATCGGATGTACAACCAAAACCGCCACAAGCTTCGGTCCCGCAGGCACGGATGTCCCAGCAGCCACGGTTGCAGTAACCGCTGCTCTGGTACAGTATTCCAATGCTGCCAATGCTGCAGTAGGGAGCCCCCTTTCTGTACGCGACGCGCAACACGTCAGCAATAATCGCGTCAAATGATTTCCACCCTGTACAGGATGGGCCCATTGTAACCGCTCGTTCGCTCCCCTGTAAATGCGTTTGGAAAATTACAACAGTCATGGCTCAGAAGATGATCGCCCAAAGTAGTCGTCGACTTCGCGCGCAACGAGTTGAACAAAGTTGACCTCGCTGAACTACAAGTTCAGCGTAATCCACATGCAGCCGGACCATGTCGGCACTCACCAGCGACCACCAGCCCTGCACCATGTCGACCCAGTCGTCGCCCATCCCGGGACTGCGCATCAGGGCGCCAAGAATGCGGATAATCTTCCCCCGCTGCATGGTCAGCTTCGACGGGGATGTCGATGTACCCACCATGCTCTCGCCATTCGCCGCGAGGTCGTCGATGGGGATGCTCGACAGTGTACGGTACGCGCGACGCGCCAACTCTGACCGTTCGGTGACGCCCTCGGGTGTCTGAGGCCCGAGCTCTGCCGCATAGTCGTACTACTGTCAGCTCGAGGTTGTGGGAGGGTACGAACGAGGGCAAACTGGACCGAAGCTTCAGTGATGAGGATGTTGGCCCTCTGCATACCAAGTTGGGCCGCCATGGCGGGAGTTTCATGGTGCTCTGGGCTTTGTCGGTCGCCAACTCGAAGAACGGCGGGCAGAGACGCCATGTGATCGCCTACCTCTTCCCTCGCCTGGTGGACCCATTCTCGCTCCTGTGCCACCTCTTCAGGCGACAGGGGCTTTCCCTGCCGCGTTCGCGTGAGGAGGCGGCGGTTTCGCACGACGCACTGGGCAAGTGTTGGGAACAGCTGAACACAGCCCGCGAAACCCGCCATATAAGAGATACGGGACGAAGGTTGAGGAAACGCGCCTTCAGATGTGATGAGTTCGTCGTCGACACTCAGAGGGAGGTTGGCAAAGCCCTCATAGTCGCTCAAGTGGATCATGTTGCCTGCAGACGCTTCCGTTCTGCGAGTTAGCAACCTACCCATCCCAGGTGTACAATTTTACGCACATGTCCACGGCATACACGTGCCACCATAGCCGCCGCAGTAGCTCTGTCTCGACAAAGTCTCTTCCAGACGGCTCACCGGCATCGGCATGGATGATGCGCATGAGATGTGTAAGCTGGCACGCTTCGGAGAGAAGTGCCGCCGCACACGTGGTGTTGCCCACACTCTGAAAGTAAAAGTAGCCCCTAACCAGTGTGAGCATCATGTCTACATGCAGGGAAAGATACGCACGTTATCAACGTGCCAACTTGAAGAATCGAGATGGGGTTGTAGCTTCGATCGAGGAGGACCATGCTAGCACGGTGGCAGCGACGCTGGAGAGTCTCGAGCTCAGATCGCGAGTACTCTGGCTCCATGCGAGTGAGCGGTGCCTGTCCAACGGTGTAGGCGACTAAAAGTATGTCAGTTTGGAAATAACGCGCTCGAGGCGGAGTGCTGCACAGAGTGTACCTACCCAAGCCGAGAATGAACGCGCGGAGGTTGCGGTCGTGCCGATCGAGACGCATGAGAAGGACCTGCGAAAAGCTAGGCTTGTGCACGAGCGGCAGTAGTGAGTGCATGTACTGGAGGTAGAGCATGAGGAAGAAGTTGATGGTCGTCCACGGTGCAACGTCCTCGACTTGTGTGGCGAGCGAGAAGCGCTTGACAGATGTTGACACTGCATCACTGGCCGGCCCAGCAGCGGGAACGTTGAGTGCCGATACGGGTGAAAGCTCAAATCCTGGTGCTGCGGGGACGGGGACTGAGTTGGAGGCGCCTGTGGGAGCTTGGGCGGTTGGGGTCGGCTTACTCCTATCGGCTGCGCGCCCATCCATCGCAGCACCAAGCGTGGACGAGTCATGGTGGTCTAAGCTGAAGAGATGGGCGTCCAGGAAGAGGGGTCCAATACTAGAGTCCTCAATCTCCCCGAGGTGCTCCTGGAGGAACGAGTGCGGCTCATTCTCATCCCAGGGAATAGAGACACTGGTGTGCTGCTCCCTCTCCTTTGTTGGTGCTGTACGCCGGCTGTTTGGCGTCTCTGGCAGCTGGCGACTCGGCGAGTAGTGGTGATCGGAAGCGTCCCACATGCGTCCCGAGGACTCGCCGAGCTTCGTGGAGATGCTCGGCGAGGTTGACCCCACTTGGACTGATCGCGACGGACCTCGCCCGGCGTCGGACCTTGGCGGTGGTGATGCCGAGTCCCTCGCAGACTCGGTGGTACCGCCATCCACAGAATGAGTCTGCTGTCTTGGGATCAATGCGATGGCCTTGTACAGTTCAGACTCACAGACTGTGCCTACTCTTCCTGCCTGCCTTTTTGTATCCTCGGAGGAAAGTGCACTCGATATCAAGTCGCCGGCAAGTCGTGCACGGATGGTTTGGCCCAGTCTCCGAAGAGCCCTCCCCGGGGAGGCACCGGCTCTGCGTGTCAGGGAAAGTTGGAGCTTACGATAAGATATGAGTCCCTACCTTTCTCCTACGACACGAATCACAGGTGCGATAGGGGCCCATGGGGTGAACAGAGCTCTCGGTGGTCAAATGGAGGGTGGAGAGTGGTTTGAATGGTTTGGTTTGAGTGTTGAGCAGTGCCGAGCAACCCAAGTCACGAGGCGGCCAGGTCCGGCCAAGTCGGGGAAAGGTCCGAAGGTGGGCAAAACAGCCGAGCGGACCTTTGGCCACCCTGGCTGGCTGCCCCACAGTTTTGTGGGCGATGCACAATGCACACTCTTTTCTCGCTCAAAGCACATCTTTGCACAGTGGCGCTTTCTACTGTAAGTAGGGGAACCCCTCCCACTGTCTATATGGCACCAATAAAGTGCAGATACTGTTCTATGGTACCACACTGTTGACCTTGACTAACTGCCACACCACCCTAGCTCTTGGCGCCACTAGAACGATTGGGTGAGTTTGTCAGGATATTCTGTGGTTCGTACTCTCATTCCTGTATCCTTTCCCATCCGTTACACCATCGACAAAGAAAGGCTGCATTCTTCTACTAAACCCGATCCGCCCAAGATTGGCATTCTACACCATTTTGTCCTGATGAACAGTCGCCTCTGCCTTGCCCGTACTGCCCACCTCGTGCTCGTCCCGCTTCTGTGCCAACAGGTTTGTCGTATCAAACTTGCGGAACTTGAACGTCGGCACGCGAGCCTCAAACATGTAATCGAGCTCCTCGAGGCTCCGCCCCTTGAGCTCTGGCACAAAGAAGAAGACAAACACGCCCGAAATGACCGAGAACGCCATCCAGATGAATCCAATCTTGCCTCCTAAGCCGGCATACTCGGCATTTTGGATGTAGGGTACCACGAATGTGACGATGAGGCCGACGCCGAATCCAGACCATGAGGCCAGCGCGAGCGTCTTCTCGCGCAGGGGACCAGAAGGAATCTCGGCTGCGACGGTCCAGGGCATGGGGGACCAAGTGTTGGCGAAGACGGCGACCCACAGGAACAGGGAGGCGACGAGGAAGTTGGCCATGCCGCCGGTAGGGACGGTGTATGCGGTGGAGATAGCGCCGATGACGCACATCCATGTCGCGCCAGATACGGAGCCAATAAGCAGGACTGAACGATCGAGTCAGCATTGCAAGCACCGCGTGAGGCCCTCAGTGACTTACGAGTGCGACGGCCGAGCTTGTCAGGGAGGTAGAACGCGCCGAGGGACGAGACGAGCAGCACAACGTAGAGCACAAGCACGATTGTGTATGTGTTGGTGATACCCAGACTGAGGAGAAGGATGACGACATAGTTGGACACAAATCCGACACCCTGCGCCTGTTGGAGGCATTGCAGACCGACAGCGATGAGTGTGCGGCGGAGGTTTGCCCCGCGGAACAGCTCAACAATGCCTACACCGTCGTGCAGCGCCTTCATCTCTTCGTGTGCGGCCCTGATCTCTTCAACTTCTGCCCAGACCTTCTCCTCCAGGTCCTCGCCGGGTTGGGCTTTGCGCAGCGACCGCAGCACATCGGCGGCCTCGTCCAGACGCCCCTTGCCCACGAGCCAGCGCGGTGACTCGGGCAGGATGGGAGAGCACCCAATGATTACCAGGGGCAGAATGTATTGAAGGCCAATGGGGAGCATCCAGTTGATGATGGTCGTCTTGTGCACGACCCCGTACACGGTGCCCGCTGCGAGGACGTACCCGACGTTTTGCACAACGTTGTAGTTGGACATCAGGACACCACGAAGGCTCGACGGCGCGCATTCCGAAAGGTACACGCCGACCGTGGCTGAGGCAACACCAACGGACATGTTGACCACGATCTTGCCAACGATCAGGACCCAGATCTGCCGCCCAATGGTAGACAGGGACTGTATCAACGAACCAACAATGCCAAGTACCGCCAGGACGAGGAATGCCATCTTACGGCCCCAGCGTTCGTTGATCCAGGGAGCAATCTGTCACCACGTCAGTCAAATTCTCACCATGTGAACAGATACATGGAGTCCGTCACTCACCATGCAGCCCAGCATGACACCGGCGGTTCCCAGTCCACTACCCGCGCTCTGCTCTGCCGACGAGAGCTGGATCGTCGTCGTGCCATCCGTGCCCACAACCGGTGTACTGCCGTACTCTGCATTGAAGTATGGAGCACCCTTCGAGCGTCAGATTGGCCTCAAACCAGCATCCCAGGATCGCAGTAGCCAGATTACGTACGAGGATCATGCCCCACCATCCGTTGTCTGCAATGTCAGCACTGCGCAGTGTTGGGACTCGTGAGACACTTACCGTAGCCAAAGCTCAGCGCACCAAGCGAGCCGAGAAAGGACACGAGCGCGAGGCGCGGCGTCTACTCGTTAGCCATCGTCATGCCCAGAAGTCTTCCTGTCTCACTCACTAGTTCGCTGTAGAAGCCCATCTGTGGTGAACGTCGCGGTGTTCTGTCCGGAGTGTGGAGTTCCAGGTGATTTGTGGAGTCCCAGATGGGTTGTGGGGTCCGGGGTCAAGTCATGATTGTATATTTAAAGTAACGATGTTCAAGGCATCGCTGTTGTGGGGCGAGGAATGTTAACGCGACAAACTGTTCACTCTCTTGAGTGGTGTGACTCCGCCCGATCGCTAGGACCAATGAGAGTACGGGATGGTGAGTGGGCTGTGCCCGTGGAATGCAAGCCAGCAACAATATCGGAAAAACAATTTCGGAACAATAATAACGGAGAAAGTAGATTCATGGCCGGATGGTGTGCATGTCGGATGACAAGGGGGAAGACCTGATAGACCAGGTACTGCAGGCTGCGCATGTACTCTACCCATTCCTACACATGTGGTTCCAACAGTGGGTTCCATTCCCGTGTTTCGTTGGCCTCTTTCGTTCCCGTGCGCAGTAGGGGGCAAGTGATCGGCTTCGGTCAGCTCTGTTTACATTTCCGGTGCCGTGGAACAGGCTATTCAGAGGAGGTTTGCTCGGCAACTACTTGCCCAAGGCGGAATGGTGTCATTAGTACCCGATGCTGACGGGCATCTTGAACTAGGTGGTACCGAGCGGATATCCATCAAAGAGTGGACAGGCTTAGGGTGAGTGACTACCAGGTCTCAAGTACGCACCACTCCACTCAAACCCTTTCGTACTGGCTTTACTCCGCTTGTATCATCCGCAATTCCTTTCCTATGTAGACACTTGCAAGTGTGCTGCAGTATGACGTTTCAGTGAGTCTCAACTATCCTCATCAACGTGGCCGAGACGGATGCAATGGCGCCACTGTGGTACGAACCTTCCAGGCAGCCCCGCTTGAAATGACCTCGTGAACGGGGCGATAGCCGCAAAACAGCCGGATTCTTTCCGGCCGACGGAGAGATTGCGGCGCATATGATGACTTCTGACAAGACGATGCGCATCTCGGGTTGTTGCTTCCTTTGCTGCACATGTGTTACCGCTGTGGACTGTTCTGATGGTTCTGAAGGTGGTCGGGTAGGATATTGTTCGGGAATACTTCGGAATATTAGGTAGTGACCTCAGTCACGTGCGCAGTGCCCCGGCTGTGCATGCCCTTCGGCTTTCGCGACCCGCGCCCGACGGCACATCGTGCATCACCCATCGTGTGCTCTCTGGAGATCTCGTGATGTATATGAACGCCCATCTGCTTGCCAGTACAAGCTCGTAGCCTTCCACAACAACATGGCCGTCACCAACACGTTCCGCAACCCTATCCTGCCGGGCTTCAATCCGGACCCGTCCATCTGCTACGTCCCAGGTAAAGGGTACTTTGTCGCGACCAGCACATTTGAGTACTTTCCGGGGCTCCCAGTATACCACAGCACGGACCTGATCAACTGGAAACTCATTGGACATGCGCTCAACCGCCGTAGCCAGGGCGTCGATATGCGCACGGTTGAGACGTCGGCGGGGCTCTGGGCACCGACGTTCAGGTACAACAAGGGGCGGTGGTACATGATTTGCTCGTGCTTCTGGCGACTGCGCTTTGCCGCCGTGAGTTTGGGCCGATGTGCTACATGTGTGCAGTTACTGACCTTGAAGGGTGGTAGGCCCGATGTTATCTCATCAGGCTTCTACGTCTGGACAGACGATATCTTTGATGATTCCAAATGGAGCGACGCGGTGTATTTTGAAGAGGTCGGCTTTGATCAAGATGTACGTATGAAGAGTGACATTTACTAGTTGATTCACGCTCACACTCCCAGCTTCTCTTCGACGACGACGGTCGTGTTTACCAGACGGTCACCCGCTTCGACTTTTCCGCGGGCCAGACCAACGGCAACCCCCTGATCCAGTCGTGGATCAACGAAATCGACCTGGACACCGGCACGTCCCTCACCGAACCAGTCCTGGCAAAGGCGTCACCTCTAGGTGTTGCCGAGGGCTGCCACATTCTCAAACGTGACGGCTACTACTACTTCTTCACGGCTGAGGGCGGAACGCAGGACGGGCACAGGGAGTGTGTCTACCGCTCAAAGTCGCCCACCGGTCCATTCGAAGCACCGCCGGACGGGGTGAATCCGCTCATCTTCAACGGTGACCATCCCGACATCCAGAATACCGGTCACATGGACCTCATTGAGGGTGATAATGGACAGTGGGTGGCCGTCTTCCTCGGCGTTCGCCCGGTCTTCAAAGCAACTACAACCAAGGAGGGCGCACAGGGCATGCCAACGCACCTCGGTCGTGAGACGTTCATGGCGCCCATGGAGTGGGTCGATGGCTGGCCGGTGGTCAACAAGCGCAAACCCATTGAGCATATTGGGGAGTTTGAGGGTCTTACGCTCCTCCCCGAGAAGGACGGGTGGATTGACGAATTCAACTCCAAGAGTGAGTCGTTATCGGCTTACCGGCCATACAAATCTGACGGACCCAGCCCTCAGTCTCGGGTGGTACCACGTACGCACACCACTGCGACAATGCTACTCTCTCACCTCTCGACCAGGCTACCTCGCTCTTCGTGGTGGACCGACAACACTCGACGTTGAGCACTCCCCCTCTATCCTCCTCCAAAAGCAGCCTGGCTTCAACCTTGATTGGAGCACGGAGGTCGAATTTACCCCTACCAAGGCAGGCCAGGAAGCAGGCACCGTCGTGTGGATGAGCAAGGGCGAACACGCGACGCTAGGCATCCGCGGGACGCAAAACGGTGGTGTAGAGGTTGCATTCAAACGCCCTCGAGTCGCCGACGATGGAACTGAGGGCGACGGTGGATTTGAGGTGACGACATTCCCATTGAATCAGAACACATCGGTCACATTCCACATCCGCGCTCGCACGCAGCGATACGAGTTCGCGTACCAGCTTCCAGGGTCCAAGCCAGTGGTGGTTGGCACGCTTCCCAGCGCGGCCCTCAAACCGCTGTTCACTGGTGTGCACCTCGGGCTGTACGCGCAGGGCGTGAACGAGACGCCGTGTCTCAATTATGCCTACTTCAAGTACGCCAAGTGGGACCTCGCGGCCGAGTAAAAGTGTATTCTAAATGCATACATAAGAGAAGGATATTCCCGCAGCATCTTTTATTAATTTGCGCGCACCCAGCCATGGAAGCGCACACAGAGAACTTAAGCAAAGGTTATTCATACCCTGAGAAGCGAGGGACGCAAATGACAACAGCAACGGGAAAGATGAATACAGTCTTCCGCCACGGCATCCTCGTGGCCTCTCAATCCCATACTTTAACTATACATCGGCATACAAAACATGCTCGGTGCTGCGCTGTGGTCTTGACGTGAGAGAAATCGTCAGCTTCATCTCTCATCGTAAGGTTGGCATCAAAATGCTCTTCGTTACTGCTCGAAATGTAGCCACATTGTGTGCATACTCAAGAGCGCGTGTTGGGCGATGCTGTACACCATTTATATTGGCATGTGACAAAGCACCTCGCTCATGTCGGCTGGCATGTCGATAAACAACGACGACCTAACATTAACTAATTTAACGCTGTCAGGACCCCTTACCAGTATTGCTCATCCAAGGAGAGGTTTTCGTTGAGGGATGAGGATGTGGTATCGAGGAACCTCGTCTGCGCTATCAGCGCCAATTTTGTATTTAACATGTCACAACGAGACTTACCAAGTCATCCATAGATTCGATCGTTTCGGCGGCCAACTCTCCCAGATCAGGGTTCGCTTCTGTGGAGGCTGCTTCATGTGGCTCATTACGCCCCATCTGTTTGGAGGCAACGTTGATACCTCTCAGCAGGCGTTCCAGGAAGCGAGCAACGAACGCCGTTGCCGTGTGTGGGTCATTGTCCGATGCCTTGACGCAGATGTAGTGTACATCGCGGAGGGATGTGATTGCCAGTTGGCGTTGTTTTGCGGTGAGTCGCCAGAAAACCTGTCGTTACATTGTCAGTTGATCCGCACAAATGTTTACCAAACCCATCTTGGCCTTTGGTAGCTCTGGTATTCGCTTTGGCTACAACTTGGCGACCCAGTGGGTGGGGATATCCCATAGGTACACTCACCGACTGCACCGAAGATCCAAACGAGGCGATTCTCGCGCTCAGCACATCCTGCATGAACGGAATCTGGTCATCAATGACTCGTATTTCGTCGACAAATGCGACTGCGGTCTCGAGACACTTGCTCTTCATACTCTCAGTGTCCTCCGGGGGTACGAAGTCCAGCATGCGAGTTTGAATTGAAAGCAAGACACTCAGCAGAGACATTCGGATTGTTGCAAGTTTGCGTTCTGTCACTTGGCTGGGACGCGCTGGATCTGTCAGTACTGATACTGGTAACTTCACAGTTATGCTGATAATAATGTACCCCAGTTGTCTAATCTCCGAAGTAATCCTTGGGAATGGTCGTGGCGGCCCTCAAGCTCCATGAGGGCAGTAGGGGGCTTGAGGTCATCATTGCTTCCCAGCGAGTTGCCCAAGTCGAGGCCTCCGATTGCGCTGGGTGTCAGGGATGGAAGCATAGCGAACCAACTAGACCGAAAATGCGAGCCCCATGTCTAATTCTAACACACGGAGGTGGCTGTGCTTCCATGCCCACTGTTGACACTGGATTGTCAGACGAGTCTGTCTCCCCAGAGCTTACATCGCCAATGTCGGAAGATCGGATCGTCCGCGGCAGCGAAAAGAAGCTTGCATACCTGGAAACATGAGCGTGTGATGTGATACGGAGAGCGGAATCTTACGTGCGGTCGAATGCTTGGACAGTCAGCTCAGTGAGGTTCAACGGAGACTTGGTCCTGCTCACCGAAGGTGCCTAAACGATTGGATGACGCGGTAAGCTTGATCTTGCAATGATGATGACACATCTTCACATACAAAACCACGTTCGTTCCCAGTCCTGCCAAGTCAGCGGCTATTGAGCATCCCACTATTGTTTGCACGCACCAGCTTTTGCCTTTCTGTTTCTGGGTCTGTAGGCTGTGCGCCAAACCACTCCTTGTGCATACCAAGTTGGTATCCGATTCGAATGGCCAACCCGACTTTAAGCCAGGCAGATTTGTCTGTAGGCTGTTTCCCTGCATCCGTGATTAGAATACCCAACCCCCAATCCGCTATGCACTCACAGTACACCATGATGAGCGCGGCCTGCATAACACCAATGTCACACTCGGCTTGCTCCACGGTACGGCTTAGTAGCCGCTGCGCATGTTCCAGAAGTAATGTGTACAGTTCCTTCTTAAAATACTTGCACGACGCCGCGAGGACCGCCGTGAGAAGTAGTGAGGACCGTTCGCGCATATATCCGTACGTGTGGACTGTCCATCAGCTCCCCGAGTGAATGGGAACTCACGCTCGGGGTCGAGAATGCTAATCTGAGGATTGAGAAACTCATGAAACCTGCTGTCAGTGTTGGGAGGCAGATAGGACCAACAGCTGGACCAAACGCTCTCCTTCACGGGAGGTTATATATCCCATACGAACTGGGATGGTGAGCTGCAGGCCTTTGGTGGAGATGCATACTTGGATCGTGCACCTCTCGCAGTCGTGTGCGATCTGCTACATCCTTCGGTCCGGACTGAAAACTCGAACGGTCGGTAGAACTGGAATCGCCTGGGTCCAGATAGCTCGATACATCCGTGTCGGCGGCGGAGTGCTTCCTCGGAGTAGGAGCAGCGAAGACGAAAGCTCCATCAGACGTGCATGGGATCGGTGGAGTGAATGCCGTCGGCAATGTCCTAGAGGACATCGGCTTAAATATTGATGAGTCGGGGACAATGGTGCCGGGAACGGCAGGCACAGTGCAGAGACCACGGCCAGGGCTGTCTATAGGCGATGACGAGGACTCATCTAGCATCAAGGGCAACACGTTGCGGTCCATAGCGTCTTCACGAGATCTCGTAATTGGATTTGATGCAGCCTCGCTTTCGCCAAACTGGTAGGCTATCCTGCGGTCGTGAGTGAACCGCTCCAAGGGGAGATTGTCGAATCCAACCCACCGCTTTGGAAACGGTAAGCCCTCGGGCTTCTTCGCATTCCTCCTCTTCCGAGTATACGCGCATGGCAGACCAAGACGACCTTCCATGAGCTCGACATGTTCCACCTCCGTTTGAAGTGGACACTCACGACAGCGGTGGCATGGGTTTGCATAGTCGTTGTCGTTGATGCATTGGGCCTGTACCTGTGAGTACTCTGGCTCCCCATTCCTCAGCGTACAAACCTTGATGCCTCGGCAAAGTATACACCTGCGCAAGTCAGCGACGATTCAGCCTCCATAACCCGGCCATCTCCGCTCTGCACTGTCATCACCATTGCTGGCATGTGCATACAAAGAACGGCGAGGAAGTCTGGAGCAAAACCAGGATAGAGTAATTCACGAGCGCGGGGGATCCATGGGGTCAACGTTGATGATGGGCACAAGTGAGATGCAAACATGTTGCATTGCCAAGGACACAGGCGCTCTAGAGTAAACTTGGTGGAACAACGAACGGGTGGACCGGCGACCGGACTTCCGGTTAGCGGATAAATGTTCGGAAAAATAACGGCCGTGTGGGTCCCACCGCCATGACATGACTCGGAACTCGGAACGCCCAACACGCAACTGCTTGTTCACCTGTGCCATCGGTGAGGAGAGCTCACACTTTCCCAAGACTCAATGCCACCGCCGGGCAACCCTCAATAACAACCAGCATGTAACCGGCTATTCGTGCCTTGACGGTTGTCCAAAGACCCGCTGCGAGCGAGCGGGCCCGTTGAACCATTCTTTCGGTCAACTGCATAAGAGAATAGACACCGATCGCCCTTGTTGGTACCTTGCAGACGCAACAGCCATGGCCCTCCCCACCCACACTGCTACCCTCCTGCGTTGCGACGGATCGCGCATTGTCAACGCAGCCGGCGAGACAGTCAGCCTCCGCGGCGCGTGTCTCGGCGCCTACCTCCTCCAAGAGAACTTCACCAACGGATACCCCGGTCACGAGCGGGCGTACCGCCGAGCAATGGAGAAGGTGCTGGGCAAGGACAAGTACGACTTCTTCTGGAGCAAGTTCTATGAGTACTGTGAGTGTCCTCCACCACAGTCCCAAGCTATGAGCAGCCCAGGGTGACTGACGCGTACTAGTTTACGGCGATGCGGACGCAAAGTGGTTCTCCTCCTTGGGCCTCAACCTCATCCGCCTCGCCATCAACTACCGCCACTTGAACGACGACCTCGACCCATACGTCATCAAGGAGGAGGGCTTCAAGCTTATTGACCGCGTTGTGGACATTGTAAGGCCGCTTTGAGGACATTAGCTGATACAAGAACGCCGCGAATGGCATCTACACGATCCTCGACCTACACGCGGCTCCTGGCGGGCAGAACTTTGACTGGCACTCGTGAGCTGAAGAGGATGCGGTTGGGGGCGCTGTGGGGCGCTCAGAAAAGATCGTTGGCACTGGCTAACCTTCCAGTGACAACAACCAGCCCTCGGCCCTGCTATGGGAGTACAAAGAGTTCCAAGACCGCACCGTGCGCATCTGGGAGGCAATCGCTGCGCGATACCGGGGCAACCCTTGGGTCGCAGGCTACAACCTGCTCAATGAACCAACCGACGACGAGCCCGGGGCGACCCGCTTGCTCGCGTTCTACACTCGCCTTGCTGCCGCCGTACGCGCGGTAGACCCCGACCACATTCTCTGCTTTGATGGAAACACATTCGGTGCCGACTTTTCCGCCTTTGAAGCGGCCGACTTCCAGTGCGACAATGCAATCTTCTCGTGCCACGACTATAGCATGTTTGGCTTCCCCATGGGTGAGCCCTATTCGGGGAGTGACGCCGACAAGGCCAAGATCCGCAGGAGCTACGAGCGCAAGGCGGCATTTAGCAAGAAGCGCAACACGCCAATCTGGAACGGCGAGTTTGGCCCCGTTTACGCGACCCCCAATGACGGCGACGATTGGGAGGCCGTCAATGACAAACGGTACGCAGCGCTCGCCGAACAGTTGCGCGTGTACGCAGACGACCAAATTGCGTGGTCCATCTGGCTTTACAAGGACATTGGAATGCAGGGCATGGTCTTCTCGGCGCCAGACTCCAAGTGGAACACGACTTTTGCTAAACGACTCGCACGCAAGCACAAGCACGCGCTCGATTTCTGGGGCACAGACGACGCCGAGACAACCCAGCACTTCCAACCCGTGCTCGACTGGATTCAGCGAGAGTTCCCTGAGGCTGTTCCCCAATACCCGCCCTTCTGGAAGTGAGTCTATGGCACTGTTGAGAAACAACCACGCCCATCGGTAGATGCTTACGTTCAGGCTGAAGCAGCACCTGTACCGCCGCACTGTGTACACCTGGATTGCAGACAACATGTGCGACGACTTCGTCCAGCCTATGAAGGACATGTCGTACGACGAGCTTGACGAGTTGGCTGCCAGTTTCAAGTTTGAAAACTGCATGCGAAGGGACAAGCTGGTTGACGTGCTCCGCGTACAGTAGATGACATCGGTGCTTATGAACTAGGCGATATGATGCAGATGTGCACCTATAAGATGTGCAGTGCGGTCGATAACCTCTGACGACTCAAACTGGCGTTCAGATAGCCACAAAATGAAACGACATGAATGTTACATCCGTTACACTGCCCTTGTTATCTACTGTGAGTCTCAACAAGAATCGTGGGGGATGATGATTGCTCCAGAGCTGCTATTTCGGGAGGCAGATGTAGGATTGGACATGTGTCCGCATCCACCTCACCGTCACCGCAGCCCCTCTGGATCCACCTCACCATCACCAAAGCCGGGAAGGAAAGGGAAGGTATAGAGATTTTTATGAAGTGATCAAACAGGCACTGCAAGCACTCCATCAAGGACAACGGTGTGACTGAGTGACTTGGTGAAGGGAGGGGGGTGGGGGTGGGATTGTGGATGGAAGGGCGAAATGGCGGATGGGGGGATGTGGTGGTGTGTCGTTGTTGTGCCGTGAAGGTCTGTTGTTTAATATTGCTTTGTTGGTCGAGAGTCCAATGTGCCAATGGAAAATGGCTACGATGTTGGTGGCTGTCAATAGGAGAGGCTGGCGGGAGGTCGGGGAGGCGAAGGGGGAGGTGGGGCGGCATGGTGATCGGGGGATGTCGGCAACGGTGTCGATGGGTACAACTGCAGGGATTACAGAGCGGACCCACAGGATCGGTGCAAGGCAGTCATGGAAGCGTGACCCAGGGGCGAGGTGACAGGGAAGTGGGATGTTGGAGGTTGATCGGGATGTTTGGCGCGGGGATGTTTGCGGGCGAAGAGTGTATGGGAAGTGGGGATGGGGGGTGCAGTATCTAGTGTCTAGCAACGATGGTGATGGTGAGGATTTGTTTGTTTGGGTTTGTTGGGAACATCGTGTCTGCTTCCTTCCGGAGTTAGGCTCGATGAGGCCATGTTGGAAATATCACGTTGGGGCCCTTGCAGGTCACTGTCTGATGAATCCACCTTTGATACCAGTACGAAG
Source organism: Pascua sp. PH4015B (assembly GCA_025502685.1). Lineage (NCBI taxonomy): Eukaryota > Fungi > Basidiomycota > Tremellomycetes > Trichosporonales > Trichosporonaceae > Pascua > Pascua sp. PH4015B. The sequence continues at coordinate 9,299 of JAMFRD010000078.1, read as the reverse complement.
TGCCCGTGAGGGGGACGTAAGGTTCGCGGTCTTCGCGGATACGCCCTCGCATGATGAGGGTCGCACCACTGGGTTCCAGGAAGGGGTGTGACACTCACTCGGGTAGGCGCGGTTGTGGTTCTAGGGGTGGGTATTGTGTGGGTATAATGTAGAGAGGCCTTTATGAAGAAAGGCCGGGCAAGGGATAGACAGGGCACAAGCAAGGACCAGCTGAACAGATTATGGATCAACGTTCTTTGTGGGGTTGCGTTCCGGTGATTTGAACATGAGCCCCCGCTTGCCTAATCGGGAGCAGCTCAGCCTTCTGCTAGGACAGAAGCCCACTGTGCGTAGTGTTCACGTCGCTAAGAGGTCGCTAAGAAGGGACATCCTTGCTACGTATTCCAGTTACAGGCTGGCAATGGGTAAGAGCGAAGAACACATGGCTACCTCATTCGACTCCCGTGCCCGAGGGTCTCAGAACAGAATTACTGGATAGGATAGGGGTAGGCAAGGACGTGGTTGAATGGCGAGTGTCGGAGAGCCGAAGGGGGGTGGCGGGAACAGAGAACAAAGGTTGGTGAAAGCAGGGAGTGAAAGCAGAGTCGCGGAAAGTAGAAGGGAAGGAAGCACGAGGGATAGTCAACCCTAGGAGAAGGGAGACGAGGAGGAAATGCGAGGAGGGCAAAATGCGACAAGACAGAAAATCCAGGAGGAGCAAACGGGACAAGCTGGAAATGTGAGAAGGAACGACAGCCAGAAAGGAAAAGAAAAGGCGATAGTCTATGTTGTTTGACCAAGATGGGACAGCGGAAGGCAGACCGAGGTTGGAAGAGAGGCAGGGGAAGTGGAGGAACGAGGGAGAACAGACAGGGGTTGCGTCGTCGTTGGATGTGGGTAGGATGGGCAGACAGCCTCGGTGGTGGTGGGAACTGGGTTCGACACAGCCCAGGAGAAGTGGGAGGAGAGAAGAGGTAGAGGATGAGACATGGCGAGAGTGGTGCGAATGAACCATGCGGTGAACCGGGTACATGGTAGAACGTGTGGGGAGGGGGAGTTTGGGGGGGAGGTTTTGTTTTGTTTTGGTTTTGGTTTTGGTTTTGTTTTGTTTTGTTTGTCACTAAGGACGATGATGATGATGATGATGATGATGATGATGATGATGATGATGATGATGATGATGATGATGTAGTTTGTTTTGGTTTGTTTGGTGTAGGTACGTCATTCTGCACGCAGCGCGCACAGGTGAAAGTACTACCAGCAAGGGTCACCCCGTTCTCCTACCCAGTTGGGTAGGGGTCCGGAAGCGCGACCCATGCCACACGCGAAGCGTGCAGTCCGTCAGACATTGGTGTAGAGCCTCATCCCGTATGCCGAAGCACTTGGTCTCAAGACTACGATAGCGGTTCCGCTGGTCCGCCACCTGGGAAGGAAGCAGTCCAGCGGTCCGTCATCGCAACGACTCCGCTCTGTCATCATAGGACATGTGGGCAGCAGGTGGGAAGCACCAGGCAGGGGGAGGGAGTGTGGTATACAAATGTGGAGAAGGTGGTGTGGGGGGTAGAGGAATGGCGAAGGGTTGGGTCGGCTGGAGGTTGGTGGGTGTGGGAGTGCCGCGTGATGGGATGGGCGTGTGTCTGGAGCGGTAAGCGATTATCAGACGAGGAGGACAGAAGACAACCCACCGAGTGAAAACGAATCTGGTCCAGGCTTGCGGCTGGTGGGGTCATGCCAAGGCTCAAATGCCTATCGCCTTGGCTGTACCATGCCGCAAGTTCATATGTTGCAGTTGCTTGGGCAGTAAGCGAGTATCACACTGAGGAGCCCAAAAGACAACGAACCGAGGGAAATCATTCTTGTTCTGGCTTGCGGCTGCCGGAGTTGTGCCAAGGCGCAAGTGCCTATCGCCTTGGCTGTACCGAGCCGCAAGTTCCTGTGTTAGTATTCGCATCGTTAAGTGTGTGTGTTGCTGTCACACCTCACAATTAGCAGTGGCCACGAGGTTTCCATGCGGACTCACAGGTTGGTTGAGAATTTCTGCGTGGGTATCGTTTCCAGCAGCCACAGCTAGGAGGAGCTGGCAATAGGCTTGTTCTGATGTGATTCTTGAGAGTGTCGAACATGCGAGTCGTTGTTGTGTGGAGGGGAAAGGCCACCTGCCGATCACAGTTAATGCCAGCCACGAGGTCGCTGTGGAGTGGGATGTGGGGTAGGATGTGGGGTGGGATGTGGGATGGGGTGTGGGGTCGGATGTGGGATGGTCGAGTCGTTGGTCGGAGGCGGTGGTCGGAGAGGTGGGCCGGGAGTCGTAGTGATGGTCGGCGCGAGTGTCGGTGTAGCACGGTGGCCCATCGGCGCCAGTTGCCCTCACGCGTATCACTACGGTGGGTGCTGGACGTCTTGTGAGCGGGTGGCAAGAAGTTTGTGGATGAGTGATGGAGAGAATGGAAAGTAGCTGGGACAAGGTCGACTCTTTTGTACTGCTCAGGCTGAGGCCTCCTCGCACCACATTTGCGAGGTCCGGCCGGCCACGCCGAGGGATGCCCCGTTTCGCTCCGTCCTTCACACAACTTGGCATGCATTGTGCACTCTTGGCAACTGGAACATGTGCATATGGGTCGCGTGTTGAAAACGCTACACACAGGCTAAGACATCTCCTCTTCCTGCTCTTTCACATGTCACAATAATGCCGCACACACGCCACAATGCCAACCGCGTGTGGTGCTCCCGTCGTCTTGCACTAGTTTACCGCCGAGTACCGCTTCCTCGGCACCCCCTTATCCCTGTCTGGGCCAAAGCCTCCCGGTAGATCAGCTCATTTAGTGGAGGAAAATGACGGTCGGACCATCTTGCTCGTGGCGACGCCGTCGATTCTAGACTCTCGAAATAGATATCTGTCTTGGCTTGAGCTGTGATGGGTTAGGTGGTGCGCGCAGCTTGTGATGGCAGTCAGCACAGGTCAGCGGAGACACAAAGGCATGACGGCAACCAACCACGTGTGATCAAGACAAAAGAACACGTCTGCCAACAGAACCTTCCTGCAGGAGACAGCCACACGAGTAGCTCATTGTTGAGCCGAGTGTGTAAGTAGTCCACTTGCTAGGGCATGGTGCACGATCCACTGCACACCTCGCTACAGGGTGGTGCACGAGGCAGCCGAACCTTTGCCTTTCATCCCCGCAGCCTTGGCACGCCCAGATGTAACCGGCTTGCCCACCTGGGCAGTTCCCGGACAGTAGGTTGGTACTGTATTCACCCGAAGGTCAAGCGGATGTGCGCGCGCCTCGAGGCGGACGGACGCATAGGCCTGGTCGGGCACACTTCGGGTCCGGGAGCCTCGAGGCAGACGGACATGTAATACTGGTCGGGCACACGTCGGGTTTGCGCGGAGAACAGCCCAGAAGTGTATGCACATTGGGGTTGTCTCTTTACATGTAGATGCCGACAGCCAGTGGTGGGGGCCTCCTACACCACTACTTGACGCCGCATTTGCCGTACGCTATCGGTGAGGCATCGCCGCATTTGCCGTACGCTATCGGTGAGGCATCATCCACGAGGTTGCGGCACAATACAATCGGTTTCACACGCTGCACGCACACTGCCATGGTCTGGGTGTCGGCATGCGCCACACGCACATTGCTCGATGTGTGCGTGGGCCTGGGCTGGCCGGGCTTACTCAGTCGTGCTTCGTTTGCGCTGTTTCCGCTTGTCATAGATAAGGGAACACACAACCTCCTTTGTTAGTCCTAAAGGGGGAGGGCATGTGGCTGTGCGTGTATCTGGCTGTGCGTGTGGGCACCGTTTCTCACGTGAGAATGTCGACCGTCAGGCAATGCAGGAGTAAGGCGTTAACTGATGATTGGGAAGCGGGTGTCGGTAGTAAGCAGAGACTGTACTTGACCCCAACGACTGGAGTACAAGGATGGTAGGCGATTGATCCCGGAGTCCTTGGTCGTCCGATCTCTTTCAGCGCTTGACTGCAGCGCTTGATAGTGATCTTGGCTGCGCGTCCATGGCGCTGCGGATGCAGCACCCGCCCGTGCACAGTCCTGGTTGTGAACTGGTCACATGACGGGTCAGGCGGAGGTGGGCATGTGACATCATCATCGTCGGAACAATATCGGTGTGTTCTCGGAGTGTTTTCACGATATCGTCCGTCCCACCACCGTCCAAACCGCTGTTGGGCCCCGACCCGACATTTGTCGAAGACAAGACTGACAGGCTGCTGTCCTCATCTTGCTTCCTCACACTCAGTCGCATCCAACATGGGCCGTCCTCCAGAGGTTGCCGACGATACCAACACCAAGCGTGAGTGCAGCGTGTGACGCCGCTGACGGCTAGGTGCTTGTGTAGGCCATTACCAAAGACGACCGCGAGCTAACAGCAGGACATCTGCCATGGGATGAAGGTCAAGTGTGTCGAGAAGGACAACCCTCCATGCAAGCGCTGCAGAAACCTTGGTATCCAGTGCACATTCGATCGTCGCGCTGTCGCACCCGTCAAGACAGATAAGGAGTCAGTCATCACTTCGCCGTGTACATTCTGCTGACAGCAGGCGGCTGTTGACCCTCGAGGGGCAAATGAGCGACGTGCACTCAATGCTCCAGAACATCACGACACTTCTTCAAACGAAGCCGCCTGCCGAATCGACGCTTCCCGTGCAACCGGGGTCTGCGCCTGCCACTGGCGAGGGCTCCAGTCCGGCAACTCTGGCGCAGTGGGTGCAGTCGCATGTACCAGTGTTTGCCGGGTCTGCTGGCGCGAAACTCCCAGGCGCGCAATGGCCTTCAACCCGAACGGTAAGTTCCTCCGCCGTTCTTCTTCCGAGTAAGCCTAACGAACAAGCAGCCACTGCGTCGTCCAGTACCGCTCCCGGACCACCAAGGAGATAGTGTCGAGGACGACGAGCAAGACGAGGACGAGGACGACGAGACAGATGAGAACGACCTCCGAGCTTCCTCAGAGGCTGGCGAAGACGACGGTATAGGAGACGGCAATGCCACACCAGACCCACTGAGTGACCAGGAGCGACACGCACCTTTGCGTAGGCTTCTACAGGCAGAAGAAGCGGCGAGGCAGAGGAAAGGCGGACCTTTCGCGCTGAACGTGCAGATAGAGGACAGCGGCCGCAAGCGGCGTAGAGGGTCTTTCGAAGCTGCGGCCTCCTCTGATGGAGTTCAGGCGGAGGACGACAGGGAGTCGAGGAAGCGACGTCGATCTCGCAGTTGGTTTGACGCTGAAACGCCCGCTCAACATCAGTTGACTGCCGACGGCGAAGTCACTGATCCAGTTACCTTGGGCATCGTTACAGAGGAAGACGGCCGACTACTCTTTGATCTGTGCGTTGTCCAGCTTGCCACTGGCTAACGATAGGTTCTTTGCTGGTTCGGCTGGATACATGCCGGTCTTCGATCCAGTGACGGATACGTTCGACGAGATCCGGCGCCAGAGCCCGTTGTGTCTCACCGCTGTGATGATGGTTGGTCAGATGAGCGCAGACGCAGGAGGTACGTTTCGTTGGAACCGTGATAAGACTCATGTTGATGGCAGAGGGAAGAACTAGCGAGCTGTGCAAGGCACTCAAGCGACATGCCGAGAAGATCGGTATGTTCAGAGTTCCACACTGCCATTGTTTGCGCTGACTCCAGCCATGACGACCTTGTTTTCAGCAGCTGCGAGCATACAGATTGTTCAGGCCACGGGTATGTTAGCCGAGAAGTACGATCATCAAGCTAATGACAGTCCTGCTAGCATCCTGGGGTGATTCGCCTTGGCGTCCAGGAAGTGAGTGCAGAGCTGGCGATGACGCTGACGAAAAGACCATGCAGTCGGCATCGCAGCCGACATGGGCCTATACCGCTGTCTCCCTCACCTGATTAGCACCGCTATGGGCAGAGGGAACACACCGGAGCAGCTCGAGCGCGAAAGGCAGTACGTCGCTGGCGCAAGAGTGTGGCTGGGGGTATGTCCATCATCAGTCATTGATGCAAGCTGACAGTAGCTCACAAAACTCAAACTCGAGTGCGTTGCGGTTCGCCCCGCCGAGCTGACTTCAGAATGGCACTCAACCATGGCCGTCCAGTGCTCATCGCAGACGACGAGACGATCACCCATGCCCGACGATTGCTTGAGCACCCTCTCTCCATTCCAACGGACAGCCGCTTAGTGTCATCCTGCGAGTTGCTTCTGCATCGACGTGAGCCAGACGTCACGCCTGCATGGGTCCCTATCGCTGACCTAAGAACGCCATATCCAACCGTTCATCTCCTCGGGCCACATTAGCCCGACGGATGTCGACGAGGTGCTGCGTAGTGGCAACGCGTCATTCGACGCATGGCAGCGATTCTGGTCAGAGTACTATGGTGAGAGCGGTAGCGGCGATTCCGGAGAGCTAACTGTAGTCCGTGAAGGTCGCGGGGCCCACGAGTTCATGGTTTCTGAATGTAAGTCTGGGAAGGAAGTGACATGGTGTACCTAACGACAGTGACCGTTGCGAGGAATCACAGCATGTAAGCCCACGCCAATCGCCGTTAGCTTACGCAGTCTTCTATTCAACTACCACGTCCTGCATGGCGTGCGGTCGCGCCACGACGTTGCGTGCCTGCCCGAGTCAAGGCGGCACTGGCTCGTCGTCTGCCTTCACGCCGCAGACACCCTCGTTGAGCGCATGGTTCAGCCTCGGGAGGTAGGTTGCGGTCGATACAAAGGAGCTGATGGCAGTTGGCGAACCTCCGGTTTGCAAACCACTACGCTTGTAAGTGCAAGCTTTGGAAACGAACTGACCGCAGTCGTGGCGCTCGCCTTCGCTGCACAGTATCTGTTGCGGCTCGCGCGCATCCTACCCGGCACAGTTGACCTCCGGCGAACAGTCAAGAATGTCACGACACTCGCTGACAAGCTTGACCAATGTAAGCTCTCATAACGTTGTGTACCTGACGACAGTCCCCGGGTTCTCTTTCCGGCAGCTCCTGCACGATGTGGCGACACGCGCAAGGCGGCGCCACGGGATTCCCCCTTCGCACGCGCCATCTCCTGCCCCACCCGAGACTGACGACTTCACCTGGACGGAGCTTGCGGCCGTGAGCAGGATTGACGCTTCCCTGGCTGACGGCAGAACGCGACGACCGACGAGACGGCCTGGTTGCAGTTCCTGGTCGAAGGTGATGGGCCCAAGATGGACTTCCTGATGGACACTCTGCCAGAGAGTGAAGCTTAGTACGCAAGTCGCAGTACGTAGCAAAGAATCTCATACCAGTGAGTGCAGGAGTACATTACCATGCTATAGGCTGCGGTGGCCAGGGGCTCGGGGACAGCACAACAAGTTAACGCTGTACTAATAAGTGCCTGTGCAGCTCTACGATGGCCGATGGCGACAAGGCGGCTACAGTTGAGGAGGCCGTATCAACTGTAGCCGCCTTCTCGCTCTTCCCATCTCGCTTCGCTTCTAGTACTTAAGACTTATACACTTGGCCGCCTTGATCGACCGGCCGTCGTCGTCTTTGGAGACAGCTCTGCTCGCTACGTAAAGACTTGTTGCCGTCGACCGGGGGAGCCGAAGCAGAGCTGTGCGACAGCATTGGTGGTGACGACGATTGCTTGCTTAGAACCTTCGATCGCGAAGAGGGTGCTTGGGTGACGAATCCGAACGCCGTGGGGGGTCAGAGCGAGGGTTAGTTATCTTCCTGCACACTGTGGTGGAGAAGAGCCTGTTTCCTCGACGGGATCAGCGTCGTTGATGACGTGGGTGAGCGTCGGCGACGGTCTTCAACAGGTCCCTCGTGGTCGGTGGGGGGGACAATTGGTAGAGAGTCAGTTGCGAGTCTTCACAGACAAATGTCCCTTACTTCTGACCAGTACGCCGCGCTCTACGGCGTGCAGTCACGCCTCGTTGTAGACCTGACCGTGCCCCCAAACAATTGAGGCTCATCGTATTACCACAAGGTCTACTCGCACAACCTTCGGCGTAATTCCCAGACCACATGGCGACTTTACGCTGGCCTATGAGCGAGGACAACAAGTGGAAACGCCGTTACCGTGTGCCGCATTTGTGTGTAGCGGGCCGGGCGGGAGACAGACAGACGGGCGGCGTGGACACGATTGCGTCGCGAGGATGAACATTCAGGCCACCGGTGACCCCTGCGAGAGTAACCGCGTGAGGCGAATATCTCTCGGAAGTGAACTGTCGCGGTGAACTCAAACGACATGCACCCTATTGAACAATAGTGGGTTCCGCCCCTGCCGCGACCGTTGACGGTAGGCGCCTGGCTAGATACCGAGATCCTACTTGAACGTAAGTCTGGCAAGTCTATTGAGCGTGCGAGCTAATTGACGTGCGTCATTGGGGCTGAATGGAGCAGAGGACACAGGCCTGCCATGTGAGGGCGCTTGCCTTTCATCTGGCAAGGCTTGATGGGCAATGGCGTGAGCGACACCCCATTCCCAGATCGGCAAAGGCATCTGGATGTGGAAAGATAGCCTGTAACTGGTAGCCGTGCGTATGGGATCACACGACACGGTGGTGATTAAGGTGGAAATTGTTCACGAGGCAGGTTTTGGCGTGGTCGTGGCACGCTTTCCTTGGACTCGGTGAGGCCGGCGCTCTCGCGGTTTGGGACAGTACCGCTGACACACGACTGGCGATTGGTATGAATGCCCCCAGTGCAGAAGCCAGGAATGCTGTGCAGAGTCAGGTTGCCGAGCCAGACAATGCGCATGGTCGCAGTGGGAGTTGCGCCGTCGTGCAGGACCGCCTGCACCCGGACAGGGGTGCCTACCCACGAGGCGCTGACAACAGGGTTAGAGCACGTCTGGCCGAGAGACACGAAGATTCGAGCGGGCTATGTTGGTTGTCGTCTTTGGGGATCGGGTCATTGTCTGTATCAACGTTAATGGTTGCGAGAGGGGGGAGGATGAACAAGACTGAACGGGCTGTGGTGGCGCCATTGATCTCAAAAGAAAAGGCCTCGAGCTTGTTAGGGACTCGTTAGGGATGCGGGGAGTCACAGTGGAGGACTAATTGATAGCAATGTCGATGCCGGGGGTTGCCCGAAGGGTTGGGGTGAGGACGGGGTGCTTTTGGCGTCAGTATCGTCGCCGTTCTCTGACGGGGGGGGACAGGGTTGGGGTGGGCACTTTCAGGGCGTCCATCTGAGCATTCATTAGGATGCTGCGGGGGTTGCGAAAAGCGCGACGTCAAAGGTCACAGACGTTACCACATCAAACTGACAATCGTCTCTATCTACCACAGTAACCAGAACATGCATGCATAACTTGTTGCTGAGCATTCACCCTCCGAACATTCTATAAACTATACAATCTGC
>JAMFRD010000077.1:0-122153 GCA_025502685.1 Pascua sp. PH4015B | reverse complement strand
CACACACACACACACACACACACACACACACACACACACACACACACACACACACACACACACACACACACACACACTGCGCAGTTGCCCTCAACCTCCATCAACCCATCCACAGCCATCCTCCAACTCCCCCAGTCCCCGCCGCCACCTCCCCAAACCCCTCCCGGCACCTCCCCCAACGCACCTCCCCCAACGCACCTCCCCCAACGGCTCCTGGCCCCAACCCCACCCACTCCCACCTCGCACCAGCCCCAACCCGCACTCACACTCAGCCCCTCGCCATTCCGATGCGCCGCATCCGCGCCGTGCTCGACGAGCCACCGGGCCGCGTCCACGCTCTCGCAGACAAACAGGGGGGTGTCCCCGTCGTCGTCGGGGAGGTTGACGTTGCCGCCCACGCTCACGAGGTACTCGAGCAAGGGGAGGTGGGCGTACGATGCCGCGGCGTGCATGGGAGTGTAGGCGTTTTCGTCCTTGTCGTTTGGGGAGGCGCCGGCGGCGATGAGGGCCTGGGGCGTTAGTGTGGACACAGTGGGGGGGGGGGGGGGAGGGTAGGGACATTGGGCGGAGAGCGTTGAGAGGTAGGATGGGTGTTGGGGCAGGGTTAAAAGGGGGAGGATACCCAGCAGTGGTTAAGTAAAGATCAGTAGGCGCCCACCAGCGAGGCAGCGGTGACTACTCCCTCGCCTAGATATCTCTTTCTCGACCAGACAACACCGCGCTCCAAGACGTTGACGTGCACGAGCACGACCACCAACGACCCCGTAGTACCCAGCGCTCATCGCGTATGCCCCGTCACATAGCCGGGGTAGAACACAGACGCACCTGCACGCGCTCGAGGTCGCCATCCGACGCCGCGACCCAGAGGTTCTTGTTGCTCGCCATTGTAGATTGTGTGTGGAGATGGTGATGATAGTGGGAAAATCAAAAGTGTGGAGTGCAGAGTGGAGGTTTCGAGTGCTTAATTCAAGGCAAGGTGCCAGGGGCGCCAGGTGGTGGCGGCGCACGTGGTTTGGGGGTCTGTGCAAGTGGCAGCTTTGGGAGTTATTCCAAAGAGGTCTCTCACTTTCGTCGTGTCTTTCCAGCTCTTTTGTGACACTCTTGAGGTTACTTGAAGGCTCAATGACACTACGGCTCGGTTTGGGGTGCATGTTGACTCGTCGATTGAAGTGGTACTGGAAACGGGTATTCTCATGCGAGTTGGACGGGTTCATAAAGCCAATCGGCCATCACCCAGCGTCAGACATGAACTCTCTGACCAGGCTCACCCGGTGGTGTTCAATTGATTCTGCCTGCAGCGGCTCCCGAATGGTGACAAACGCAACTAGAAGGGGGACTGACGAAGACGCAAAGCTACAGTGGGCAGCATATGCAATTGGAATGTAAACTGGAATGCGAACGACTCCATCCTGCGCATCACGGCACCCATCCGTCCTCTGGTTCTCACTCCCCCATGTTGAAATCAAAATAATTGTCCATGTCGTGCGATTGTCCATGTCTACTCATTACGTGGCAGCTAACGCCACCAAATGTCCCGGCACAGCAGACACGCTACCGCTCACTGCGACCCCTTAAGCAGCGGCGGTCTTCCGTGTCTCCGCCATTGGAGCCGGCTCAGTCCTGGCTCGCTATGGTAGGGAGAGTGGGCGAAGTGGCCGGGACGGCCACCTCAGAAACCGTCGAGGAGCTCTACGGCGCACCCGCGCCGCCGTACCCGTCACGGTTGACGTTATACTCCGGCTTGAGCTTGGCAAAGCCGAGCTGCGGTGGGTCGTACTTGTGCGCTGTGTACACGTTCTTCATGAACGCCGCGCCGAAGAGCCAGCCGCTGCAACGACATTAGCCAAGACCAAACGGACCTGCGACTCACCCCTGAGCCTTGACGATACCGAGGCACTGGTCCTCGTTGGGTGCGGGCATGTGCCCGCGAATCAAGTCGCCGCGGTGCATCTCAAACGACTGGCCGGACCCGTCGCCAAACTTGAAGCCCACGACAGCGTTGGTGTTGCACGGAACCGTCCACTGCGTAATCGAGCCGTTGACATGGGCCGAGCCAGGGATAGCCTTGTAGAATGCAATGGCGGCGTCGGACGGCATCGACAAGAACGTCGTGCCCGAGTCGATCAGGACGTTCATATTGGGGCGGATGGGGACGTCCTGCCCGTTGACGCTGAAGCCGTTGATGGGGATGGTCCACCACATGGCGCCCGTGTTGGTGATGTCGTGCCACTCGACCTCGCCGTCAAAGTACTCGGTGTTGAGGCCACTGTCATTAGCCAAGCTCAAGTCGCTAGGCGTCACACAGACTCACCCGAGAGCAAGCTCGCCGCCGTCCTCGGTGCCACCAGCAATACGGTCCGTATACAAAAAGTCGGCCTGGTTTCCGCCGTTGCGCTTGAGGTAGAGGCCAAACTGCTTGGTGTCCCACGCGCCCGTGGTGGCCCACTTCTGCGGGAGAGGCAGAGGCTTGGCCGTGTCACGCTGGTACGCCATGCCGAGAATGCCCGAGATGTCGTCGGTGGAGAAGTCGGACAGTGTGCCGTCGGACGCGTACACTGTGTGGTGTTAGCTCCACTGCTCGTTGCAACTTGACTCAACCCACCAAAGTCAAAGTTGTCGGCCTTTTGACCACCCAGCTCCAGTGTATCTGTCACCCAGTGCCCTGTTGCGTGCCCAGCACCATAGCTGAGCTGCGCCGGGTTGGGTGTCACGTTTGAGCAGACGAGCGACGTCGACGCCTCGTAGTCAAACTTGGGCGTCTGGGCGCTCCCACACTCGGTGCAGTTCTTGCCATAGACGACAACGTCCGCGGAGCCAGTGTCCACAGTCAGGCGGAACTCCTGCGGCGGAGTGCTGTTGTTAGCGGGGTTGTGGTCATGGGCGAACACGTACCCGAGAGTCACGTTGACAGAGTAGCCCATGTCGCGGCGGTAGTCGTAGAGCATGGCGTCCCTGGCCGGTTAGCCCCACAGTTCTTGGACGCGGTGTACTCAAACTCACCTCGAATCGAGGTCTCGCTCTAAGGCGGCGACTTCACGCTCCTCCAGGAGACCGGCGTCGAGGAGACGAGTGCGGGCGTGGATCCCCTCGAACGAGTCGCGGTCGTCAATCCACCGCCGGGCGTGTGCACTGCCGCCAAAGCTAGGCGCGTTCTTGTTGAGCGCGATAGTGACCATGTCATTGCCGCGGCGGTGTGGTGTCGGCGAAGCGAGCGCCGTTGTCCAAAGGAAGGCAGCGAGAGCGAGTGGAGTCACCATGGTCGAATGCGTGATCAAGAGGCCAAAGGATGGGGTGCAAAGTAATGGCGGAGGGACAGTGAGCGGCGTGGGAGCTTGCACTGCCTCTTGTCGTATGCAACAACCGTCAGCGAACGAAACAAAATATAAGTGAGAAGATGGGAGAAGCAGAAGTGTAGTCACAGTCGGTGTTGTTCTCCTTTGGAGTGAGCGTGCGACTTAGTGGTCTAGTCTGATGGTTGGTTGTCACCCGAACTGGGTTTCAGGGTTTCATGGCATTAAATGGGTTCTGTGCACAGGCACAGGCGCACAGGGACATTGCACGCGCACTACTGTAGTACAAACGATGCCCTTCTTTTGTCGACTTGACAACCACCCCACAGGCGCAGGCGGGGAGATTCAGAGTTCGGCGTCTAACGTGTCAAATGTGCGTCGGACCGTCATGGCCTGTGTCTCGTCTTCCCACAACACGGGCAGACGTGCACAACACTTGGGTGTGGTCTGGGCTGTCCTCTACATGCATGCAGGGCAAGGGGGGCGGGTTGACGGGTGGGGCCGGGCAATGTCGTGTTTATTTTCTGTGTGTCCGTGTGGAGTCTAGCTGAAACCTCAGGGGCACAAACTCATCTAGTGAGGTCATTTACCCTCACTGCCAAGCCCGGAGCATGCCGCCTTTGGCCTGCAAGCTCCAGACAACATTCGTCATCCCCCACGACTTTCAACGCCGACGTGACAGCCGAGTAGCGGGCCAACAGGGCATGTCGGGCTGCACATGCACATGGCCAAGACCAGGGTTATACCCCAGAATGTGACCCGGATATGCGACTTCGTCCGGTGGAATGGGTTCTGTTGCCTTATCGACGCCCATAGCACCAGTGGCTGTACTGGCGCCGGTGGGACCCCACCGGCACAGGTGTGCGTTCTGAACAGTGGCGGTACCCCAATTCGGTGCTTCCTGCGCAGGGGCCCGCACTATTTCAGCACTGGCCTTGTCTTGGCCGACCGATACAGCACAGCTGGGAGGATGGCTCATCAATGACCCTACCCCCGGTGATGTTATTAGGGTTGAAACCCACTTGGGCATGGATTGGCAGGGAGAAATTGGCAGAGAGAAATGCAGCAACGGTCTGTCTGCAGTTAGTATTCTTGGTGAGGAAGAGCACACATGGGTTTCAGAAGGACCGTCATGGGGAGCATTGTTGGGGGACAGGGCATGTGTATCGCATCCAGGGGAGAGCTCATTACCAGCCCATGTGGGACACTGAGCGAACGTGTCCAACTACTATCGACAGCTTGATGTCGTACCGCCTCTGTCGTCTCCGGATCGGTGCCTTGAGAGCAGAGGCTCTACCACATCACCGCCCCCTTTCGCACTGGCAGGCACTACTACCCTTTGCTTTTCCTGGTTACTTCTCTCTCCGGCTTCTCAGCGCCTCGTCAAGGCCAAACTTCGACCACCGTCTGAGATTGTATGCAACGACGAAACCGCTGCGGCCATGATTTGCCCACTGCGAGCAGGACGTGCCCCATCCTCCCCTCTATCCTCTGAGACATGCAATCCGTGTTGTTTGGATATCCGTGTCGTTTGTTAACCCGTGATTTCCTCTCCACACTGTGCATCCTGCGTTCCCTGTGGACCCGCATCCTGTGCACCCGTGTCCCTTGCAGACCGTTCCCCTGAGCCCATGGCCTGCAGCGACCATGTGGTTAGTCTCTCGGTTTTGTCTCCCACTAACTGACTCTCGTCCTTCAGCCTACTCGTTTTTCTTCATTTGTACGCTTTCACCTTGGCAAAGGGTTTGTACAACCCTTCACGCCAGGTAAAGCAAGGCAAAAACCTAGCCGAACCGTGTTAGGCGCTCTTTGCAGCGATAATTTGTTGTTCGACATGTAGTCCCCCAATGATCTGTTTGTTGACCGGCCTCGCCACTTCTGAACGGGCAATCAAACACCTCAAGCCCCAACCCTCTTGGACATGACACCAAATGCCCGGCGCTTCGAGTGTTTCTCTTCCCTGCCTCGTTATCTTCAAAGAGCAGGAATGGAGAGGGAGAATGACGAGAGACACAAGCAAACAGCGAGCAAGCCGATATCCCTGTCTCCCAAAAAGTCCAACAACAAACAACACTCACGGCAGGCCACGAGAAGCCATACGCCTCCCGAGGAAGTGGAGGTTGAACTGGGCCCCGCGGCTGAGCGACGAGCCAATATACGTTGGTACCGAGGGGTCGTGCAGCTCGAGCTCGAGGGCTGCTGGTGTCGAGAGGAGTTCATGTCGTTCACACGGTTCGTCGCGGCACTTACATCGTCATCGCCATTCCTGCTTGTCAGCATTGTGACGGAGCCGACCGCGGACGCGAGGCCAGGAACCACCGCACATCCAGTACTCACCACACCCACTGGGCCTTCCGATGGCCCCTCGCGACCGTCTGGATCCAATCGAGGCTCTTACCCTCGTTCATATTCTCGCCATTATTGAGCCCCTCGAGCTGGAGTATATCGCCAAACTCTTCCTGTTCGGCGCGGAGTTCGTCCTCGGTCATCCAGCCCTCCTTCTCGCGCGTGTGGCCCACGGCAAACTTGAATTGCACGAGATGTTGGTATCCTCGTGGCACGGAGCGGAGGGGCGATAGCTCGCGGATGAGGTTGCGGTGCTCCTGATATTTCGTTGTGGGCATGGAGAAGACGTGGAGCATGAGAAAGGCGGGCGTCTCTTCCGACGTGTTGACTGCACTTCATGAGAATGACGGCAAAGCGAGTTCGAGGGCCGGAGCGCGGAAGTTGCCACCTTGCCTGTACACAGGCCTTGGGCCCAGATCGTCCGTGAATAATGAAGGCACCCTCACAATCATACTAAAATTGGGTGTCTGCGGATAGTTCTTGTAACCGGGACGTGCGGAAAGTGCAGCCCTCACCATCTTCTCATGACGGCACTAACGTCATGTCTCCCCAGCCCGCGACGGCTATTTAGACGAACGACGGAACACGTCTGTACACCAGAGTTACTATCCCACTTGGGTCTCGCCACTTGATCTAGCCACTCAACACACCCCACCCCACTCAACACACAATGTCCAAACCCACCATTGTCCTCATCCACGGCTTCTGGGGCGGCGCAGCACACTGGAACAAGGTGATCCTCGAGCTCAAGGCAGCAGGGTACGGGTACGACAACCTGCGCGCCATCGACATCCCCCTGACATCGCTGGAGGACGATACAAAGCGGGTCTGCCAAGCACTTGACGGCCTCGATAACGTTCTGCTTGTGGGGCACTCGTATGGCGGCGCTGTTATCACCCAGGCAGGGAACCACAAGAATGTGAAAGGTACGTGCAGCGAGCGTGCGCCAACTAACCCTAAGGCCTTGTATACATCGCCGCGTTCGCACCCGACGAGGGCGAGTCGCCGGGCGGCCTGACACAGAAATACCCACCGGCCGCAGCATCCGACCTTGAGCCCGACGATGCAGGATACCTTTGGGTCAAGCGCGACCGATTCCACGCCAACTTCGCCCAAGATCTGACTGAGGACGAAGGCTTCACCATGGCCATCACACAGAAGGCGCCGCTGGCATCGACGTTTGGGGATGCCATCTCAACGCCGGCGTGGCGCACCAAGCCGAGTTGGTACCAGGTTTCCTCTGAGGACAGGATGATCGACCCCGAGAATGAGCGCTGGATGTGTGCACGTATCAAGCCGAGGAGGCACATCGCACTCAATGCTAGCCACGCTAGCTTGGCTAGTCAGCCCAAGGAAGTTGCGCAGCTCATTCTTGAGGCTGCGGGGGAGATCTGACCAGTGTGGTGATGACTCTTATCTATACGCCCATCCTGGATGCAGCAGCGATGCCACGTGTCCCGGATGCCAAAGTCGTACTGTCGATACCAGCGTTCTGCCAACTCGTGGCAAGCACCTAGGTTTTCAGTCTGGAAGCGTGGGAATACTGTACTGAATGGTGGGGGAGCAACAGCAAATGTAGGCATAGGTGAACGGGGACAAGGCGGGATGGTCCTCACAAGGTAGGGGGTAGGGGGTTATTGGCCATGACGAGACGTGAGACGCTCGCCAACTCGCCAGATTGCTACCACATAGTCAATGGACGCCCCAAACCGCGCCAAACCGCACGTTATTAAGCCGTCCGTTTCCTGCAGTGAATACAAGGCTGGCCACCCAAGGCTTTCGAACTTACATACCCCATCACCCGTGCTGACAGGAACAGTTCCTAACCTCCCCTCAGCGGCGAGCAGTAGCCATTCCATGACGCACGTACGCCACCGTTCTTAGGATAGACCCCCAGTCTTCTCAGTATGAAACGCAAGACAACACTTGCAAGAGGTAACTTAGGCGCTCTTTGCAGCGATACTTTGACATTCAGGACTGCCGTCCTCCTCTTGTTAATACAAACCGCTTTAATAGGAATTTTATGTAATAGGAGTTTTATGTGAAAATCCTCTTTATTGACGAACGGCATTTTGGCCATGACACAGAACTGGGAGAGGTTATGGCTAATGCAAGAGTAGAAAGAGGACGTAAAAGGCAGGTAAAAGCAAAAGGACGGAGAGCTGCGACACACGAGAGTTTTGCAGGTGACGTGTGAGCAGGAGTAAGGTATTTGTAAAACCCCATTCAAGTTGTAGTTTCTGGTCGTTGTCTTGGTATGTTTTCGTTTTTGGCTGTTGCACCTTGGTAAGAAACTCGCGGTCTCCTCCAATTTGATGGCGAACGACGGGGTGGGGATGAGAGGAAAAAAAAATTGAAAAAAAGGGAATATTTACTACAACTTTGCGTGACGAAGAACCAAGGGGTTTTAGCCGGAAGCGGCTCAGCTCGAAGAAGTCGCAGCCCAGGGTCCTGGAAATGCGGGACGCTCTTCCGCATCTTGCAAGTGTGGTGCAGTAGGATTGGTCTTTGGGGGAGAGCAACATTGTGTCAGGCTCTTGACCAAGTCTGTGCGGAAGGGACGTGGCTCGAGCTGACGAAGGCATTCGAGCCACGGCCGACGAAAAAACCTTGTGCGAAAAATGATCAGCCTCACCCAGGAGGACAATGGGACGATCAAACATGTATGCATATAGTGGGCGATCTGTGTGCACTGACGCATGGAATTCGCTGGTGTAGCGGTCGACGCCGTTATGCCACCGGAAACCCCAGCTGTGTTGAGATCTCGGACGCATGTTCGATTCCCGTCAGCAGGTGGCTATGGATCCCAGGGCACGCAATTATGCGGATGCTAAGCGTACTAAACGCCAGAGGAGAAGGCCGGCCTGCGACGATCTCCACGCACTTTTTGACAACTTCTTTTTGCAGCCATACTCGTGTGGGATTCGAACTCGTGAAAGGTCCCACGTGGCATTTGGGCGAAAGATAAACACGGCCTGGGGTGGGCAGGGTGGTGATCATATCGTCACCGTGGCTAAGTTCACCACTCGAGTGCCAGGCACGGGCCGGCGAGCTGCTGCCAACGTGAGCCGAACGGGACTCTTGCACCATCGTCAACCATCAACTACCCTCCTATCTCACGACCACATCCCTCCGTGCCCACGATGAACTCGTATCCGCTCGAGGTATGCCACATGCACTCACCCCGTTTTGCTCTTGGCTCACACACAGTTCCTCGCGCACCCCCAGCCGCTCATGTTCGTCGCGGGCCTGAGCGGGCCCGACCTCGCGAGCCCCGTGTCCACGACGGCCTCGCTGCCAGCGGCGGGTGCGCGGATGCCATCGCCGCCCGAGGCGTCGGCGTCAGCGTCAGCGTCGGGTGAGCGGCGTATATCCGACGACCGGGGCTTACCGCTCGCGGCCACGTCGCCCGTGCACTCTCCGCCCCTCGACTCTCCCACCGCGTCGCTGGCGTCGCCGCCGGGCGTACCCGTGCCGTTCCCCGCGGACCCGCGGAACGCCGAGATGGCCGTGCTTGCGCGCGACCTGCGTGGCGTGTTTGGGACCATGGACTCGCCGCCTGGTGTATGGCCAGACCGGCGGTTCCGCGTCCTGCTCGTCGACAAGGGTGTGCGGCTCCCTTTGCGCAAGACGGGGGCGCCGGGCGAGCCCGCCGGCCACTCGCCGCTGTCGCCGCTGACGCCGTCGTCGCCGCTGCACCCGGACGGGCTGATTGCGCCCGTGTGGGTGCGCAAGCATGCCGAGTACGTGCCTGCGGTGTTTGTGCTGTTTCTCCGCCTGTTCGAGTCGCCCACGACGCGCGGGTCGCCCGCGCCCCTCGGCGGGGACGAGGGGGAGCGCGCCCGTGAGCGTGACAAGGCGCGGGAACGAGAGGCGGACGAGGCGCTAGTGCGTGAAATTGCCGACCGGCGACGGCGCCTCGGCGAGCGCGGGATCAAACTCACCGTCGTCCTCATGGCGAGTGCTGCGACGCTCGATGCGCCCGGGCTCGACGCACGCCTCAGCCACCTCCGCCGCGCGAGCCAGCTGAGCGCAAAGGCCAGCCTGTTTGTCGTCACGCCCGTGAGCGCCGCAGACCTTGCAGAGTTTGTCCGCTCCCTCCAGGACACGCTGTGGGAGTACGCCATCGAGTACTATGCCACGCACGGCAAGCGCGTCCGCCGCAAGCGCACCAGGAGCGAAAAGGAGAAACACCAACAGCAGCACCAGCCCATGTCCCCCACGCTCGCGTCCAGACCCCGCGCAGGCTCAGGACACGCACCCCCACCCAAACCCCTCGGCGCACAGGGATGGACCGTCCGCTACGACTGGAAGGCGGGGTGGTTTGCAGAGGTCCGCGGCGAACTCGACCTCGCGCGCAGGCACTACGAGGACTGCTGGAATGAACTTGCAAAGATGTTTTCGTCAACGACCACCCTGCCACCCCGCACAAAGCGGTGGGCAGAGGCAAAGGTGCTCGCGGACTGTGTTGCTGCAAAGGTGAGTGGCGCTGGGGGGCCCAGTGTTGGGTGCCAAGGAATGTGTGAATGTGTGCAAGACTATCGTGGCAGACCGGCGTACCAGAGCGGTGTGATAGACTGGCATGCTACGACGGCGTGCCGGTGAACACAATGCAGCGACCAACAGCTACAAGACTTGCACATGACACCATGAGTCTCCCTGTTCGGCATTCTCCAACCAGGCCACCCAACCAGACGCCTTGGAGCTGAGGAGATGCCGCCTTGTCTTCCCTTGCTGACAACAGATCTGCAAACTGCTCATCTACGAAAACGCGCCCACGCGCGTTCTCGTCCCGTTCTTTGTGCACGTGCGGCGCTTTGCCGAGCTGTCGCGCGGGTGGGGTATCGGCGAGGAGACGTACGAGTTCTGGTCGTGGCTTGCGCGGCAGTACCGGATCATGGGCGAGGTGCTCGAGCTGGCGCAGACGCAGGGCTTTGACGTCCCGCCGTTGCCTGCGCCGGCGTATGCGCCTCCACCGACACCGACCCCGGGGCTGACTGTGTTTGTGGACGACCTGCCCATCTCGTCCGCCAACCCGCTGCATGTGCTCCACCCGCCCGCGTTCTACTTTTACGCCGCGGCACTGTGTACCCTCGAGCGTCGGGTGCGCTTTGACGCTGCGATCGCGACCGAGCACGAGAGCGGCGGCGTCGCGCTGTCGTCGGCACCGGGGCTCGTCAATGAGAAAAAGGTCGACCACGGCGCGCTCGTCGTCGAGCTCCTGACGCGCACGTACGATTTGCTGGTCGCCGGCGGCGCGGCCGGCTCGGGCATTGCGACGTTTGTCGCCCTCCAGGCCGCGCGCACGTTGGGCCGCGCACAGCAGTACGAGCCTGCCATGCGGTGAGTTGTGTCATCCCTATCCAACTCACACGCAGCTTCCTCGACGCCGCCGTGGACAAGACGGCCCCGGCGTGGGCGACACTCACGCGCGAGCTCCGTGCCCTCGCGTACGAGTACGCGCAGGCCACAGGGAGTGTGGAGCGCGCCGCATGCCTGCTGCTCCAGATGATGGCGCCCAAGAGCGGGCCGGTACAGGACACCGAGCGCGCGGCTCTCCAGCGTGACCTGCTTACGTTGCTCAAGACGACTGCGCCGTTGTCCGAGGACCCGATCGTGCTCGACATGGACGCCGACGACCCGATCTGTACGTAAACGTGAACCACACAGTAGACGCAAGCAAGGCGGGCTGACACGCAGTCGACACGCAGGTTGGGTTCCGCGCGGCTGAGGCCGCAGCCGGCACCGAGGTCGCGTTCCAACTCTCGCTCGCGCCGGCACGCGGTGTGGACGCGTCCGAGCTCGAGTTCTCGCGCCTGTGTATCGGGTTCAGCGATGCGCGGGCCCCGATTGTGCTCGTCGCTGGAGAGGGTGTACGGACCATCGACGTCGGCGTCGTCCGCCCTGACTCGAGCGCGGCAGACATTACCGCGCCCCTGCGCTGGGCCGCAGGCGAACACCTCGTGGTCTCTGGCTCCGTCGCGAGCTCGGGACTCAGCAGCGACATTGACATTGTGACCGTCTCGGACGTGACGCTAACCCTCACGCACGGGGCGTGGACGATCGACCTGCGCCTCGAGCCCCGCCTCCTGTCGGCGTGGACGGGCAAGGGCGGGCGCTACGTCCCGTTATCAGGCCTGCACCCCGCCGTGGCATTCACGCCGCACGCGCCCGACCTCGGCCTCGAGGTCGTCCACGCGCCCGCGGCGTTTACGTCCGAGGCGATGCCGCTGACCGTGCGCGTAAAGTCGGCCGACACGCGCGCGCTGCGTCTCTCGCTCGGCGCGTACCTCCAGCCCGGGGAACCCGACGGCGCCACCCTCGTCGACACGGGCGACGCCAGCGCGGACAAGCAGAACCCCGACGAGGCCGTCAACGTCGACCTCGGCACACTCGCACCAGGCGCCACACTCGAGCGGGTCCTCACCCTCTCCGCGCCGCGTGCAGGCACCAAAATGGTCGACATTTCCGTCCTCTCCGAACCCGCAGAGAAGGGAAACTCCGAGCCCACCACCCCCGACGATGGGCCCGGCCCCAACGCGTACGAGCTGGCACACACCGCCGTCGTCCCCGTCGTCGCGCCGTTTGCGTGCACGGCGACCACCAACACCACCCGCAGTGGCGCGGGAGGCACGGGTGTCGTGTCCGCCGTCCTCCGTGTGCCTGCCCCGCGCGCCGTGGTCGTCACCGCCGTCGAGATCAGGCCGGACGCGGACGGCGTAGAGGTGTTGGGGTCGTCGGTGGAGGCGGAGTCGTGGCCGCAGAGTGAGTGTGATGGTAGCGGCGAGTATGGAGAGGGTGAAGGCGAGCGTGGAGAGGGTAAGGACGACCGTAAGGGGGATGGTGAAGGCGGGGGTGAAGGCGAGCGTGAAGGCGAGTGTGAAGGCGAAGGCGAGGGCAAGGCTGCGACATCCCTCGGCCAAGGTGACCCAAGCCTGTCTTATCGCGGTTGGCAGCCCATCGTTCGTTGGGAAAGTTTCCAAGTCCTCTCCTCTCAGTCCACGTCTCTCTCCTCGTCTCAGTCGTTTTCTCAGTCGTCTTCTCAGTCGCCTTCGCAGTCATCTTCTCAGTCGCCTTCGCAGTCATCTTCTCAGTCGTCTTCTCAGCCCTCTCTCAGTCCACCTTCTCAAAGCACGAACGCGTAGCATCCACTAACACGCAGCCTGGGACGCAACATCCTCCTTCGCCCTCAACGCGCGCTTCTCCCTGCGTCCCTCCCAAGCACGTCTCGCGTCCCCACCCTCATCAGCCTCGTTGCATCTCACCTGGCATCCCGCCGACTCCTCTTCCTCGGACACCATCACGACCTCCGTCCCGCTCCCGCCCCTCGCGCTCCCCCCACCCGACGCATTCGTGACCGCCTCCCTCTCCGCACCAGCAAGCACGCGCACGCACGCCCCCTTCCCCCTCGCGCTGTCCGTCGCCAACGCCCACCCGGCCGACGCCGCCTGGGTCGCCGTCCATGGCGAGACCGCCGACGGGTTCGTGTGGACGGGACCCCGTGGCGCGCGCGTCCATGTACCCCCTCAAGGGAGCGTGGATATGCCCGTCCAAGCTGTGGCCGTGGGGGCGCCAGGGTGGCAGAGCCTGCCGCATCTTAGTGTCTGGCATGGCGAGGGGAGTGATCGGCGCGAGGTGCGTGTTAGTCCTGGTGCGCAGGATCGGCCGCAGGGGTGTGTCCTTGTCCACCCGTAGGGGTGGACGCAGCGGTATTGAGAATACATGGGATGGACTCGGAGTAGCATCGTGCGAGTATCCATGGGATGGATCCGAAGTAGCATCGTGCAAGTATCCGTGGAATAGACCGGAGGTATCACTGTGCGAGTGTCCGTGAGATGGACAAGTACCGAGTGCCGTGCAAGACTGGCGGGATGGTAGGAGACCGACCTGGGAGTGGGACCCCGTCTGCGCTCGCACGCATGCTCGTATCCTACTATCCAGATGCATCGCAGTACGACATATGGTATGCATGGCGGGGTGGCGGCGCGGCGGGTATCTGTACCACGGCCCGTCAGGCGGGCGCGGCGAGAAACGTACATGTTGGTGCGACTGGAACCACTGGGACCAGTACGCAGTGTAGAAGTGCAGGTGTTGGGGCAGACTAGCTGGCACAGTGGGTGATTACGGAACAGAGTAGATTAAAATGGCGCGGTATTAGAAAGGGGGGCGTGGAAGTCTCGTCTGCGTGCGCGCCTCGCGGCACGCGGGTGCAGTGTAAACATCAATACAGTGCGCTCGCGGCGCACACATCTGGCTAGCTCGTCCGGGGCTCCCTGGGCCCGGGTGAGCTGCGCCGGCTGTTGGCTGCGCTGGTCTGGCCGTCCGTGTCGAGCTGTTGCCGTAGCCCCCGGCTGCCGACGTTCGCCATGCCGCCGCCCTCCATGATCTGCGCCTCAATCTCGCTCCCCGCCCGCCGCGCGGGATCGCTCGGTGTGGCACTCGACATGCGCGCCATCTCGGTTGGTGCGGCCAGGTGTTGTCGTGACGCCGACGCGGAGGGTGCTTGCGACGGCGGCTTGTAATATGATCGTCGCTGCGCACGCGTGTAGTCAAACATGGTGAAGCTGGGGTTAGCCGAGGAAGGAGGAGGGCAGGAGCGTGGGGGTGAGGGATTGGCGGTCAAGCGCTTTGTGTCTCTGAGTCTCTTGCAGGACGCGGTGAGGAACGGCATGCGACATGTGGAGCTGTGAAGAACACGGTTTGAGGAACCTCGAACCTCGCTAAGGAAGAGGGAACAATGGCCAGCACCGCGGAAAGACGGTTGGTTCATCCCACACGGCCAGCGAGACTCACTGCTCTTCCATTGTCCGCATTTCTGGACTCATCGCATCCGTGTCCGTGTCCGTCTTGCGCTTGCGCGCCTTGAGCGGGTTCTCCTCCAGCAGAAGCTCCTCAAGCTCGTGTGTAGCATCAAAGTTTGCGCGTTTGGACTGCATTGTCAGTGACTTTCCAAGGCCGGGCACCGATGAAACAGTTTATATCGCCCATCTTCCGCACATGAGACTGCGCCACAGACATCTCCACAGACGTATACGCGCCGATCACAGTGGGGTTCCCGTCAACTCACATCTGGCTCAAATGGCGGCACAACCTGCTTGTGATACAGCGCATCCCAGTCGATGCCAGCAAACCACGGGTGCTCCTTGATATCCTGGAAACCGCCGCCGCCAGGACGATAGCCTAGTCGTTTATTGGGATCACGCTCGAGGAACTGAAGCAAAGTTAGCACTCAAGCCCGGGCACGTCAACACAACGTACAGCCCTGATTGCTTGCATTCCTTCTGTTGAACAGCGCCCGGGCGCATCTTCGGGCCAGTGGATGGAATCGTGCAGGATCGAGTTTGTCAAGGTCGAGTTTGTCTTGCCGCGGAATGGCCGCTTGCCAAATAATAACTCATACGCCAGAATACCCAATGACCAAAAGTCGACGGGGGCCGAGTAGCCACGCTTTGCGAGCACTTCTGGAGCTGGGCGTCAGAAGATGACGACGTTGGTATGACGCACCCATGTATGCAAGCGAACCCGCGACGCCTGTGAGCATTCTTCGCTCGGAAAAGTGGACGGCAATGTTAAAGTCGGTAATGTGAGCGTGTCCGCGTTCGTCTAGAAGAATATTGTCGGGCTTAAGGTCGCTGCCGACGTCAGCAAGGACGGCTGTCATGATATATAACGCACCGATGCACGATGCGCTTCGAGTGGAGGTAGTCGATAGCCATGGCAATCTCTGCAATGTAGAAGCGCACGACGTCTTCCGACATGGCTCCCGCACGATCAAGATGGACTGTAGGGTCAGCAACAGCCGCACACGTGCCCCTTACATCTCAAGTCTCCTCCCAGCATGAGATCAAGGACAAAGAAGCAGTTTTCGTCGTCTTGGAACGCATAGCGCAAGTTGACGACAAACGGGTGATCAATCTAACAGTCAGCGTCATCCCCATCAGGCTGCAACTCACCTCTTCCAAAAGCCTCCTCTCCTGGATAATGTTGGCGACCGCCTTCATCTTTACACATTTCGCCTTGTTGATATACTTTAGCGCGTACAGTGTCTTGCTCTGCTTGTGCTGGACGACGCGGACCTGGAACGGTTAAGGGTCTAGCCGTTGCGGCGGTCACTCACCTTGCCAAATGCACCCTTGCCTACACTGCGAAGGAGGTAGAAGTGGAAGAGGTTGACCTCGGCATCAAAGTCGATAGCCTGTTGTTTAGTTGGGGACTAGAACGCCCACGTACCTCCGGCTTGCAACACGCGGCGCCCATGATGGCTAGCTACTGGACCCTACGTCCAGCAGCGGCGGGCAAGGAATGCCCGGTCGGAGTTGGGAAAGAGAGATGGTGTGCGAGAGCCACCTGGAGGCTGCGATGTCGGGGGCCTGCGCAGTTGTGGTGGGTGTCGGTGACAAGAGTGTCGAGATGGGTGTCACGAACTGGAACAAATCAGCATGTGGTGGGAAGGGCAGAAACATCATGGCACCACCAAAGGAAGCTGCCAAGTGGAGGGGGCGTGCCCACCCACGGCGCAAGAGGGCGTCGGCGGGCGCAGCAACGCTGGTCGTCATGGCCACCATACTCACGACAGTGCCGAGGACGCCAAGCACACGAGAATAGACGACCCACGAAGGACGTAACGCTGTAGGTTGTCGACAACAGTCGGAGACGTGTTCTCAAATGTTGGTGAGAGCCAGTGCAATCGGGAATGGGAACAGATGGCGCGAGTTTGAGCTCTTCTACTCTTGTTTCGTACGCGAGTAGGCTTTGGGGTACCTATGGGCGGAGGTGTCGTCCTGTCTTATTGTTTGTCGTCACACGGGCGTGCACTTGTGCGGCCTGTAGACTGTGGCTTGCGGTCAGCTTGGCGTGGCGTTTGGGCAAGGTACGAGCTGGACGAGAACCATGCGCAGGTGGGTAGACGATGGCGAAGGAAGGCGTCGAGGAGGGAGTAGGGGCAGGAGAGTGTAGGGCAGCCCAAGAGCTGCTGCGCGAGCGGTACAGCGGCCCGGTGGTCCGGCGTTGATCAGGTAGACGAACGGGCCAGTTGGGCTGTCGACCTGATGAGCAAAGTCGTTTACGATCGGCGAGAAACACGGGCGACGCGGGTTGTCGTTGGTAGTTGTGGTAGTGTGGGATGTGGTGGATGTGGTGGATGAACTGCCGGTTCTTGTTCTTCCTCGTCCGTGCCTTGCTTGGTCTCAAGGCAGGTCACGCCCGCGGGGCCACTCGTCGATGCAACGGCAGCAGCAGCACTCACAAACTCTAATGGCACGCAAGAGGCCACAGCGCAGGCAATCACACGATGTGCAGATGGAATCACCAACTTGGTCGGCCAAGTCCCAAGTGGGCAGAGTAACCCGCGGTTGTTGGGCCCACGACGGACGCTAGTCGTGACTAGGCGGCTCGGGCGTCGATTGTTGCTGCGGCCAATGCTGGCCGAGAGGTGACTGCAAGTGCCGTAGGGATAGCAGGGATGCGTGGCGGCGAGATGGTGTCGGCTGTAGTCCGGATGGGCGCCGGTTGGTTACACCTTTGTAATGGCGAGGACGGTGACGAGGAGTGTCGAGGGAGAAGGAGAGAGAAAGGATGAGACGTTGGAGATGCAAGGATGGAGGATGGGATGGCAATAATGGATGGAATTGATTGATTGACTTGACTTGATTGACTTGATTGTAGGAACTGGCTGGCCTCGGTCTGGCATCCTTCAGGGTTTCACCCAACCCACCACCCAACTCTCTTGTGGGATCAGATAGCCACCCCACATCTGGTTAGTACAGTGGTCGACCTCGTTGGCTATGCTCGCCACGCATCCACATACGCACGTCACCATCACCATACACTCCACTCGCCCTCGACGTCATGACTGCATGCTGTATGCTGCATCCTATCGTTACAAATGCACTCTCATCTACCATCTTCTGTCCCCAATGCCCCGCCAAACCGCCACTTAGAACGTCTGGGCCGTGGCATGCGCGCTCTGGAACCCAACGACCTCCTTGCCCTCCCAGAACCGGGGGAGTTCATTTCCCGGGATGAAGCGACGTTCCACCCCTCCTTCCGTAATGATAGCTAGACGGATACAGCCACCGGAAGAGCCGTCGCGGGACATTGCCAGAGCAAGGGCTAGTGGTGTCAGTAAGACGTAGGACCTGTATTGATTGACATGATATTGATTGACATGACTTACTGTTCTTGACAAACTGGACCGTCTCCTCCTCTCCCCAGCCTTCGCGGTACGTCGCATCGCAGTAGCCGTACACGTACGTCGACCCAGAGCCTGTGCGTCAGATACCGTTCCCCACACTCGCTGGCGAATTGCTACGCACCGCCAATAGCCCACGGCTGCTGGAACATGCCTCCACCGAGGGGAATGTTGTACACACTACCGCCGGCTTCCTTGTCCCATCCTCCGACGATGATGCCGGCCGAGAGCTGGTCCTTGTTCTGGTAGCACACCTTCTCGAACAGCGCAGCAATGGTCGCAGTAGGGGGAGGGCCGCCGTACACAGAGGTGTAGAGCTGGGCGTGGTGGTGGATCATGTCGGCGACGGCCTGTGTGTCGGCAGCCGAGCCTGAGCGGCAGCAGTAGATCCGGTCGTGGATGTGGGTGAGCTTGTCTGTGACGCGGTTGGCCTGGGTGTGAGCATGGGCGTGAACAATAACAATGCAAGCCACGCCCGCGGTGGTTGTGGTCGCTTTGGAGACGTACAATGTATGCGCCCGTGGTGGTACGCGAGTCGGCGCCAATGACAACGCCGCCGTCGAACTGCACAGCCATAATGGAAGTCTGGTGTGTCAGTTACCAGAGCACAAGGGGTAGGACGAGTAACTCACGCCCAGGTTGACCTCGCCCTTCTTGAGGTGTTCGATATCAACACGGTTGATGCCGTTCATGGTGACGGGTATGGGTGGGACCAGGGGGAATTGAGCGAGTCGGGTAGCCGAAGGTTGTTGTCTGTATAGTCTCTCTAGCTGGTGGAGAAAGCTTGAGCGATTTGGGCAACGATGGTTGATTGATGACGAGTTGCACTCTGATGGCACAGAGGACGCTGGCGATGGTGTGTGTCCAAGTCGCCGCGCAAGCGAGGAACCGCGACAATCCGACAGACAGTGACGCGTAATGCCACGTGGGTGTATAATGCCGATATTCTCCAGGGTGGGAAGGGATGTGGCGGGTCAGGTAACGTAATGATGGAACTTTTTGATTAGGATTAGTGAATACCAGCGAGTACCCGGTGTGCCAAGAGTGGTTCTATTGACATGATGGATGGGACAGGCCAAATGACATAAACGGTTGGGAGCGCGCGTCGGCGGCGTCGCAGGCACACACTTACAGGAGGCAGCACCTCCGCTATGGAGCTGTCTCCTGTGCTGGCTGTCACTCGGTGGCCGGTGGCCGGTGGTGTGGTGCATGTAAGTAAACCCTTAGATTGATCTGCTGCGCATCCACGCCTCGGCCACCCCTCATCCTGCGTCCTGCATCCTGCCCATAGTGGACTAATGGTCATGCCCGTCCCTGTAGCCGTAGCCGCCTGCAGCCTTTGAGCTCCTTTCATGATCCCGTCCCTCGCTCCGTACTCCATCGGCCTTCAGATCAGATCCATACACACACTCCTCGCTACCACCTTTCGAGCGCCATCCAAACGTTTGACTATTCCTCTCTCCACTCCTCGACACCATTTTAATATACCTCATCGCAACATTACGATTTCCACCTACAAACAACGCGTCACCCATTTGCCTCCTACGGCACCTCTTTCAAACCCTCTACAACTAGCACCCCAATAAACCTGCCCGTCACGTCGCGCCACCACCAGGTCGCGACCAGCCATCGCGACTCGCCATGCCGTCGGTGTCGTCGCTTGTCAGCCCCACATTGTCCACCAAGTCGTATGCCCCCTTGGCCGACGAGGTCAACCCTCCATTTGGCAACACTGCACCAGCGCCTGTCGCGCACAACGGATCGGTTGTCTACTCGAAACGCATCTCCCCGCCGAGCTCTTCGGTTTCGGCCTCGGAAGACGGGGACGGCCCCAGCCCAACGCGGAACACCCATGACCGCATAAGGAGTGACCACACGGGCTCGACAGTCTCGGCGGGAAGCGGAGGCAGCAGACGACTGCGTGAATGGGGCGAGTTTGTCGACGACGGAGACGGCGACATTGGTGTCGTCAGTTCCCGTCGCGCCAAGGGAAAGGGCAAGGAACGCGAACGTGCGTGGGACTCTGACGGATACTCGTACGGGCCCCGACAGTCGCAGTCCAATGCGGAAGAAGCGAGCTCGTACCCGCCGCTCAACGAGAATGACGAGGAAGAGAAGCGAGTACAGGCGGTGCGTGATGTGACACGGACACACGGTCCGCGGTGTGCATTATTGTTATTGCACACTCTCGCGCGAAACGTGTGCTGACATGGATCTCAGAACCTGGCAAAGTTCACTGCCCGCGAGTCTGCGCGGCGAAAGGCA
Source organism: Pascua sp. PH4015B (assembly GCA_025502685.1). Classification (NCBI taxonomy): domain Eukaryota; kingdom Fungi; phylum Basidiomycota; class Tremellomycetes; order Trichosporonales; family Trichosporonaceae; genus Pascua; species Pascua sp. PH4015B. The sequence continues at coordinate 102,062 of JAMFRD010000077.1, read as the reverse complement.
GCGCGCAGTTCTCGTACCCTGTCTTCCTCGGGCAGCTCGAGTCCCACATCTCCCACTTCATCAGCCGGCTCTCTGTCCCGGTCAGGCACGACGCGCACCACGCGTCTCACCTCCATCTCAGAGACTGGCGGCGGCGCGTCCACGAAGCGTTCCAACAGCCTCCTGAGCTATGTTGGGAGCCTTGTCGGTGGCAAGGCAAAGAGCGAGAACAACAACGAAGTAGACGTGAGTCACCAGGTTAGGCGATATCCCCCGAGCCCTCGACGCATAGGCCTTAGAGCTGCACCACCCCTGAAGGTCCGTTGCTGACAACTGAATAGATGCCTCTATCGCCCAACATGGGACAAGGGGAGAGAGCGTACACGAACCCCTACGACAACGAGACGTCTAATTTTTCGGCCGCATCGGCGTCGGCGGGTCTCGGTCCCACACCGTCGTCACCCGTCATGCACAAGCCGAGCCCCTTTGCCGACCCGCCCGAAGCGGGCGGCTCGCGCGGCGCGGCCACCACGTCGCCCATCGATGACGCTTCGTACGGATACGCGGGCGCCGACTGGCGAGGCGGTGCTGGAGGAGCAGGAGGAGGAGCAGATGGCCTTGCTGCTGAGCCTCCGCGTGAACGGTGGTGGCACGCGCTCTGCGCCTGGGGCCAGAACTCGACGGCGGGCACAGTTCGGGCCAGAGCAAGCAGGTCGGCCGCACCAACCCCTTCGAGTAGAGGCCGTGCGTTGAGCGAGCAAGTGAGTGAGTGAGGGCGGCGTCCTGGTACGGACGCCGTCGGGCGACATGGACGTCATGAGCTGGGAGACGGCTGAGCTGCGCGCCGTTGTAACAAGAGTGGCGCCATTCGGGGCATGTCATGTACACGAGATGATGTGATCCAAACCATAGACTATACCGGACTGTAGGATGCTTTGGGAACGCGACCCAGCTATGGGTGCCGCGTGAAATGCCAACGATCTAACGACGTTAACGCGACGTTACCGACGCGACATGGAGGATGCGGGCGACGCGTCAGATGCGGCGCGAGGCAGGTTCAAGTGAGGAGAGGCGGGGTACAGTGGCGGCATTGGGCGCCTTCAGGAGACTGGAATCTGTGGCGTGCAACAGAGAGAGGACGTGTCCCCGTGACACTTTGGAATTGGATGGCTACGAGGTGTGCGCAAAACGCTCGCTGGGTCACTGGAATCGCATTTACATGCATGAAATATCGGGGAGGAGCTATGGCAACAAGAAGGCAGCCAGCAGGTAAACAAAGGGTGGTGCCACGGAAGTAAAATGCCGGTAAGGCCGGAGGCTGAGGCTGGCGTCCTGGCTTGATGGGTGGCGTGGGCGGTGTGAGCGGAAGCAAATTGAAAGAAGCATGGCGAGTGGCGGGGTCGGCGTGGGTCGGCGTCGACTGGCTCCTGGCTCCTGGCTGGGACGAGTGAGTGTGCAGGCACGCAGGCCTGCCTGACCCTGCCGTACGCAGGCGCGCCTCAGTTGTCGCATTCAATTGCAGTCCATTCTCGCCGCCGCCGCCTCCGCGCCAGCAAGCAACCCACGCACCAACGCACCCACACGCCGAAGCATCCACCACGCCATACCACCCTCTCATCATCCAGTTACCGAGCAACAACAATCAAACGCACAAGCATCATATAACCCAAACACCCCCACACCACCAACAACCCCGACGCCTCTCGACGCCGCCGTCCCCCGCATCCCTAACAAGTGCTCGATCTTGGTGTCACCATTGTTCGGTGCGCATCCACAACCCTGCCCCCCGTCCGACCACTGTGCGACTAGCGTTCGGCGAGTCGACCCAACAAGCAAGCAACAGACAGGGACAGAGACGGGTTTGCCCCTTCGGACGCGTCTCGGTCTGCCGCCGCGCGTTTCAACCCGTCATCATCCTTGCCGCACCCTCCGCCGCGACACTTGGTACAAACCAACCTCCCTCACTCGCCGCCGCGCCGTCCCTCGTGTCATTGCCGCCGCCCTCCGCGTCCAAAAAACAAACGCGCGAACGCGACAATAGACAACCCCATCCACCCCAAGCATTCATCCACGCGGTCGCGGTCACAACCACCAGCATCCAGCTCTGATTCTGTGCTTGCCACCACCTCGGCATCACAGCACACCGCATTCCATCCACTACCGGCGCGCACTAGCAACCTACAAACGCAGTAGGATCCACTGTGCGCCGACTCTTGTGCATTCGTCGTCTGCATCGACCTGCACCCCCCATCAAAGCATCCTTCACCAGTATCACCACACCCGCAACCATGGTGCGAGAGACCCGTGGATCGGCGGCGCGCGACTCGTCGGCGCCCACGATGCGTGAGTGTGTTCTCTTGCTTTTGTTTGGCTCTGTGCCTGTGCGCGTTGCGTATGCTGACCTGCATCAACAGCCGTCGACGCTGGCTCAAAACGCAAGCGCCGCACGTCGGCCGGCACTGCCTCTGCTTCCGCGTCTCCCGTCAAGTCGGCCGCAGGCGACGAGCAGCCAGATAACAAGCGCCAGCGTATGAGCCAACGCGTGAATGGCAAGGCTGGACCCGAGCCGATCAAAGAGGAGCAGGCCGAGCCAGAGCCAGAAGAAGCCAAGCTGCCGGAGAGGTTGCTGTCCAAAGAGGTCCGCGAAGCCATTGCTGTGGTCATTGCACAGTGAGTAGGGGGGGAGATTGTCGCAGGGATGACGGCCAAGAAGGGGGCGCACATGCTGACAATATGCAGAATGGCCAAAGACTTGCCTACGCCGATCTGCAACGTCCTCACCCTCTGGCTACCACCAAAGTTTGCGCAAAGGGAGGACAATACGCTCGGCTACATTTTGCGCCAAGACAGCTTGACCTGGGAGCAGCTTGTGGTGTGTATCGTGTGACGTTGCTTTGCATTTGTCGCTGACAACAATAGGCTACACTACATTTGTTTTCTGAGCACCTGCTCCTTCCTTGCGCGTATCCCAATCCCGTTCCGCCCGTTTCGCGTATCCATCTCCCTGTCCCGCCCCTGCCGTCGCACTTTCCGCCGATCAGCATGTACGCGTTCTGCGTGGCGCTCCACCAGCTCCTCCTGCAAGTAGAGCCTGATGCGAACGGCACGTCGCGCCTCGAAGTCGACGTGCCCCAGGAGCGCTGGGCGCTCATGCAGAAGACGCCTGGCCACGGGGTCGGTACAGCCGGTGGCGAGTGGTTTACTGCCAGTGTGGACCTGCGGAAACTCGAGGCTGCACGCAAAAATGTCAAGCCAGAAAAGGGCAAGACAATGCTCGAGACGCTGGTCGATGCAGGAGACAAGTTTGGTGAGTCGCGGTATCGGCGACGGAGGGCATTGACTGACTCGCAGGCCATGCGCAACCAGTTTTACTGCAAGCGACGGGACCGCTGGGTAATGACAAGGGGCCTGTCCCAACACTGTCTGATTCTGTGATCCGGCGCGCGAGCCTCAAGGCCCAGCGGTGGAAGGACTCTTTGCAACGGCGCCGAAAAACCGGCTTTGGCACCATTGTTCACCCAGTCACTGTACCCAAGAACTCGGAGGCGTTTACGCCAATGTTTGGGCCCATGTACGACTCGACGATGGCGAGTGGAATGGGACTATACTCGACACTCGACGGGATGCACGAAGGAGCGCGGCATCGTGCGTGGTTGCGACGAGCCGCGGCCCTCGCCGATGTCAAGGATGAAAGTTGGCAGGGTGTGCTCGATGTGCCGGCCAACGGCGCGGAGAAGGGAGATGTCACCATGGCGTCGGAGGGCGGAGAAAAGAGCGGAGACGAGGTTGCGACAAACGCAGGGGAGCGCAGAGAAAGCGCCGAGCTCGAGACGGTCGACGATATCCTCGCGACCAACGCCGAACTCATCGACGAGCTGCAAACGTGGCAAGAATTGCGAGTGCGGCGCGGCGACGTGTCGTGGGTGACTGAGCGCGAGCAGGCTGTGGCCGAGACACTGCTGTCGTCGCTGGCACGCTTGGTAGACTCGTCGGACGTGCCTCCGTCTGCGCTTGTTCCTGCCGACGTCGAGAAGACTGGTGCAGGGCTGGCACACACGCTGGCGCGGCGACTGTTGTCGAACCGCGCGCCGATCATTCGCGGCACGCTCGACCCTCGGCGCACGCACGCGCTGCACGACAATGTGACTATCCGTCTACGTGCGCAGGCCGCTGCTGCGATCAGCGCGCCGTCTGCGCTCGGCCTGAACGGCGTTGCGCACTCTGCGCACACACCCCAACAACCCAAAAGCAGCGTCACGCCCGGGTACCACAACCAACCAGGTCTCCGGGAACCACCTCCGCACACGTACCAGCGGTATCAGCCTGGCAGCGCGTCGCCTGCCGCATCTCAGCCGGCCCCTGCGCAGACCCCATTCCGCGACCCACGGTACAGCCCCGTGCAGTCGATGCACAACCTGCACCAGCAGCAGCACGGCGGCCACAGCCCCGGGATGCAGCACACGCACATCGGTCACCCAGGCCAGGGCGGCCACATGTCCCCACTGCAGACCCCGCCGATTGTGCAAATGTCCCAAATGCGCGTTCCACCCACAAACTACCCCGTCGGCCCTGTGGGCCAGTTCCGCCCGCCGTCAAACAGCTATGCCTCGCCCAGTAGCTACCAGCAACGCCCCCTCAGTGCCGCCGCGGCCGCGGCCGTCGTCGGCGGCATGCCCCAGTCCATGTCCCCGCAGTCCCCCGGCTACCCGCAACGCATGGTCGTCCAAGGCCCCGGACAGGGACCCGGCCCGTCCAACCTCCGCCAGAGCTTTGGTCCGCTTCCAGGTCACCCCGGCCACCCGGGTCAGCCGCACCCAGGACAACACCCAGGACAACAACACCCGGGCCAACAACACCCCGGCCAACAACACCCAGGCCAACAGCACCCCGGCCAACAACACCCCTCCCACGGAGGCCAGATGTACGGCTCCCCCGTCGCCATGCGCCTCGGCATGCCCGGCGGCATGGGCATGATGGGCCCCGGCATGGGCACCCCCGGCCCGGGCACCCCCGGCACCCCCGGCGGCGGCATGCAAGGCATGCAGGGCATGCAGATGCAAGGCATGCAAGGTATGCCCGGCGTGCCCATGCCCGGCACACCAGGCGTACCCGGCATGGTTGGATACCCCCTCCCGGGCGTCCCGGGCATGCCCATGGGCATGCAGATGCAGGGCCTCCCGGGCGTCGGCGTCCAGATGCAGGGCGTGGGGATGCAGGGCATGGGGATGCCGGGGCAGATGCCTATGCACCGGTAGGCGCGTGTGTCGGGCGGAGCGGAGGCGAGGAATCGCGCCCCGCTTGGGACGAGTGCCCCGCGCATGCCGGCGAAGAACCAGAGCGGAGGAGAGGGAAGGAGAGCGGAGGAGACGATATAGGAAGAGCTGGATCGGCCGGTCGAGTGTAGGTAGTGTCGTAGCGGACGGGCATACATGTAGCCATGGGCAGTGCGCTTGAGCATGTGCAGTGAGCGTTGGAAGTGGGTTTGAGCAGTGAGCAGTGAGTAGTGGGCGGTGGGTTTGAGCAGTAGGCTTGGGTGATGAGCTTGAGCAGTGAGCCAGTGCGCATGAGCGTGAGCAGTAAGTAATGAGCGGCAAGTGGCGAGCATGTGCAGTGAGCAGTGGGCAGAGCACTAGGCAGCTGGAAACGGGCGATGAGTAGGGAGCTTGGGTCGTGAGTGCCGGACAGTGAGCAGTGGGCAGTGAGCTTGGTGAGTAAGCAGTGGGCGGTGCCGTAATGCGCTTGCCCCTCTCAGTTTAAAGCAGTCAGTTGCCTCTTGATTTAGGCCATTTCACGTTCCGAGGTCGTCCAGGTATCCGTGACATCTGTGATATTGGGGTTGTCAAGCAGACCCACGAGACGTCGTGCTCGAGCCTAACTGACCCAGCATGATTCAACAGCATTGTCAAATCGGCGTAAGCAATCTTGGGTTGCAGTCTGACCAGTAAGAGGATATTTCGCCGTGGTTGGGTAAGTTTGTGAATGCTGTTACCGGCGGTACTGCCATAAAGGGTGGTGCACGATGTTGCCAATATTTTGTCTTCGTCAAACCCGGGCTACATCGCCTGGAGATAGAACTCGGCGTGCCATATTAGTCAGTATTCCCCCTCGACAGCTCTTGGTCTTGGTTTATGTTTGGAACCCGTTGCTCACGACCACACTCCGCAGCCAGTAAGGCGTCGAGGGTGAGCTGATCAGGGCGAACAATATTGAGGGCTTGGTGTCAAATAGCTCGACTAATCTGGGTTCGTGTCCGGTGTAGCTACTCGGTCGGCAATATCCTCTGTTGTAGCGAGCTAGAGCCAGGCATATATGCGCGCGAGTATATGTAGAGCGCGCGCGGGGCTCGGGCGTACTTGCGACGGCGCATGTTCGAGGCTCGAGTCCCTACGCTGCACCACGACGTTTGGCCACTCGACCCAATCGAGCCCCTGTCCACTAGTTCAGTGAAGGAGCACCGTGCCCAATACACTTGACGAGTCGGTCACTCATGGTTATGACGTGAGCATGTGAGGGCTCCTTTGGCATTACTGAACCCCACATCTCGACTGACACTTATATTTATATCAAAACAACTGTAATGTCAGGTAACTGACATTCAATTGTTCGAGAGTCGTGGGGCGTGTGCTGATGCCCATTCCCAAACAGGTCCGGGATACCGCCCTCGACGTGCCACTCAACGTCCTTTTCATCCGCGAGACCTTGTCTGCATTTGTTGGCACCAATCTGTGGTGACTGAAGGAGCCAAACGGCGTGTCTGTCGAGAGACTATTTTTCCGATTTCGCCCAGCCTTGATCTCTGGCACGACAATTGTTCCATGAAAGTGAGAATAATGATAAGGTGAACGTTTGCACTGCAATAGTCTCATGAATATGTTTTTGTACCCCCTATCACTGCCCGTGAGGTTCTCTGGGTGGTGGACGATACATTCCATTGATACAAACACACGCTGACCATGTTGTCTATTGCCTGCTGCCACACCATTCCCTTAGCTCTGACCTTATGCTGGTTCTGCTCCCGTCTTACCTTGCTTCGCGTACGTACAGCCGTTTATTCCTTGCCTTGACCTCTTCTTCCCCACCCTGCAGTCTTCGGAGTTCAATGGACCTAGTCGTCGTCCCCTTTGGTGTCTGCGCACCTCTGCACTCAAAGTCTTCCCCGTTCTTCTTACACTCAGTCCGTACTCTTCAGCGCTCTCCCTCTTAGCCTGCTACCGAAGTACTAACAAGGCTAACAAGGCCATACGGGTGTGCGCGGATGTTCCTCTCACTCTCCCAAGGGCCACATGTGTACACGTGCAACATCTAGGTTCGCATTGCGCGCCATGCGTCCACCCAGGCAAGGTGGGGCGTACCATCCATGCCGGTCGAGAAAAGGGACATGCATTCCGGGGTCTCCAATAGTCACCGTCAAAGGAAGTCAAGAACCGACCGAACCCTCTTTTTGTACCTCCAGATGTTCAATGTACAACTGGCACACTTCCCAGGGACAAGCCGGCGTACGGGCGTGTCGCTGTCGAAGAACTCAGTATTGCTCATAGGAGCACGCCACGAATGCAACGCAGTGTCGACAACCGGAGAACGAGAGAACCATGCCATGCATACCTGTATGCCTGGCACGGGGCTAATTTCCGTCAGTCTGAAGCGTTTTTGGGAACTGAATTTGACATGTCCGAAACGTCCGCCGACGTCACTCTTCCAACTTCCCAAGTCACTTCCGGATGCGTCTGAGACACCTCCGTCACTAGCGTCTCTACCACGTTGTGCCAATTACTCGGCGATATCGCAAGACACGATAATCCCTAAATGCGCCAATTCGACCTAGTCTTTATGTCCCATGTATCCATCTAGACAGCCCCAACGGGCTTACTAACCTAACCACTGTTGAAGAGGGTTGGTCTGGGGGCGACCCCAGACCGACCTCCTCTGACCCGCAAGAGTAGTCTGCAGGGCATGATCCCCTGCAGGCAGGTCAGAGGTTAAGAGACCACTCACGGAGTGGTCTCTTTTTGCTGTTGGGCATGACCTTTGCTGTGATGGGGGACTGCAGAGTGGCAAGGTGGTCGGTGTAGTGCAGGCTGCGTTCTTGATGACAGCTCGGGCCGCATCCATTGTGTTTGTTGTGGTCCTGTCCTCACTCAAACTAGATATCGCATCAACTCGAATATCTCGAAGCTGGATAAACAATAGGCCTGAGTATGTGCAACGACGCCCAACGATGCAGGGTTGCAGCATGCTGCCGACAGGCGCGCAACAAGACGCGTCGGGACGCGACCAACAACCAACAACACTTGTTGCCACTCAATGTTGGGTGGCAAACGACAGGCAGTTCCTGTGCGGGACCAAATATCAGGCACAGGTCACGTGCCGACGATTTCCAGTTCGTTGATTCCAACTTCGACCACTCGGCTCTGCATGCCCTGCAGCCTGCCCTCTCGACATTGGTGACAAGTTTGCGACTGTAAACAACTGCTTAACCGCCTTAACAAAAAAAAAACGCAGTCAAACAATGGGCAAGCACGGTAAACGCGGCGGCGGTGGGAGGGTGAGTACAGCGGCGCGCATTCGCACTTGGCGCACAACCTCTGTCGGCGGACACGTTCGGTTCTGCTTGTTTTTCCTCCTGCTTGGTGACATAACTGACTCTGGCAGGGTCGTGGACGCAAGCCCGCCTCGGCACGTCCGGTGCAGCGCGTCAATGGCGCGGGGACGTGGACGACGTTCAACGATGAGATGATGCAGAACGCAGACTTTGAGACGTACTACAAGGTGAGTATGGGCGGGACTCAGGAGTTGTGCTTTGGTTTGGCGGTGGTTGGGGCGGTCTGGCGGACGGTTGAGGTGCCGTGGCAGATGTGTTGGGGTTAGACTGGAGCTACAACTCGAACTGGACCTGGAGCTGCAGTCGGTGTCGAAACCGGAGCAGGAACCAGTGTTGGTGTTGGGGCCTTCCTGCTCGGCGCGGTATAGCTAACTCTCAGGCTCAGAACATCGTCCCCGAGGCCGAGTGGGAGCCGTTCATGACCTCGCTCCGTACCGAGCTCCCCACGACGTTCCGCGTTACTGGCTCGCGCGCGTGAGTGTCACGGTTGAGCTGTGTGTCGTTGTTTGGGCTCTGGGGATCGTCTGCGCGCACTGGGACGGTAGAGGAGGGGCAGCCGGGAATAGGTGGTGCGGTGAAAGAGGGGGCCTACTTGGAGCATGGAGCACTCTGGAGCACTCTGTCGGCCGAAGAGCAGGGCCAGTACTCCGCCAGCCGAAAGGGCAATATAATAAAGACCGGGAGAACGGCCCCGGAGTACGCCATGGGTTCAAGGAGAAGAACAGTTGGGGTGACTTGGGTTCCAGCGGGGATCCCGTAGAAGCCTCATTTGGCTGAAGGGGAGGAACTGCAGAATTCTTCGTACTCTGAGGGTGAGGGACCGCTCAGCCGACTCGATCTGCTGAAGGAGAACTCTTCTCATGACCCTGCTGGCTCAAGAGGGGAACGGGGCACTCTGCCACTGAAAGAACGGACTGTTGAGAGCACTCTGGGAACCGCTGGGAGATCTCTGCCGTCTGACGGACACCCGCCGCTGACCGCATAGCCACGCCGATGTCATCAACTCGCTCATCAAGGACACGTACGTCCCGACCATGGTCGACGTCGAGGTCGACGGTGTGCGCTACGACCCCCCCAAGGCCATGAGCTGGTACCCGAACCAGCTTGCGTGGGAGGTGTCGGCGCCCAAGCGCATCGTTCGCAAGCAGCCTGCGTTCAAGACGTTCCAGCGCTTCCTTGTTGGCGAGACTGAGGTTGTGAGTAGTGGCGTGCTGCCACTGGGGTTGCCAGCTGGTCGTTTCCGTGGTATGGCTAGCTAACAAACAGGGCAACCTGAGCCGGCAAGAGGCCGTGTCGATGATCCCTCCTCTTCTCATGGACGTGGAGCCGCACCACCGGGTACGTCTCCGGCCTTAGTTTCGGCCGTGTATTTCTCCTGACTGACGACAGTGCTTGGACATGTGCGCCGCCCCTGGTTCCAAGGTGAGCTACTAACCCGAGCTCTGACAGGTGACGCAGTTTCCACTAACCTTCAGACTGCACAGATCATCGAGGCACTTAACCCTGTGGACACCGTGTCCAACGGCATGCTCATTGCCAACGATGCCGACTACAAGCGTACACACATGCTCGTCCACCAGACCGGCCGCATGCCCACCAAGGGCCTGGTCGTGACCAACTTTGATGCCAGTGAGTATCACTCGTCCTCCCTCAGGCTAACCCACAGCCATGTTCCCCAACATTAGCCTCGGCGCCGGCGAGACGCTCAAGTTTGACAGGATATTGGCCGACGTCCCGTGCAGCGGCGACGGCACGCTCCGCAAGAACCTCGAAATCTGGAACAAGTGGTCGCCAAGCGATGGCAACAGCCTGCACGTGATCCAGCTCAAGATTCTCGACCGCGCGATGAACATGCTCAAGCCGGGGGGCCGACTCGTGTACTCTACGTGCTCGTTCAACCCCGCGGAAAACGAGGCCGTCGTCGCTGCGGGTCTTAATGCCCACCCGGGAGAGTTTACCATTGTGGACGTGGCCGAGCAGCTGCCCAACTTGAAGCGCCGTCCGGGCATCACGACGTGGAAGGTTGGAACGCGCCCACAGGGCAAGGAGGCGCGCTTCCACGAGTCGTTTGAGTCGTACCGCGAGTCGGTGGACGCGGGTAATGAGAGCGAAAAGGACAAGGACAAGGGTGTGCCCAAGACCGTGTGGCCGCCTGCCAACGCGGGCGAGCTCAACCTGGAGCGATGGTGAGTGGCTTCTGTGGGAACGGGGATATGGGCGTGCGTGTCCTGGTTCGTATAAAGATCATTGCCAGTCCGGCACGATCTAGAGCCGTTGAGGCTGCAATGGTCGATAGAGCCCGGAATCGGTCGGGACTGCCGTGTTGGTGGAGAGGCAGAGGTTTGCTTCCAAATGTGGATGCGGGCGACGCAGAAACTTGGCGGCCTGGGCGTAACTAACCCGACAGCCTTCGCCTCCTCCCGCACGACCAGAACACCGGCGGCTTCTTTGTGTGTGTGCTCGAGAAGAAGGCGGTCAAGAGCGAGGTGCCGTCCAACGTGGAAAAGGTCGACGTTGCTGCAATCCCTCAGCCCGACGACATCGAGGCGACCGACGAAAAGGGCACCGTATCGCTCAAGCGGCAGGTGTCGCCCTCTGCCGAGGGCCCCGAGGCTAAGAAGGCCAAGCCATCCGTCCCACAGAGCAAGAAGGAGAAGCGCGACCTCAACTTCCGTGAGGACCCATTCTCGTTTGTGGACCCTGCACACGAAGAGGTGGAGCGCATCACAAAGTGGTTCCACCTCGAGCCCTCGTTCCCCAGCGGCAACCTCCTCGTGCGCAACGAGTACGGCAACCCGCTGCGTACAGTGTACATTGTCAACGACGTGGTGAAGGCCGTCGTGCAGAACAATGACTACACGCGCCTGCGCATGATCTCGGCTGGCGTCAAGACGTTTATCCGCCAAGACTCGCAGCAGCGCACCGACATTACGTGCAAGTGGCGCGTGTCGTCGGACGGCGTCTCCGAGGTGCTCAAGCACGTCCCCGAAGACACCATTATCCCTGTCGGTCTCGACGAGTTCCGCCTCTTCCTCGAGGAAATGTACCCGCCCATTGAAAAGTTCTCCGGCGCCTTCCGCGAAGTGTGCGAAAAGGCAGAGCTGGGAAACATGATTGTCCGCTTCAACGCGGGTGAGGGTGCAGGCGGCAAGCTCGCACTCCCCCTCGTCCTCCCCGTGTGGAAGGCAAAGCAGAGCATGTCGCTGTTGGTGGACAAGCGCGAGAAGAGGTGAGCCGTGGAGGTGGAGAGTAGCTTCGCGCGGAGTCGTGTCGACCCCGGCTTCTCGTCGCCTCTCCTTGCTACCTGAATCTTACTAACATCACAGTGTCCTCTCTGAGCGCGTCTTTGGTGCCGACATTTGCAAGCCTGCCCCGCCCCGCAAGGACTTTGCGAGCGTGCCCGTAACGGACGCAAGCGCCGCGCCCAGCGGGACCGCGACGCCCGCCGTGGCCGACGAGGAGGAGGCTGTCGCAAGCAAAGCGGAAGACGTCGACGAGGAGGCGGCCATGAACGCCGCGTAGGCTGGTAGTTAGAGCCACAGGCGACAGTGCACATGCCCCTCCTTGGGTTATGCTTGTACTGTGCAGTCTGTGCGTGGGTACATAGAGTGGTGCGAGGTTTTCACGATGGATCTTATCTTGTGCTGCTGCCCTGCATTGCACCCAAGATGCACAGCTGCATAGCTGCACCTCAGACTTGGCCTTGGTAGTGTCCAGGTTTATGCATTTCGTGGTTTCCGTCCATCACGCTCTTGCTGCTACGTGGTAATTGGCGGCCAAGTTCAGAACCGCTCTGAGGATCTGAGGACACCACCAACGGCTGTAGTGAGAGAAGATTTCTGACAAATGCGTGTGACGTCAGCGACCCAACTTCTCAATCCACTTGCACGCGTCTGAACTCTCGTAGCCGCGTGCAACATTCCACTATCTAATCTCTTTTGATCACCTACCTTTGTCCTCGTGACCACTTCCACACTACACTCGTGCCCTTTACCCCGTCTCGGTCACACCGCACGAGCACCATGCCTTCTGGTGCGCACATTGCAGGAGCAATGCGGCATGCTCGCCCACCTTTCCCAACAGGCTGGTCCTCACTGCCGATCACGCCGTCAAATCTCACACTGGCCAACACGCTGCCCGTCGGACAGTCGTTCCTGTGGCACCGACACACGTTGCCAGATGCGGGCGAGGAGTACTCTCGAGCAGTCGGGTCGGACGGCCTGCCCAGGGTAGTCTGCCTTCGCCAGTCGCCCACGTCGATCTACTATACTGCCATCCACCCCACCCCCGAGGCCACGGCGGCCGACCACGCTGAGGGGTTGACACGGGCTTGGCTCGAGGACTACTTTAATTTCACCCGGTACCCCTCGCTGGAGCAGCTGTACAACGATTGGAGGACGCGCGATCCGGCCTTCTTTGCAAAAGTCGAGCTGGATAAGAGGGCCATTGGTGTGCGGGTGTTGCGACAAGACCCATGGGAGACGCTCGTCGCGTGAGTCGGGTCGTGACACTCTACACCATGACCGCTGTCACACTCTGCAACAAGATCACCATCTGATGCCACAGTTTCATCACGTCGACCAACAATCACATTCCGCGCATCACCTCGTTGCTACACCGCCTGAGCGAGCGATTCTCCAGCCCGCTCTTGACGCTCGACAATCCGGACGGCGCGGGCGAGACGGTTTACCGGCTGTTTCCGAGGCCGAGCGATCTTCCAGAGGCTGGCCTCGAGTCCATCCTTCGAGAGATTGGCTTTGGGTACAGGGCATCGTTTCTGGACGTGACGCTCGCCTCTCTGCGCAGTAAAGGATCAGTGGAGGACGAGCTGGAACGGTGGCGATCACTGCCGTTGGAGGAGACGCAGGAGCTGCTCATCGGACTCAAGGGCGTCGGGCGCAAGGTCGCCGATTGTGTCATGCTCATGTGCATGGACCAGGTGTGTTTCGAGCGTTACAGCCGAGTTCTGTGTGTGGACTGATCCCCCAGCCCTCACTCATCCCCATCGACACGCACATCTACTCTATCGCCGCGCAGCACCCCGCATTCCCATCCCGCCTGAGAAACAAGACCATGTCAAAGGCGATATACGACGACATCCAATCATTTCTGTCGGAGAAATGGGGCCCACTAGGAGGCTGGTGTCAGGCGGTTGTCTTTGCTGCCGATCTCAAGCCCAAGGCGAGCCCCAAGATTGACGCGAAGCGAAATAAGACCGTCACCGCGGTCAAAGCGAAGCGATCGCCGTCCCCGGACGACGATGTGCCTCTGAGGAATGCGCGCAGGTCGAAACGCACACGCCGCACGCCGTCGAGTGGAAAGGAGGGGGTCAAGAAGGAGGAGGAGGTATGAGGAGTTTGACGACGCGCCATGCGAATGTAGCCTATGATACTTTGCCAGGACATGCAAGGCTGCTGCTCGACGGTCACTCGTCGTGCGGCACATTGGGGTCTGTAACGAGGGGATCCGTGTGCACACTCAAGACTCTTGCAGCCTGTGTCGTCATGACTCTGGATGCTGCCATGCTCGTTAAGCGTGTGCAACGGGCGCAGCTAGAGCAAGTGTCGACGTGTCCTGCGCTCGCTCGACTCTTTATCACCTACCCACTCATCCTTTCGACTACAACTCCCCCATCTTCCTCATCCTTTCAACAACAACTCTTTGACCGTTCCCACCCTTTCGACTTCTGTTAGCTTCCAAGATCCACCATGTCGCACCCTGTTGACGGCCCAAGTATGTTCAACTACTGGGTATGTAGATTAAAATGCTGACTTCAGTCTTCACGCACGACGTTGATGATTTCATCGAGGTCGCGCACACCTTCACGGCCGCCGCTGCGCCCCTCATCAAGGAGGAGCTGGGCAAAATCTACTCGGAGCTGTCCGCCCCTACCCGCGAGCTGGCAACTGCAGCCTACCCATGGCTTGTTGAGCGGATGCGAAGTGTCTCTGACTATGAGAAGTATTGGAAAGAAGTGTGCGTGGCTCCACACAGACGCTGTCGGAAAGTCGTGAGACTGCTGCAGTGAAGCCCGAGCGACCAGCAGTCCGACGAACGTGCCCGCACTTCACCAGTGGAAGTTGGGACGAACACTAATGCTCGTAGTGAGAATCCCACCAAGCCCCACGCCCCGTTTATTGTCGCGGTGAACAACGATCTAACCAGCCTCCACTTTGCTATTACCGACGTCTTCAAGACGGGCGATACTCGGCGCTCCGGCCTGGAAATGGTCCTGGCGTACGCCATCGAGGCCAACGCCGTCTTCGGCGATAAAATTCAAAGGTGAGTTTTGCAGTGGAGAAGCTTCTCAGTACACTCGGAACTGATGGTGTCAAGGGCGGTTCATGAAAACGTGCCTCTGAGCCCCAACGACCTGCCGAGCATGAGTCTCTGTGACGCATCGAAGTCGACGGAATCGGGTGTGTACGCCATTCAGTGGGGTAAGGTAAGTAAAGAAATGCATAGGGGGGACGCTGACGTTCAGCTCAACAAGTTCCTCATCGGCTTTACGGTCGTGCAAGGGTTCGCCGGGCGCGTGCGCGAGTTCAAGTTTTCCGAGGCCGTGGGCGCCGAGAACCAGGACGCCGTTCTGGGGGCCGATGTGGAAGCGAAGAACCCTGACGCCGACCGGGACAGCTTTGTGCTCTGGAAGCTGGACGGTCGCGCCGCCGACCGCAACAACTGTTGCTGGATGGCCCAAGCCCTCCAGACCTTGGGCATCATCGCGTTTGACTCGACGTCGGAGACTGGACTGAACACGAGCTCCATAAACTCGAAGTTCCTGTACAACGGCCTGACTTTTGCTAATATCGTTGAGCTGTGGGCTCTGCACCTCAAGACTGTGCTCGACGGGCACAAGATCCCGCCGTTCAAGGACCAGCCCTACCTGTCCGCGGGTAAGTGCATTCATTGTATGAGTAAAGTACCCTTGTTCACAACAGCGCCCGAGACGGAGGCGTATAGCTACCAGGCGTGGTTTAGCGCCCACGTTGCTCCCAAGCTTCGTTTCGACATCACGGCCGAAAACGCCCTCAAGCTCGTGCGCGCCATCGCACCTCTCGCGGAAACCAACTCCTACCCCACACTGCCGGCGATCCCCCGTAGCGCGTGGATCGGCAACCCGCCTCTGCAGCGTGGTAAGGCCAGCATCTTCCTCAAGAACACGCCCCCCGTCCCTCGGCGTAAGGGCAATGTCAGGAGTAAGTTGCCACTCTCTTTTAATGCTCATCTCTGGGATTTCTTCCTAACTTGCAGCCGAGCTATCCCCCAAAGCTCGCATCCTCGAGGAGAAGTATGACTGGGCCAGCGCCGCAGCAAGGTTGATGGAGCTGGCTGGTGAAGTGGCCATTGCGGAAGCGACCCGCCAGGCCCATGGCGAGTCGAGTAGCTCGGGGCGCCGTTAGGGTGTGGTCAACCTGGAGAACCAGCGGGACTCCAAAGCGTGAGGAATTGGAGTGGCATTGGTAGTGAAATGTCCACCTATGAAGATAACGTGACGGCCGAAGCAGGAAACATGGCGTGTGGTTGGTTGTTGAGCAATTTGTTTGTCAGTTGAGGTATCTCCAACAGTCATGTGTCCGCAGGGCGGTTGTTACGTGTACCTTGGGTCACTGCCGGGTTGAGCAAATAATACCTCTTCTTGTGAAGTGTGCAAAGTTCCTTTATTCAAGAATCAAATTCGCCATGTGAATTTTGAGCTGTCGCGTCGCGGCCTTGAAATTGATGTGCTTTCATAGGAAGTTGTTGAGTAAACAAACTTGCGTTGGAAGGTGGGGATCTGTAGTTTTGAGAACCCCAACCCCCCCCCCCCCCAAACCCCCTCCCCTCCGACTTTCTGACCGCGAGGACCTGTCCCCGAGGGCAGACGTCCATTGTAAGACGTGGGCGTGGAGCCATCAGTCTGGGCACCGACAATCCAGCAGCTCGCACACAGGCCAGGGTCATTCGCACGTGACGGCGATCAGTAAATAGGTTAATCTGTCGTTCGTGTGGCAGGGAAAGGGTATTTGCTTCCGCACTTGTGGCACATTCACTACGATACGAGACTCGTGAGACTCGAGGTCGCGCGAGAGTACGGAACGATCTGGCGATTCTTCTTTCAATTCTTCAGCGTCCATTCCCAGGAGTCGTGTGTATTGGGTGGCAATTGGGTGGGGTGGTGCGGTGGACCTCGGGGGCGGCCCGTTGCTGAGGGCGACGCCTACACGTAGAAGGCGAGCGCGATCACGAGGTAAAGCGAGATAACTTGGGGTCAGTTTTTAACGACTCTGGACCATTTTAGGACGTACGCATCATTCCCTCTAGCCAGTTTGTCCGCCCTGGAGAATTAGCAGAGCATTCTTACACAAGTGGAGATGGAGAGCATTGAGAAGTCGTCGAGTACAGCAGGAATGGTGGTGGTAGCGAGTGTGGCAGTGTGGCACCAAGCACCAGGCACCGGCCAATCAGGGCCAATTAGAGTTGGTTGGGTAGCGGTGCCTGGTATTTGATTCCGCTAACAACCGCCAACTCCTCCAACACCTTCCATACCGTGAAGTGTAGAGATATCTCGACCGGCGCAGAGACATCGTTATAGATGAAAGAGCGTCCACAACCCCCAACGAACCGTCTTGGAGGAGCACAGAATGTAAGCGCAAGCTGCTAAGGGGATAACGTACAGTTGACGAGCATGACCGAGACAAACATGACGATCGTCTCGAAGTTGGCGAAGAAAAGAGTAAGGCTGTTTGTCAGCTACCGACAGACCAGTCTCGTCTCTTCGCACGACGTACTCGCGCCCCATTGGCCATGCTATAATGACGAGCAAGGGAATCATGCCTGCAGCGATTTGGATGCTCGATCCGACGGCAACCTGGGAGAAAAATTAGTCAATCTCCTCAAAAACCACCTCCCCTTCTGTCCGGTCGAGTGGAAATCTGACCGGACGGAAGGCACTGGTGAAGCGACCTACTCCAATCGTACTGTATCGTTAGACCACATTCTTTACATTCAGAACAACTCACAGCTCCATCTTGCCCTTGCACGCCATCCAGATCGAGGTAACATGCTCCGCAGCGTTACCCTAAGGTGTCAGCAGTAGTCTTGCAATGAGCACGTAAGATACGCACGACCAAAGGGAGGGCGATGATACCCAGCCAGCTGAGAGTGTTAGCGAGCCAAAAGGGAAGCACTACCCCAGAATACGTACTTCTTCGGGATACCATACTGAACAGAGGTCTCTTCAATGCTCCCAACAAGAATATCGGCGACGAACGCGGTGACAATGGTGACAAGGAGGAGCCAAATTCCCGAGCTCCACGCATCCATGTCGGGGACCTCTTCCTCCTCCTCTTCGGCCTCAAAGAGACGGTGGTGGGTGCGGAGTTGGAAGTACAGGTAGCCGATGTAGGTCGTAAGAAGGATGACGGACGTGCCACGCGACAAAGTCAAAAGACCAGCGGTGACCGGTTCGCCATCGGGAATCGAGTTGCCGCCACCCTCAGACGCGTGGTACGCGGCGGGAATGATGAGGGTAATGCAGGCGAGGGTCATGAGAGACGAGCTAGCCTGGGCCGCGGTGGTCTGGAAGGTGGATTCCCAGAAAAAGAAGCCAGAACTGGTGTAAGCGATGCAACAGTCTGCAATGTAACGTACGCGAAGAAGCTCATGCCTAACACAAGCAGGATGTTGGACAGAACACTACCGAGCAGCGAGGTCTGGACAAGGCGTAGTTCATTCTGAATGAGAGCGACAATGGCGACGATGAGCTCAACGGCGTTACCAAAGCTGTTTAATCAGTACTGCGAGCGCTTGTGCAACAATTGACATACGTCGCGTTCAGGAGGCCGCCGATAGTCTGGCCAGTCTTCATCGAAAGCTGTTCGGTGGCATCGCCGAGAAGCTGCAGAGTCAGAATGATGCCATCCATCACACCCATCCACTTGCCTTGGCAAGGGGGACAATAGCAATAAACGAGGTGCTGAAGCGAACACCGGCGGACCACTCGAGACGCTCGGCAACAAAGGCAATGGGGATGAAGACCAGGAGGATGTTCCAGGGGCTGAGGAGGAGGTGCTTGGTCGAGCTGATAAAGTTAAAGGTCTGTTGAGAGCCCTGGTGCCCAGTGGACAGAAGGGGGGTCGACTCTTGAGGAGGCATCTCTTGGACGTGCGGAAAGGACCGCGCCTAGTGTAGAAGCTAGAGGAGTAAAGGAGAGTGGGAGAGATGGTGAGTGAGTGTCGTGTAGTTGGGGATGGATGGCGGGGGGGTTCTAAAGATCGGTTGGTTTGTTTGATTGCTTTCGGGATGGATGGAGCAATTACGTCGTTGGACGAGGACGAGTGACGACCAGGGCAACTCGGCCAACAGGCATGCAGGCAGCCACCATGGCCACCACCATGAGGTACCGCCATTTCAGACGAGGGAGGGCGCAACGCCCCAAGGGCGCCAAAGGGTCGCGACCTGTGTGTTTTTTGGTTCATCGAACAAACTGATCCCCCAGGGCGCAAATGGCATACCATCTGCAGGACCGGGCCAGCTGGCCGCTTGGGCCCAGAGGAGTCTGCTCGTCATGTGCGGTATGTGTGGGGTAAACGTGGGGAGGCGGTGCAACGCGCTGTGACGGGTGACCCTGGTCTCTTGGCACCCTGCAATCGGAACGCCGCGACGCCCAAAGCGTCAAGGGGAGGGGACCGAATATCAACTTGTTGGGCAATAATGTCACATCCTGAGGGATCATGCTCACAAAAGTGCCACATGCACGTGCTAAATATAACGCCGGACAAGGCTCGGAAGCAAATATGAAAGGGACATTCAATGACGTCAATACCACGTGTCAGTCACTACGTCATTGCTTCATTGCTTGCGCTAATCGCCGAGATGGCCCTCGCATTTACCGAGGTTCGGCCCGTTCGGGGAGAACGGCGAATCATGCCAGGCGGATCGCCTCCTCGTTCCATAAAGCATCAACACAGCCTTACTCTGTTCTGTACATTGGCCACAGGCTACAGACCACAAGGCCACAAGGCTTACGAGCAGCCGACCGGCAACTGGCGTCCCCAATTACTTTGAGCTGTGCTGCAGATTAATCTACCTGATGCCTGTAAGACAGATTGCCACAATACAGTATTTGACGTCACGCGTGCATTGATAACGAGTGCTGTGGGCCCCAACAGGTGTTCAGACATCTCAGAGGAGCCAAGTCCCAAGAAGCAAAGACCACGGCTAACCTTTGCGGTGTTGCGCTCCGAACCCGGGGCCCGAAAACGAGCCTCGTGGCATCAGGCACCGTAGTCTGGAGGATCTCCGTGCGGCCGGCAACCTACGGCTGGGCAAGCAAATCGCCTGAATGCCGCAGATCAGCTCTTGTTCGTCAGCTCCCCGCGTCAGGACGCCAGACGTCAGCATGAGGATTGTTCAAAGAGTTTGGCCGCCTCGCGCCTCGTCAGCCTACCCCGGAGTCGCCATGTGGCGCCGCTGATGGGCCGAGGGCTGTACCCGAGGCTCGGAGAATGTGTTCCGTTCCCGCGGTTCGGAGGCCGTACACTCAGACAGCTACTACTAGGGCAAGGTACAGCACCAGCAGAGCTAGTACCAAGAGCCAAGGGTGCCAAGGCTACTAGCACGCTGCCAGAGGTCCCCAACATATGGAATTGTCTCGTGTACACATGCATCAAGGGCAAACATGGCCGTAGATTTGGAAGCAGGAGGATCGGCGACAGGTGCGCAGCAGAGCATTTGGGGATCTCTGGGGTGGCGAGAGGAGGCAATGCAATGGGTACAGAATGACGAGAATGACGAGGTCGAATGTAAAATAAGCATGAAGCATGTGGTTACCAACGCATAAAAGGTAGCGCGACCCCCGAGGTGAGCGAGCACTCGAGTGCATAAAGTGGCAAAGTCGTCCAATCCCCGCCATTCCAACTCGCCGCTGGAACGACGACAACTCCCACGCAACCCATCATATAAGCATACCCACCCCCGCCTACTCTATCAATCTACTTCAAACTCCAAGAGCCAACTCAACTTGGCACGGCCGCCACCGGGCACCGCCCCCCCTACCTTACATTCGCCGCTTCCAGCTGCCAGCTGCCAGCCGCATCCCCCCCGCATCCCCCCGCACAGCGCCACTTTGGCCCTTCGGTTTTGGACCCGTTTTGGGAACGAGCCCCGGTTACCCTTGGTGTGTTTCCCCCTGTAAACGTCGCCACATCCCATCCCACTGCACATCCCCTTTACCCATTCTCCATCCACCCAATCCTCCATCCTTACCTTAGCACTCCCATCCGATTCACCCGCGTCGACGCCCAAACGTCCTTTCCTTGGTTCCACTCTTCCCCCCGCCCCCCCGGCCATCGTCGCGTCGACCTTGTTCTTCTTCTCTCCATATCTTAAACAACGACACCCGTTACGCTCCACTCTCGTCCCATCACCTTCTCCTACGACCTCACAACCTTGCTCTTCCTCTTCCTCGACCCAAAGTCGATCCTCTGGGTCTTCTCTCGCACCGCTCGGATGCTTGGCAATCGACAGTAGGAGGCCTCTGGTCCACTTTCTGCAACCTACCTCGCCCCCTTCTCCCACGCAACCCCATCGGTCAACCCCATTCCAACACAACAAACCCGTCATCATCCTCGTACAATGTCGCCTTCAGTCCTCGTCGCCCCTTCTTCCCCCGTTGCCGCTTCTTCCCCGGTCGAAGCGGACAGCTTTGACTTTCGCAAGCAGCCCGTCTCGCCACCTCCCGGATCCCCCATGTCGGACCACGAAGCGCTCAGCAGTGATGGTGCGGAGCCTCCCCGACCGATCTCGCTTCTAAGCTCCATGCTCTCGGACCGCCCTCCCAACAAGTCGTCCACAAACGGCTATACGTCTGGCCCGTCGGCTCCGTCGTCCGCGCCGTCTACAGCTCTTTCGAGCCCTCGCGCGCACGAACCAGTATCCATTCTGCGGCGGTGCAGTATCGGATCCGACGGGGAACCATTCTTCCTTCCACTGGCAGCAACAAAGGAAGTCACTTCGCCCCAAGTCAAGGATGTCCACCTTCCCTCGCCGCTCACCACTGTCGATCCGCCCTCGGCGCCATCGGCCCCACCTTCCCCCACCAAATCCGCGGGCAAGCCAGAGGTGAGCATCAGAGGGTCAACCATGAGCATCCGCTGACCACTCTCAGCGCGCTCTCAAGTTTGCTGTTGCCAACAGTCGGCCCGAGCGGGAGCGCAAGGCTGCCCCTACACTGATGGACAGCGATAGCGAAACCAAATCTGACAAGGGCTACGAGGAGGACTCTGAAGACGGCTTTACGGATGACGACGACGACGACGATGACGACGAACCAAAGACGTTTATGATCCATGCGCGCCGGTTCTCGCTCGCACGTGCACACAACAAGCCTCCCCAGCTCAGGTCCCCATCAATGTCGCCTCCTCCTCGGGTCGAGCCGCCGCCTCCTCCTCGTCGAGGCCGCGGCCATGTCCGGGTTGACCCGTCTGTGGCGGAGGACCACCAGCACTGTTCTCGCCACTACAGTCCGCCACCGACAGAGTCCCGCCGCTCGTCTCGCTCTGCACCCCCAGGGCCCCGCGATGGACGGGCCGGTAGCCCTGTGCCGTCCAAGCACTCTTCGGACGATGACGACGAGGATCACGACGATGACGACGACGATGACGACGACGACAGCAATAGCAAGCCGGACAGCGGCCTACAGGAGGAAGATGTCGCCATCGCGTCCGAGTCGGAATCGAGTGACGAATCTGGCAACGCCAATGCCCCAGTCTCGCCCTTTGGTGGGGTGCGAAACATGCTTCGTCGTGCATCCGAGCACCTCCCGTCTTTCCGGCGCCCGTCGTTTACCTTGTCTGGTGTTGCAACTGGTGTAACGGCGAGCAAGCCTATCGACACCGACGACACTGCGAGCAGCGCTGGCGAGCGTGCCCTGCTCTCGCGAGCCCGTTCGCTTGGCTCCCGTCCCGACTCGCTTAGCCGTCGCAACATGCCACCGGCTGCCGTCTCGGCGGGGGAACTGGTGACGGAGCCTGCGACGCCGACCCAGCCGTTGGCCGTTCCTTCTAGGCGTCCAGAGGTATCGTGATTAGTCGCAATTGTAGCGTAGTTTGAGATACCCCGGCCTGCTCGCAAGCTCGCTATACCCCTCACGACCCCCTCCTTTTCCTCAATACACACGCCCCTCGTTGTCCACACTACAGCATTAGACATGTACAGGAGAGCTAAGATTGTGTGTCATGCATGATTACAGAAGTAGCCCAGGGCCACTACTGGAACAGGTGGAGCAGAGTTCTATTTCCTACGGTATTCCGATCTGGCTGCGATTTGAAGACGAGATCTGCTTGGTTGGAGCATGCAACACGTCTAGCCGACTAAACCTACCGAGCTGGGTAGAAGCTACAGGAAGTGCTACGCGCTACCGGTTACAGCCAACAGGAACGGGTTGAACGGGGGTGACCCAATGGTCATGTGATAGGACAAGGGGACAGGGGGGGTGGCATGCTGCCGTTGTTGGTTGCGGGGTCCCCTCGTGCCTGGCTGGTTGTCTTTGCGGAATGGTGCTCGTGATGCGCAGAGTGATGCCGGTGGCGGTCGTTCGGTTTAAGGGTATCCCCGGCCCCGAGCAGCATCAGCAGTGTGCATGTGAGCATCCATCCCAGCCATACAGGAGCAGTACAGATCGAGGCGAGAGGGCACCGGATCATACCGTGCCGTTGACTGGCTCGCCGACGCCGCCCTCCGTCCGTCTCTGTCTCACTCTCCTCACCACACTCCATCTCCCCTCTTTCTCCCACTCGCTGCTGCAGACACACCCCCGTGCCCGCCCGCATCTCCAACTACTACCACCACCAACCATCCACTACTTCTCTTAGTTGAATCCACACGGTACATCCCGACTTTCTTATCGCTCTCTTTGCCATCTCTCGTTACAACCGCCAACGTCACTACTGCTCCACCAACATTCCATCTCTGGGAGCACCACTTGGTCACCACCGATAGGACCCCTTGCATCTACCACTTGACAACCGCACCCACCCCACCATTACTACTTCAGCCATCCCGGCGTCTGGGAAAATGACCTCTCCCAGATCGCCCACGTCCTTTCCGCCCTCGTACTCGCCGCGGCGCCGGCTGTCGGTCCAGCTGCCCGGGTCGCCGCGTGAGATTGCGGTCCCCTCGCCCCGGGCGGTTCCGCTTCCTGTCCCGCAGCGGGCGGGCAGCATCAGTGTCCACAACGGCTCGTTTGGGGGCACGTCGTACGGGTCCGTGTCAGACCTCTCGTCGCTGTCGCCGCGCAACTGGTCCAGTGGCCACCGGGCGTCGGGCTCGTTTGGCGGCGGCTCGGCGTCGCTGAGCAGCTCATTTGTCCTGGGGCCCTCGATTACGACAGACGACTCGGACAGCTGGCTCGACGTCACGGCCGCAGAAGTCGCGCGCGACTCGTCCAAGGTCCTTTCGGGCGACACGGGGCTCGAAGAGGCCACCGAAGTGCTCATCAACGGCCAGCAGTCGGCCATCATTGTGCAGACGGGCAGTGGCGGCTACGGGCTGTTTGACGTGAGAATCATCCACACAACATCCAACCAGGTTGACAGAGTGTGGCTGACAATTTTGCACAGTTTGCAGACCTCAACTCGGTCCTCCTCCTCGTCCTCGCGGCCTCGGCCACGTCGGCGCAGTCGCCCACCGATGTGCTCGACGAACGCTCCCGTCAGGTCGTAACTGCCCTCAAGCGCGGCATTCGGATCGGCGTCGGCACCGTCTGCGGTGAGTCCTTCTTGCCAAAGCTCGCGGTCTCCAAACTGACAAGCAGACATTTCTGGCAAGAACCCGTGCACGTCGTTCCCGCCGTCGACTCCTCTGCGCCGCCTGCTGCCGATGTTTGCGTCGGGCGTACATCGAGTGGTCGTAACCTCCAACCCGCCAACAATCCTATCGGCAACCGCTCTCCTGGCCTTCCTGACCCGTCGGCCGCCGTCGCTCCTGCGCCAGCCGCTATCCGAGTCGAGCATGCCTCTGCACCCGCTCGTGTCGATGCCGGCCAGCGCGTCCGTCCTCGACGCCATGCAAGTCATGAGTGTCAACGGCCTCGGTGCCCTAGGTGTGGTGTCGGGCGACTCGGACCGCGACGCCGAGCTCTCGTCGCTCGTCGGTATCGTCACTGTCATTGACTGCTCCAAGCTCGTCGTCCCCAGCGAGGGCAAGCAGGCACTCGGCATGGGCCTCGGACACATGTGCAAGAACGTCCTTGCTGGCCAAGGCCGCGAGCGCGGCAACGAGCGCGTTCCAGGTGGGTACCATTCGTCGGTACGAACCAAGCTGACCCATCCAGTCCACACGGTGACGCCGAGCACGTCGCTATTGCACGCCGCCAACCTCATCCTCGCCACCTCGTCGTCGCGCGTCATCATGCGCGCCCCGCCCGCGTCGTCGCCGCCGCTCTCGCCCGTCTCGTCGTTTGAGCACATTTCGCCCCCGCCGTCGCCGCCCCTCGCGCCCGTGTCGTTTGGCCTCCCCACACCGCCCCCGGCACAGCTGTCGCACCAATACGTCATTTCCATTCTCGACATTATCGCGTGCCTCGCGCGCGCGTGCCAGTCAAAGCTCTCGCACGACCAGCCGTCGCCCGGCGGCGAGTCGTGGGACATGCTCCCGGACAACATGAGCAAGCGCCGCCGCAGGGCCAGCAGCTCGTCGGCCTCGGCGTTTGCCGGCTTTGACACTTGGCGCTGGGCCGATGGCGCCCAGTTTGGAGGGTAGGATCGCGAGTTGGTGTGAAAGAGTGCCCAACAGCTTTGGTATCATCTATCACCGAAGGCTGCATACTACTGCACCACCGTACGGCTCCACCCACCTTGCGTAACCCCTACCGCTCCGACGCCCGCCGTCTCCTGCGGCGCCGGCAATTGTTCCCGACCATTCCATGGCTCGATATCCTCCCAACTCCCCCATCCCATTCCACATCCATCACCACTCCCCCCCCCCCCCCTCCCCTCTCTATTCCACTCCCCACTCCCTTCCAACTCCCCATCGACCCAGGCTCTCCTCACAACACCCGTCCACACGCGTCCGCCAGCCCAATCACAACATCATGAAAACCACAGCTGTCTGCTTGTAAAGAAAAATCACTATACATCACATGTTATATCACTCCCACTACAAATGCAAGATCTCTGAACGAATGTGGCGTGCAATGTAGGCCGTCGCCGCAATCAAGCCCATTCCTCCTCCTCCAAACGCCCCGACCCAGTCGGTCCAGCGCCTGCACGTCAGCTATGCCAGAATGCAACGAAATACTCACAACTGGCGAATGGGCACGACGTCAAACTTGACATCGGCCGGTCGGCCAGGTTCCTCGCGCGACAGGCGCTCAAGACGGACATCCTTCTCTGCCCAGACCTGGCGGAGCCAGAGCTCAAACGCCCGCGCCTCTTCGGGCGTGGCGACCTCTTGTGGGCGAGCTGGGTCGGTCCTGATCGACGGCACCTCGGACGACGGCGACGACAGGTTCGAGTACAAGTGGAGGTGGATCCGTACCACGGGTGGTGGGACGCATCGGAAGAAGACGGACGGAAGGCTGTACCATTCCTGTGGATACTTGCCGTATGGCACGCCCGGGTAGCTAATGGTCACGTCGAGAAGTTGGAGGTCGGGGACGCTGGGGAGGAGTGTGCGGAGGCAGAAGAGGAGGCCGGTGGAGCGCGGGTGGAGCACGCCCTTGAAGTCGTCCTGGAAGGAGGTCAGCTCGGTTGTTACTCTGCGGCGTGGGGCTAGCCATGTGGGGCGGTAGAGTGAAACGGAACAAAGAGAAACATTGGAGCGTTCGCCAGTGGCGATCGGCTCCACATCGACTCTTGTAGCTCATGCCGCCCATCTCCAATTCTTTCCCCGTGCCCACAACTAACCCCCCGCGGTCGCCGCGCGTCTCAGTCACTCACCACACCCTGGGCCATTGCGTACTTGACGCTCTTGGCGCGCTCGTCGTCGCTCGTAATCGTACCCTCGGGGAAGATGAGGAGCCACAGCGGTGCGCCGCTGCCGCTTTCCGCATCCTTGCCGAGGCGCGTGAGGGAGCGCGCGAGATTGTCCTTGTCGGCCGCCCACGAGCGCTTGAGAAAGATGAACCGGAAGAAGCGCTGTTGGCGTTAGTTTGTTTGGTCAGTCTTTTACTGATCGGCACGTACCATACCCCAGCTGTGGTGGTTAGCGTGTAGCCTCGTTGCAAGCACTCGACCTACCCTACAATGGGGATATCACGCAATGCAGCCTTGAGGAGAATGGTAATGCCCTCTGCGTGGCCGCAGTAGCACGCGAGCATCCAGAGGTACATCCAGTCCGTATACGCCTGGTGGTTTGCCATGATGACGAGGTGTTCCGGGAGGTTTACGCGCACGACGTCGCCGGCCGCGTCGCGCTCGACGAGGTTGGAGAGCGAGGGCGGCGCATCGGTCGTGATCACGAGCGATGTGGGCGCGCACAGGACAGTGATGGCAATGACTGGGGGTTAGCACAAGCGCAAGAGTGTGTGCTAGGAGTACATGGTGCCAACGGACACGGACGGTAGAGGACTACTTGGAAGCTCGGGAGCCCCAAGGCACGCCACAATGATAGTCCACTACACCCACGCCACCCACTCCAACACGGAGACACCCAACAGCCAGGACACCATACGCACGCAATCTCCCAAACCCGTCCTTTGTCCAGTCGATGCCGCGGCGGTAGAGCTTCCTGCCGAGTTCCCCGGGGATGAGGAGCAAGAGGAGGAGGACAAACTGGGCCGAGTTGATGCCGAGGATGCCGAGGTTGAAGACGATGGGGAAGATGACCTTGGACCACCAGGGCCCATAGCCCGGCGGCCGCTCCTTGATGGGGAGCGTGTACAGTGGTGGCGACTTGGTCATTGTGCTGGCCCGTGGTGGCAAGATAGGTTGGAGTCGGGTGGTGGTGGGGACGCTCAAGGTGGGCGTGGCCACTGTCCGCGACGTTGGAGCACGGTCACGGCGAGAAAGAAGATAAGGAGAGTGTAGTGTTAGAAGAATCGGGGTGGGAGGTGTTGGCGATGGGTGGTGGGGAGATCTACACTCGTCGTGGGCATGTGGGGCACAGCGAGCTCGGCGTGTATGTATCCGTCTTGTGTGGTCCTGTCGCACAATGGGGGACGCGTAGTACTGCCTCCTCTCCTCGCCTTTGGTTGGGTCGAGATACTCGATAGCACACGCCGATTGCGTGGGTGGCGCCGTGGCCCCCCACTGGCCGCCGGGTGGCGCGAGTCGTTTGTCGTCGGGTCGACGTCCACGTCGCACAAGGCCGCCGGTCAAGAAAGCACGGGGGCTCGGCAAAGCTGGAGCGAGGGAGCGAGTGGTGCGGGTGCGGGGTACGCGTAGGCTATGCTTGGGCTATGCACGGGGAGAGGTTCAGAGGCAAATGGTTGAGAGACATGGGTCGGTTTGGCATACGCAACTCGACTAACGGATCCCGAACACTGGTTTGTACCACTTTAGACTGTACCACACTTTTTGGGTGGCGCAACGTCCATCTTGTGGGGCCACAGACAGTGGCGGATCAGTCTGCAGGAATGATTGTCTCCGATGGATCCGCTGCAGGAATGCTGTGCTGCCATGCTTGCTGTGCTGCATTCTGCTCGGTCCGCCTCGCTGTGCGGATAATGCGGATGTGTGCGTGGCCCGGGCAGTGTGCATGGGTGGCGAGCGGAAGAGACACGCGCTTCTTTGTGGGCCGGTCATGACGTACACATTCGGGTCGCGTCTGTCTTGCTCGGTTCAATCGGTTCCCGAAGGCACCAGTCTCGGCGTCCGGAATCGGACCAGGCCGACTACTTACATCCACAACCACGAGTCACCAGCCCAGTCCCAATAAATGTAGCAACGATGTTGCTGAGCGATAAGGCTATCATATATGGAAGCTGTCGACCTAGCATATCCAGCATCTACTATTCTCTTTCAAACCAGAACAGCGCCCCCAGTGTACTCTTATTGTCTTGCGATCAACGAGAAGCTTGAGAAGGCTGACACAATGTACTGAGCACGGATCGCCATCAACCCTCTCGTCTCCACCACTCGCCACTCACTGCTCACTCTTGTCCCCACGCCACCCCGCCAGCCATCAGATGTCAGCCCTTATTGACCTTGATAATCCCCTTGGTTTCTGCTAGGCCGCTGCGGGGCATTGACTCCAGTTGCCTCCGCTGAAGGCTTGGCACCCGTGCACGCAGAGCATGAACATGAACATTGATTTTGCTCATCACACCCAGTTGGGCAAGTAGCACCACTCCCACTCTTGATACTTGAACACGCAACCGAGACACACCACAGTACACAACGCCTGCCATGCTCCTCCCGCGCCTGCCGTACACGGTACACGCCATCGCGTTATTCGTCCTGTGCTTCACGGCCCTGGTTCTCGTGTAAGCTACCCAACCTCGCATGCGGCATACTGACGGCCAGCGTCCTGGTGACCTTTTCCGCGCCCTTCATCCCCCCCATCTCGTTTCTCACCATCTCGTTGAACAACGGTACGACGACGTTTGGGACGTTTGGGTGGTGCCCGCCAGCCGACTGCTCGGACAATGTGTTCGCCTACGAGTGGGTGCAGCGGGGTTGCGACCGCTCACACGCAGGTACAGTTCCGAGGTGAACAAGGCGCTCACTTCGGCAATGGTTCTTTGGCCCATTGGTGAGTAGGGCCCAGATTGACACGCACCTGTGGCAACAGGCTTCTGGGCACCGCTCTAAGCATCCGTACGTTCGTCGCTGACAGCAGCCGTCGGAACCACCTTCCTGGCCGTGCTCGCGATGCTGCCGTTACTCTTCTCGCAGGACGCGCGCTCCAACCCGGTCGTGGGGAACAAGTACATCTTTGGCATCTTCTCGGTGAGCCCCAGCCCCACTCGGCTAGTCTTGAGTCCCAGCTGACGGCTGATGGTACAGGGGCTCGCCGTCGTCGTCGTGCTCGTCGGGTGGATCTTATCGATCCTCGGGTGGAGCATCGCCAAGCGGTCCTTTGCCCACGGTGACATCAAGGCGGATCTGGGGTGAGTACCTGCGTCTGTGGCAGGTACTGACGTGCAGTCCCGCGATCTGGATGGGCCTCACGGCGTTGATCTGTCTTGCAGCGTGAGTGGGGGTGGAGCCGAACAGTGCCCGATTGCAAGACGCACAGCCTGACGATCCACAGGACATGGCTCGTTGGCTGGCCCGCCGCAAAGAAGCGGACGCCAAACCCAGAGGCCGCTCACAAGACGACCACGACGACAACGACGACAACGACGCGCAACAACACACACGCCCCGCCCGCGCATACACCTACGCCCCCGGCGATCGGCGTCCCGCCATCTGATGGGTACTACCGTTACAAGCGCACCGTGCGCGAGTTAGTCCCCGATTCGTGAGCGTGTCGAGGGTAGTCTTCCGCTGGCGATGAGTAGTGGCGATGATGATTTCAGCGCTCCGTGCAAGAGCATGGTGGCACGAAGCTTGACGAAAGGCAGATACAGACGATCATAACGATGCATTATTATGAACGATCATGGTTGTTGACACGGCCATGGCCGTAAAGTGAGCTTGTGACGTCATGAGGCTTCGGTCAAGGGTTCGGTGTTCAAAATGTGATCACTGGAGGTGGGGATGAATGGCGACATATCCATCCACCCGTCTCGAACCGCGTAGGTCATCTGGTCGCGCGTGGTTTGCCTGGCTGCGCTGCCTCTCTGCTAGCCTGTCGTGCCTCCCAACAACCCACCCGCGGCCGCGCGAACCGGCAAATTGCGGCCAACCCGCCATTTTACATCGGGGCCGAACCGCCTAGCGCTATCTTCTATCAGCACGCTTCAGTAATAGCCATGCCCAGGCTCGCTGCCTCCAGGCCAGCCAACCGTGCCGCCGGGTGATGAGAGTCAACGAGCGTGCACGCTGATCGGCCACCCCTAAATATCACGCCGTACGTCACCGCCGGCGCTACTCCCCATCTGAAGAAAACTCCAACCTACCTGCCGGTACTTCACACCGCTCATCGCTATCGCTGCCATCGTTATCGTTGCCTAGACGCATCCTTCAGTAGACGTAACTCTAGACACCATGGTCTCGAATATCGACAAGGACACGGGGAAGCAGCTCACCCCGAACTTTACGGCGGTCGACTATACCAAGTTCTTTGCGGCTGGTGCTCTGTGCTGCACGCTGTGAGTTGGTTGTTATCTCCTTCCGTGTTTGCTAACATCAACAGGTCCCATGGATTCATGACTCGTGCGCATCCTATCGCCTGGCGCCTGTATCCCGCTCCCATCCCAACTGACCACCAGCCATCGATGTCATCAAGACACGAATCCAGATTGACCCAAAGCTCAAGGGCAACTCGCTCATCACCGCCGGCCGGAAGATCGTCGCGGCAGAGGGCCCAGCAGGCCTGTTGACCGGCGCGGGGCCGACGTTTGTGGGATACTTTGTTAGTTGTCGATTGGCTTGTGGTAACCGATGCGAGAGCATTGCTGACACTCCTTCCAGCTCCAAGGTACTTGATTAGGCTGGGGTTCGAGTTTGTTTAACAAGCGGTGACTGACGCTGTTTCAAGGTGGTGCCAAGTTTGCCGGCTACGAAGCAGCTGTACGTCGCACCAACGTTTTTCTGGCTGCGTGCATACTGACGTGGATTACAGAAAAAGTACCTCGTTGAGCTCGCGGGGTCGCGCGAGGAGGCGATCAAGCACCGCACGGCCATCTACCTTGGTGGTGCTGCCATTGCCGAGTGAGTGCCATCTTGCTGGGGGCCGTCGTCGCACGCCACGACACCCAGCCGCATTGGGTATGGCCACGGGCTTCGACAGATGTGCTGGGGAGCCTGAGCCAACCACGACGGCGATCACGGAGCTGATACCCAGATTCTTCGCCGATATCCTCCTCACCCCCGCCGAAGCGACGCGTATCCGCCTCGTCTCCGACCCCAAGGTTTGTCCCTGCCCAAACTCCCGCAACAGCTCACACGGCAGTATGCCAACGGCCTCGTGTCGGGCTTTATGAAGATTCTGCGCACCGAGGGTGTCGGGGCGCTGTACGCGGGCTTCATCCCCATTCTGTTCAAGCAGGTGCCCTACGCCATTGGCCAGTTTACCGTCAACGAGCGCGTGACCGAGTTCATCTACAACAAGATGACGCCGCAGCAGCGCGCAAACTTGACACACGGCAAGGAGTTTGGCATCACCCTCACGTCTGGTATCATTGCCGGTTTCGCCGCCGCCATTCTCAGTCACGTACGTGCGAAGTTATGCTCAACGGACGAGTGCGCATGCCCCGTATGATTGCTAACACCTCCAGCCCGCCGACACACTCCTGTCGCAGATCAACAAGGGCCACGGTCCCACGGGCTCGAGCATCCACCGCCTCTGGGTGCTCGGCAAGCAGGCCGGCGTCAAGGGCCTCTTTGCCGGTCTCGGACCCAGGATGAGTGAGTACGGCGTGGGCCTTTGCAACACAAAGCTGACACGCCCCAGTCATGACTGCGGGTCTCGTCTCGTCGCAGTTTATCATGTACGGCTGGATCAAGAAGGCCCTCGGCGCGCCCCCCGGCATCGAGATCCACAAGGAGACGTCCGCACCCAAGGCGTCCAGCACAAAGGAGGCCGCCCCAAAGTAGTAGACTCTGTTCATATTCGTAGACTGCCCCAGTTCGAGTTCTGTCCGCAGCCCCCATCGAGACCTGGAGCCCTCGATGCTCGATGGGGGTTTCGGGATCCAGATCCCCACAGGATACCCCCAGGGAGATGTTACAGTTGTGCTTGCACGTCGATGGACCCCGTGACAGCAAGAAGAGTCGCACGAGTCGAAAGCCAAGCCAAGCATGTACATCGTGTCCGAGGTGGTTGTCCGAGGTCGTTGCCGGACGATTGTACGATACGCGGTCAACGTCGGACCGAGCTCGGTCCACCTCGGTCGAGTCGTGGTCACATGCTCGTCATCCACCAACGACGGCGGGTGCACGTCGCATACTGTTGTCTGAATTTGTGCGACGAGGTCATGTGCATGTATGTTGGGCATCATGAGCCCGTGACTGGACTGGGATACTTTTTGAGGGTGGTTGGTGCCAAGGTGAGACGCTGCGGGAATGTTCCCAGCTGAACTTTGTGGACACCGGGGCCAATATTCACAGTGCAAACTTGTTGGCGAATCGTGCCAATATCCTCTTCAGAACTACTGTACAGTGTGTGGGGGCAGAGAGGGACCAACTTCACCACGACGTCCGTCCTGTGAAAACTGAACCCAGCACCAGCCTCGGCGTGTGTCGTTGGGATACTCGCAGGTCCGCCTCACACACTCACAATGTCCACCCGCCAGCCAGGTGCGCGTACGCCTTCATGTCGGAGCCACTGACCACCCTGTCGATCGGGGCCAAGAAGAGTGAGGACAGAGGTAGTGTTGGAGGTGGTAGCGGCTGCCAGCGCACAAAGTTCGTCCGGTGCGCATTGGACTCGGCATCCTCGGCCTCTGTCGTTGTGACACTCGCAGGTCCGTCTCACACGCACGCTCACATGTCCACGCTGCCAGCTGGCACGCGTACGCCTCCACGGGAGCCACTGACCACCCCGTTGATCGAGGGCAAGAAGGACGAGAAAGCAGGTAGCAGTGTTGGAGGTGGCAGCGGCTACAAGCGGCTAAGGTATCATACCTCTCGTTCAGCGGGTATCTGGCGCTTTGTATCCACATGATAATACTGTTGACATCCGTGTCGGCGCAGAGAACAGTTGGAAACCAACACCGCAACGGCCTCAAACGGGCGCATCGCAACCCCCAGTGCAGCACGCAGTGACAACGGGGACACATGCTGCCAGTGGGTGTGCAGTGCTGGCGGACGCAGAACTGCGTTAGACACCCGCGTACGCGTGTGGCTGACGTTCGATTTACGAGATTGTCATTTTGTGGCCAGTCCCTTCGCTGTGATCATCTGTTTGCTGAGAAGTTCACGCCATCGTTCGACAGGAGTCATTACGCCGGGCGTCCATCTTGCTGTCCATCATGTTGCCGCCCAATGCCCTTCGCCGACGACTAGTCGCCGACGATGGGCGCAGCAGGACAACGCTCCGCCCCAGCGTGTGGGGTCGGTTTGGGAATAAGCGCAACCATCGTATCATGCTGAATGTGACGAGCGGATGGGACGATGGCGGACACCTAGTGTTGGACGATGACAGAAGTGTGACGGAAACGGGCAGTCTGAACGGAGAGCAGAGGGCGTTTATAATGTAGATGGTAGACGATGGGGGACATCTGATAGCAGGGAGTGGTTGATTATCTATGCCGTCTTAGGTGATTTGCCCGCGCATCAGTCAATGTCTGGGCAGGATGATTACCTGATTGCCCGTCCAGGTGGCCGCCGTTGGTTGCTCTTGTCTCGCGTATTGGACACATGCACATGGGACAAAGCGCGATCTCCGCCTGGGCTCCGCTGTACAATTTTGCAGGGTCGCTGTGCCCACGTTCCAGAGCCAAAGGCAAAGTGAGGGAGTTTAAGGGCTCTCTAGCCTTGTCGCGTCCACGCGTGGGCGTGTCGCTGGCTCTGTTCCTGGATAATTTCCACCCAGTCCCACCCTCAGTCCCTGAGTTTTGTGTGGCTTCAGTTTTGTTCGTACGATCATCGTCCCATATCCACCTCTCCACGTCCACGCCCCCGTCCCTCCGTCCCGCCCAACGCGCCCAACCTCGACCTCTCCTGTGAACCCGGCTGCAAAACTCGAGACCAACCGTTTGCTGCCTTGCCATCTTTAAAGACGCGTGAGCCGTGCACTACTTTGGTGACATCTCTTCCAGCTTTCTTTCTCTCTCCCCACTCTCTTTCACCCCCACCCACCCCGACCCGACCACTCTTTTCCACCATGCCCGCCGACGCTCGTTCCGAGGCTCGTGTCTCCAACTACACAAAGTTCTGGCAAAAGGACTCTGCAAAGGACGGCGAGGCCGACCGCGAGAACCGCCTCGACCAGTACACCGACCTTGTCAACGGTGAGTATAGTCGAGTGGATGGGAGGGGACGATCGCTAATACTTTCCAGGCTACTATGACGGCGCAACCGAGCTGTACGAGTACGGCTGGGGTGAGTGGCTCTCGACCAACCTAGCCTGACCTCCCACTGACATCTCTTAGGCACCTCGTTCCACTTCTGCCGCTTCTACAAGGGCGAGGCGTTCCTGCAGGCGCTCGCGCGCCACGAGCACTACCTGGCGCACATGATGGGCCTGCGCCCCGGGATGCGCGTGCTCGACGTCGGCTGCGGTGTCGGTGGACCCGCGCGTGAGATTGCCCGGTTCTCGGACGCGACCATTGTCGGCGTCAACAACAACGAGTTCCAGGTCGGCCGCGCACGCCAGAAGACGGCCAAGGCCGGTCTGTCGGACCAGGTCTCGTTTGTCAAGGGCAACTTTATGGAGTTGGAGCAGCAGTTTGGCCCCAACAGCTTTGACGCTGGTGAGTGCGGCGAGCCACGGCGATGCGAAGCGAGCCGCGGCGCTAGGAGGTGTATAGTTGGAGATGGACGCTGACATCCGCAGTCTACGCCATTGAGGCGACGTGCCACGCACCCACGTTCGAGGGTGTGTACGGCGAGGTCTTCAAGGTCCTCAAGCCCGGAGGTATCGTGAGTATCCCTCGGAAGCCGGCTTCACCGCCTGCTGCCTGACATCAAAAGAGCTTGCAACAGGCTAGACTGTGACAGAACTGACGCCCAGTTCGGTGTGTACGAGTGGTGCATGACCGACGCCTGGGACCCATCCAACCCCGAGCACAAGAAGATTGCCCACGGCATCGAGGTGAGTTCTGAACCCGGCCTGCTGGGATGTTTGCTGACACGCCGACCAGGTCGGTGACGGTATCGCCGAGATGCGCAGCTTTGAGGCCGCCCGCAAGGCCCTCAAGGCCGTTGGCTTCGAGATTGTCCACGAGGAGGACCTCGCTGAGCGTGAGTTTTATCCCTCTGTACCTCGACCCCAAGTCCCAAACTAACGTCGTAGGTGTCGACGGCGCCCCTTGGTACTACCCCCTCGAGGGCGACATCTTCAAGTCGCAGACTCTTTGGGATGGTGAGTGTGTCAGGAAACCAACACAACCGGAACACCAGCTCTAACACCTGCAGTCTTCACTGTTCTCCGTATGACCAAGGCCGGCAAGTTCGTCACGCAGAACACCGTTTGGGGTCTCGAGAAGATCGGCCTCGTGCCCAAGGGCACGTACGATGTCGGAGAGAGCCTCAAGACGGCTGCCGACGCTCTCGTTGCCGGCGGCAAGTCCAAGCTCTTCACCCCCATGGCTCTCTGGGTCGTCCGCAAGCCCGAAAACTAGACGTTACACCTTGAGGGTAATATATGTTGTCCATCGCTATGCATGCACGCTGTAGGTCACGACGAGATGTGGAGGGTGTGTTGCGGGTAGTGGTGTGTGTGCTCTGAGCATGAGGGAGAGTGGAGAGTTGTTGTGTATTCCTTGGGGGAGCGAGCATAATGGAATAGGGTACATATTGAGTGTTAACCTCTGCTGCCAAGACCGCAGAGGTCTGGCGGCAGTAAAGATAGCGATGCACAGGGCGTGGTAAGATTAGTTTCACCTCGTGGAGGCCATTCTCATGGCGAAGTGATTCACACCATCCGCCTAACATTACGTCCTCCATCTTTACCGATCGAGTCGTCCGCACCAATACCTCACGCCCTCCACAACCCGCCTTCCCAAGCTCCCAATGCCGCCGCACACGAGGCGTATATGACAAGGGATGCATGCGAGAAACCATGAGTGTATGCCTGCAATGGGGGAAAACTAAGCTGCGACGCCGCGGGCAGCACTACTTTGACGCCGACGTGGGGGTCGACTTCTCAATCTCATCCCGCCACGTCTTGACGACGTTTTCAGTGTAGACTGCTGGTGCGGGACCGGGGAAGATCTTGAGACGCTCCAGCCGGCGGTCGCGGAATGTGTTCTTGGGCAGCATGCCCGAGACTGCACGGCGAATGATCTGGGCTGTCAGTGGTGTATCCAGTGGAGTCGGGGGTGCGCATGGGTGCGTGCATTCGCGACGTTTGTCGTGCCGGGAGGGATGTAGGTCCGTAGCATCGCTCTTCTCGACCAAAATTGCGGCAATCTCTGTTCGTCTCACAGCGCAACGAGACTGCAGCCGGTGATAATACCCAACAGCATGACAAACAGCAGGCTGCTCCCAACAGCACCAAGTGAGGGCCCAAGAGCATTAGGCAGCCCCCAAAGAAACGGCCCAACGAGGTCCCTACATGCCTCTATGGCACTCGCTCATAGCCCCACCAGCGATCCATGCCTCCAAGCTCCAAGCTCCAAGCTGCAGCCCGATGCCGCGAAGCTGTCCGAAGCTGCCCATCCGCCCTGCGCCCTTTGCACAAGACGAGCCCGCCGTCGAGCACGACCGGTAGGTCGCCGGCCCCCACTTCAAGCAGTGCAGCCGAGCATGCGAGGCACTCGACGACACCGCCAGCACGAGCACCGCACCCAAACCACACCCAAATCACACCCCAACCACACCCAAACCACCCCCACACACCTCTCCACACCCGAGCCACCGCGACACACCCCACCACACCCAACACATCCCAGCACGCGGCACACTCCCACACATTCCCCCACACCCACGAGCCCGACTCACCTCTTCTGGCCGACGTTGCCTCATACGCGTAATGGGCACCTCCTTGAGACCGCCAATAAAGCCCGAGTAGTGGCGGTAGACCTTGTCCGTCGGCTTGTTACCCGTCAACCGCACCTGGAGCGCGTCCGATACGACAACGTAGTCTCCTGCGTCGACTGGGTTGTTAGTTGGGTCGCGGGAGTTGGGGTTGGGAGTAAGTGGGTATGCAGGTATCGCCCGCATTCCGATCGCGCGCTCGTGAGCGACGGTTGGAGGCGAGGTTGCAAAGCTAGCAGGCGGGTCGCTGGATCACCACCACACCCTGATCGCCGGCTAGTGAGCGAGTCAGGCGAGTCGGGGCAGCAGGTATGGAGGTCTGCTGACTCTCCCAACCACCGTTCAATCGCCTGCGTGCTGCCCGCCCGCTGGGCCACGGTCCTCCTATCTCCCACTCGCTCACGGGCTCTCCCGTTCCTTCGCTCCGCTCACGAGCGCTCGCGCGCACTCACCTGCTGGGTCATATGTCGGCTTGTGCTTGCCCATGAGCACATACGCGATCCGGCTGGCGAGGTTACCCAGGACGCGGTCCTGGGCGGATGTCTGGTGCCAGACGCGTGTGAGTGCGAGCGCGGTCTGGGTGTCAGTACGCCTGAACTCGCTAGATCGCTGCCGTTGTCGCTCACCTTTCCTTTTGTCGCGGACATGGTTGGTGGTCGTGGTCGGTAACAACAGAGTACGAGGTGTGGTGGAGGAAAAGGACAATTGGAGAAGTGGTGGGAGGCACGGCTGAAAATGCCACTTTTAGAATTTCCGAATTTTCCCGCCACGAGTTGGGCAGGTGCAGGTCGGTGACATGCTGTTGTCGATATCGATATCATCACTCACCTCGTCGCCGCCATCACCGTTCGCAGCCATCCCCGTTCCTCCGCCCCGACTCTCTCCCCGCGCCATCCAACCCACTCGTCATGAGGTGCGTGCGCACGCAAGGCGGTATCTAGCTCACCCCGCAGCCAATACGCATCCGTGCCCAAGTCGGAGCTCGACGAGTCGCAGATCCGCGAGCTCGAGGAGTGGGAGATTTCGCAGGGCCCCCTGTCCGTCCTCCAGCAGGCGGTGCGCAATCAGAGCCAGGTGCTCATCTCCCTGCGCAACAACAAGAAGCTCCTTGCGCGCGTAAAGGCGTTTGACCGCCATGCCAACATGGTCTTGGAGAATGTAAAGGAGGTGAGTGGGGTGTTGGTGTTGGTGCTTTTGTGTTTTGGTTTCCGGTTTGGCGTGGTTGCCACCCAACCGGGCAATGGGACACGGGATACATCAAGAACATGTATGGCGAACTCGTGCTGATGACAGATGTGGGTCGAGAACCCCAAGGGCAAGGGCGCCAAGCCGGTCAACAAGGACAGGTTTATCTCGTGAGTGCAGACGAACCAGAAGTCGAGAGGTCGCAGCACAAAGATGCTGCCAGGTGAGACGGAGAGACTGACGGCGCAGCAAAATGTTCCTCCGTGGAGACTCTGTCATTCTGGGTACGTCTCTCCCTGCTGTGTACCGGCACCATGTCCACTCCTAACGCGCAGTCCTCCGGAATGCGGCATAGACAAACGCAGCAATAGTAGAGACGAGACGGCGAGCGCGACAAGGCGCGCACGCACAGCGAGCGACCCGATACCCCGCCCATGGTCGATCAGAGATGCATGTATTTTTCTTCTAGCCCGGGGGTGTGCGTGGTCTGCACGACGTATTGGCCAGCAAGTGAAGGGCGGGCGGGCCAGCAAGTGAAGGGTGGACGGGCCAGCAAGGATGGGCGGACAGGCTCGGTGGCAACTTGCACAGCGTGTGCATCTCTATATGCTTCTTTGTTCCCACTCGGGCATACTACTGATACATGGGGATCGGCGCTGTGTGGCGGCCGCAGACCGCAGTACACACCCTACGCAAGGACACCGGCGCCCTTTGACGAGTGCGCAAAGTCAACGACGGCATTGACGGCCTTCATGTCGAGGTTCTTGCCGAGGTTGATGCTCGTGAGCGCCTTGAGCGTCAGGTCGTCCTTGACCGTGCCGATGATTTCGACAAACGTGTCCTCGATGTGCATGTCCTGTGGTGTCAGTGGATACACCTGAGGCGAGTACGTATCCACATACCCGTGACAAGTGGACCGCGACCTGGCGTCAGCTACCTCAGTGCAGGTGAAGCTCACCTCGCCGCCATCGCTCGTCTCGACGGTCGCCGTGTCGCCGGCAATCTTGATGACCTTTGCGGTCAGGCGTACCGTCTGGCCCTTGTGGTCGCCGAGGTACTTGAAGTTTACGCGGGCTGGCGTCAGTGTGAGCGGGGAAGGGTGAGACGCGGCTACTTGAACATGATGCGCAGTGTGGACGGGGAAGAGCACGGGGACGGGCACGGGGACTCACGTTCTGCTTCGACGCGGGACATTGTGAAGGGTTTTTAGCTGGTTGGAGGAGAGGGTGGTGAGTGACGTTGACAGTAGTGAGGAAGGAGGAAGAACCGAGCAATGCCGCAGACTTGTCAACATTGCACTTGCCTGGTCCGTGCCAGTACAGTCACTCGGACGCGTCGCGTCGCGCCCACCCAAGAAAGCTTCCGCTTCTATTACAAACACCTTCCTAATCCAATTACACTACCCAGTCCTAATCCAAAACTGTCAGGCACAATCCTCCCACACACGTGACCTGGAAAAAGTCTGCAAGCGGACAAGTTCGAGCGAGTGCTAGTCACTTGTCACCGGAGACAGGCTGCTCCACTTCTCCCACCTACCCCACACCACACCACACCACCATGGTCTCCTTCCAGTGCGTACTTGGGATGGGCTTGGGCTTCACCGCCACTGGTCCAGCGACAGTCGACAGTTGCTGGTGATGGTACGAGGTTGGCTGACCCCAGGTGCGACGGGTGTGCCGACACGGTCAAGAAGCCGCAGCTCGACAAGCACCGCCAGCGCTGCTGGGCGCCGTTTACGTGTCTTGGTGAGTAGGCATGACCGTGGCTTTTGATCTGTGGGCTATGGGGAGTGGGATTTGGTCTGTGACGGTGGGTGTAGGCTGCAGACTGTGGTCGTAGGCGGGCTGTGCCCGTATGTGTAGCACAATACAACAACCAGAGAACCCAGCCTTGTCGAGCTTAGGTTCGCATGCGTCCCAACCTCCCCCATTCTCCTATTCCCAGAATCAGAGGCCGGCGTGGACTGTAAGAGGGCGGTTGTGGGTTGTGGGGTGCAGGCTGTGGCCGTAGACCGGCGGACTTGGACTGCATCCTGGCCCGTTCGGTGTAGTATAAAACAACAACCAGTGAACGGGCCTTTGAACCAGCCTTGACGTCGAGACATCCCTTTCCCAACCTTATCCCACCCCACCCCTCTCACTTCCCGATGCCAGGAATTATCTGACCCCAGACTGCTCTGCCACGTTCCACGGACAAGACTACAAGTCGCACACGTCGTGCGTGTCCGAGGCGGAAAAGTACCAGGGAGCACTGTACAAGGGCCCCAAGACTGCGCTCGTCAAGGGCGCCCACGCGCCGCGGTCGGGACAGGCGAGTCGGAGTGTGAGCGCGAGTGTCAACGCGAGCGCCGCTGTGAGTGGCGTCGCCACGCCGGCCGACTCGCCCGCGCCGTCCGAGAGCGGCGCGAGCGGGACCAACACGATCCACCCGTCGCGGCTCAACCAGCTCGCTGCGGGTCCTGCTCCCGAGCGGGATTTCAGCGGCGGTCGTGGAGGACGCGGGTTTGGACGTGGCGGCTTCAACGCGCGGGGCAGGGGGGCGTTTGGCCGCGGAGGGTTTGGAGGCGGGTTTACGCGTGAGCGATACTCGGCGACGGGGGAGAACAAGCTCGCGCCCGAGGGCGGGATGCGGACGTGGGGGTCCGCACCCGCCAGCGAGGCCAACACGGACACCGAGGCCACACCCGTATCTGCACCTGCGGCGGGAGCAGGCGACGAGGACAAGAAGAAGAAGAAGAAGCGCAAGGGCGACAAGGGCGGGACGGGGGCAAAGGCAAACTCGCGCGTAAAGGGCGAGTCGGAGGCGGGCGACGAGCCCCAGAGCAAGAAGCGGAAACGCGACGACGCCGACGACGAGGCCGCTCCGGCGACCGTGGCCCCCGCGGAGCGTGCGCCGCCATCCGACAAGACGCTCAAGCGATTGCGCAAGCACATGGGCAAGCTCGAGGGCAAGACGCCGTCGGCGAGCGTGTCCCTCGCCCAGTGGCTAGAGCTCGTGGCCAAGGGCAAGGACAAGACGATCGACCAGCACGACGTCCTCCAGGGCGTCCATGTCACCTTTACCGACGGCCAGTGGACCCTTGCCGCTTGATATCGTACAGTACCTCGACTACTAGATGCATGTATAGTGTGTGTGCTTTCGCAGTACTTTTTTTATTTCCACTAGTTCACACTAAGGTGTACAACAAGACGACGTATGGTGTCTCCCAAGGTTAGTATTCCTCGGGCAATGTGCGTTGGCCCACGTGATTATTCCTTGGGCAATGCTGGCAGTAATGATCGATCCTTGGGTAATGCGGGCAGCGGCTTTGCAGGCAGCGGCTTGTCAAGCGCATGCGGTGGCGTCGTCGCCGCTGCCGTCGCCGCCGCCGACTTCGTTTGC
The DNA here is from genome assembly GCA_025502685.1 of Pascua sp. PH4015B. Taxonomy (NCBI): domain Eukaryota; kingdom Fungi; phylum Basidiomycota; class Tremellomycetes; order Trichosporonales; family Trichosporonaceae; genus Pascua; species Pascua sp. PH4015B. Next base: position 60,245 of record JAMFRD010000077.1, on the reverse strand, counting down.
GTTTCGTCTGTCTTTGTCTTTGACGGGGCCGTGTCCGGGGCGGAAAGCAGCGGAGGTACTGGTCGACCCTTGCTGCGTTCGATGCGCAAGCGGCTCGCAACGGTGCGCGCAGCCTCCTGCGGTCCGACCTGGAAACCGCGCTTGGTCTCGCCGGGGTCACGTCCGTCAGAGCCCCCTCTCCACCGACGCCAGCCCTCGAAATCAATGAGGGCCTGGATGTCAGCGGTGTCATCGCAGTATCTTCTGACTCACCTGCATACACCCCCACTCGACCGTCTTCTTCTCCAGCCACTTGAGTGACACTGGCTTGGTGAGAAAGTCGTTGCACCCCGCCGCGAGCGCCGCAACACGGTCAGTCTGCAGCGACGAGGCGGTAAGGGCGACGATAATGACCGCCGATCGGAAAGGAGACGCCGCCGGCGCATCCGCGAGCCGCTGCTGGTCGAGCTGCTGTTCGCCAACAGGCGTGCTGGGAAAGACGCCAATGTGGTTGCTCTTCTCGAGCTTGCGAATTTCCTTGGTGGCCTCAATGCCGTCCATGACAGGCAGTTGGATATCCATCTGTCCGGTAAGTAAAGGCCCAACCGCGCAGTGATATGCTCACCAAGATGAGATGGAAGCTCCCCGTGCGCCACTTCTCCACAGCCTCCTGGCCATCCTTGGCCGTCTGGTGCTTGATCTTCTTCTTGCGGAAGAACATGGACAGAATGTTCTGGTTGATGGGGTTGTCTAGAATCAGCATTATACTAGGGTAGCACTACTCACCCTCGACAATCAACACGTTGATAGGAGGCACGACCACGTCTGAAGCCTTGGACCGGCTCTGCGTCTCTGAGATATTCGGCAGCGCCTTTTCTTTAAGATCGGCTAACTGCTGACGCGTAACGGTTGACGAACGCGCCCTGCCTTGGGCCACGATGGGCTTGGTGTCAGGTGCGACAGGTAGTGTCGGACGCCTAGCAGGCGGACGGGGGGGTTCGCGCTCCTGGCGAACAGACTCGTCGGTCCCGCCACCGCTCATGGTCGAAATGGCCGACGCACGTCGGCTGCTCTCGGCCGACCCCATCGCCGACGACAACGCACCCGTCATTTCACTGTCGGCTGAAGTCTGGCGGCTCATGGTTTTGCGCCGGGATGGAGCCTTTTCGGTACGCTGCGACGCAGCAGACGATGTCGCACGAGCCCTTCCCGGCGGCTCGAAAAACATGCCGAATGGGCGTCCGTCGGGGCTTTGCATAATGACACCAGACGCGCCAGACGGTGTTTTGCTGCCAGAGGCCTGCGAAAAGTACTCGGACGCCGGCGTCGTGACCACGTCGGCGGCCGTTGGGGTGGCAACGGCGAGGCGCATCGACGATGGCTGACGAGATGGCAGTGCCGGCGTGGTGATAGGGAATTCACTCAGCGGGGACCGTGGAATTTTGGGCGTTGAGTCCGACTGTGACACTTCGACTGTAACCGAGTCGAAGAAGCCTTCTTGGACGACTCCAGTCGGCGTGCGATTCCCAGACGTGTGCGGAGAGCGGGGACTGGTGGCGATGGGCGAGAAGGCGGGGTCAACAAACGGCTGCTTGACAGCCGTAAAGAGTGCCGTGAGCAAACGTCGAGGGCCAACTGGCTTGGGGACGACCAAAATGTCTGGCTGGTCAAACATTCCAAGATTGGACACGACGTCGCGGACTTGAAAGTACTTGTCCAGGCTTGTAAAGTGGATGACGATAGCAGAGGACGATTGCCGGACGCGGGTCGTAGACCGTGTGTTGCGATACAGTGCCGGTCTCCGGAACGACCGCTGCCGAAGGAAGGGTGGTGGAATATCCGATTTGAGCCGCGTCAGTTCGCGGCGCAGAACATTGACGTCTTCGTCGATAATGACAAACTTGGCCATGTTTGGATCCGTTGACGCCTGTGACTCGTCCACAGACGGCGGCGCTTCAATGGCATCCAGGGGAATGTGGGAGACATCGAGGCCCCAAGCTGCAAGGTAGCTCGTCAAGTGTCGGGCAAAGATGCTCGTCAAACTGGCGTGCAGGGCCACCTTTCGTCCACGAAGCGTTTCTGCAAAGTCGGCCAGCTCGCCAAGCGACGGCTCCTTGGGAAGTGGTCGTCCGTAATATTGCTGGCGCAGCGTCTCCTCCTCGACGGACAGCTGGGGTGGATCGATATTTGGCGCGCCGCGAGGCAAAGTGACCGACAGCTCGTATGCGTGGCGAGGTAATCCCAATCCAGTTGGCGATGAGGGCACAGTATCTGTACGCAGCCAAGCATTGACCAGACGCAGCAGGCGGTAGCACAACGCCGAGTCAAACTTTGGGGTAGCTGCCTGCTTCTGCTCGGCCAGGCCGACAAAGGGATTGAGCTCGGCCCGCGGCGTAGCGACATTCGAGTCCAGGAGTTGCGAGACATTGTGCACAATCTCAAACACACAGACGTACTCGATATCGCTACCTGTGTCAGAGGGCGCCGGGGAGAGCTTGCTGCTCGGGGACGTGGATCGTAATCGATGTTCATCCAGATCCGCATGCACAGCCGGCAGGGACACGCGGCGCGCCATGCCTGGAGATTGCGGGATGACCTGGAGGCCCAGCTCGATCGTGTCGCCCTTACTCGCAACCAGCAGCACCTGGCGCACAATCTACACACGCATCAGTGTCGCGTCTCCGCCGTTGTACACGCAAACTCACATAGCTGAGAACATATCCGATGCCTTCGCGGTCTCCAGACATGTTGACATGTTTCATTCCCACGTCGCCATGAAAGAGAACGAGATCAACGTCCGCCTGAGCGGCCTCTCCACTCAACTGATCCGCGACATTTTGGACGAGCTCGCCAATGTCGAAATCCTCAATGAGCCGACTCCCAGCGGGCAATCCTTCGCACAAGGGTACGAGGTTGGACGAAAGAAAGTTGAGCCCCCGCATGGACGAGAAGAGCGCCGAGACCGAAGTCGCAGGTACCTGGATGGCGCAGCCAGAATATTGCTCTTTGGCATTGTCGAGCAGGTGCGGCGGCGACACGTAGAGTAGCGTCTGGATGGCCGCCTGCAGCGACTCGACCAACTCGACCGACACAGAGTGCCATGGGTCATGGCCCCCTTTGGCAGAGGGTCGTGGACGGAGCTCGCGGCGGGGGATGACATCTGTTCTGCTCGGCGCAGGTGCCGATATGGCGCGGGTAAATGCGGGCGGCTGTTCAGCAACAGCCACAGACGCGAACCGGCCGAAGTCTTCAGAGTGTCCGCGCACCTCTGTCAGAGACGAAGGTGCTTGTTGCAAGCCCAAGGTTGCTAGTGTGGGCCGCGGCATTGGCTGCAAGGAGGGGGCATAGTCATCGCCCGACGAGCTCGAGCTCGATTGATGACCGAACGGATCGTCTGAGAAGGAACCCGTTGAGTCGAATGGGTCCCCGCCACTTGAGCGGGGTAGCGACAGTGGTTGTCCAGCTGACATGCTTGTCGGCCACGAGAAGATGGGGTTGGATGATGATGACGACGACGATGAAGATAGCTTTGACAGTCAGTAGCTGGGCGTGACCAAGACCGACATCACGTACAGGTAGTGGTGGCTCAGGGAGAGGAATATCAAGGTCGCCAACAGACTGGAACGCGAGTGTGGACCGATCCTTTGGCGAGACTTCTGGAGGCCTTGGGCGGACCTCCATTGCCGGTGAGCTCCCCCACGCTGGGGGAGCAAATGGGACGGACGATGGGGATTGGGAAGGTCCAGAAGAGCTAGGGGAGGGCTCAGTGTCCACCTCGAGAGGTGGTTGGGACATGTGGGGTTCGGTGCGCGTCAAGGTCGCACGCCGAGACGATGATGCGGAATTCTCGGGTTGGGCGTTGGGCGCGTTGGGAGTACACGAATGTGAGAATGTCGGCTAATCGCGATGGGTAGATGACTAGAGGCTTGGCGAGGATCTCGGCGGGATTGTGAGATGGGTGTTGAGGAGGACGCGAGGCTGGAGGACAAAGGCGAGATGGTAGAAGGGTTATGGCGCGTGAATGACGAACGACCGGAACCACTGGGTGCATGGCCCACTGGCCCGCCTGGATCAACCCTCAAACACACTACGGGCACTACCCCATTACGTAAAACCACTGACACTCTGACTGCACTACATGACTTTCTTTGCATGTTTCCATGCTTCCATCAACGACGCCTTGCAAGCATACGCCAGATCTCCAGAGTGCATGCTACCTTAATGCAGCACACAGCGTATGCACTTCTCCATCGGGTCAAACCCTATATGCCATTACAAGAGTGAATCATCAACTAGTCATGCACACATCGTTACTCCACCAGCGGGCGGTGGAAGCTCGTAATCTCCTCATACAGCAGCCGCTTGAGCTCGTCGCGGCTAATCTCCTCCTTCATCAGGTCAAACTCGAAGAACGTTGGGTCCAGGGGCTTGGCCGTTGGCTCGTCTTCCGGGTCGTGGTACGCCTCAAGATACGGGTGCTCCAGGCACTGCTCAACCGTGTACCGCTTCTTGGGGTCGACTGCACGTCAGCCACCACGTGTGTGGGGTAATTCGTCTGCTCACATGTCAATGTCTTTGTCAGGAAGTCGATCGCAAGTGGGTTCGCCTTCGGGTACAGCGACTCAAACGACCGCTTCTTGCGGAACGGCATGGCGCGGATGTAGTCCTTGGAACGGCGCGAGGTGATGGCGTAAAACTCTTCGATTGTTGGGGTGCCAAGCACGTCGAGGATGAGCGACAGCTGGTGGTGGCTGAACGGTGTCAGTGTACGGAGGGGGTTGTGCACTCACTAGTCCTTTCCAGGGAAGATGGGCTTGCCGCTTAGCATCTCGGCAAGGATGCAGCCGATAGACCAGACGTCGATTGACTGAGGGTCAGTCAACACGATCACAGCCAGACCTATACAAGCTCACCTTTGTGTACATCCGGAATGACAGCATCACCTCTGGTGCGCGGTACCACCTGGTCGCCACATCTTGGGGGGGTCAGGACACGCTCTCGTAGATATCTGCCAGACGTACATTCTGTCATATATCCCTGTTGCTTGCTTGCGTTGGGGAAAGCCGTCTGTGTGCTGCGGGCTAGCCCGAAATCACACACTTTCAAGTCGCAGTTGGCATTGAGCAGGAGATTTGACGGCTTGAGGTCGCGGTGGATGACTGCTGTGAGTTTGGTGCACACGTGGCCGACACTCACTCTCTGCAGAGTGCAGCGCCTTGAGTGCGCGGCAGGTCTGGTAGATAAAGTACTGGCAGTGGTCGTCGCTCAGATCCTGAGTGCGAATGACGCGGTGTAGATCCGTCTCGAGCAACTCCTGGACAAGGTAGACTGGGCAGTCAGAGCGGGGTCTTCTCAGCGTCAAACAGCAGCACCAGCTCCAGCTTACCTTCCTTGAACAGCTCAAAGGACGGAGGAGGGATGATGTCGAGAATGGTGATGATCTATGGTCAGCTGGGGTAGCCATTGCTCCTTTGCTCGTCAGACGTCAGTGCCAACCCACATTTTCACTGACGCCCTCGTCGGCAAAGTACTTGAGCAGCTTGAGCTCACGCAGCGTGCGGAGGGCAAACATCGAGTGGTCAAACGGCGCAATCTTCTTGATGGCAACCTTGGTCTGAGACGGCACATGCACTGCCGAGACAACGACGCCGTAAGCCCCCTCGCCGATCACGTCGACAATGTGATACATGTGGCCTGGACAGTTAGCGGTGGCGCACATTAGAGTTACGGTAGGCGCGGCTAACACCAATCCTGCATGCCACCATGTACAGACTCACCAACGTTGAAGCGTACTCGGCGGGGCGCTGTGGCGCTCGAGCCACGAGTAGTCTTCTCTTGCACTGCTCCGTTTGCGGCGGCCATGGCCGCTGCAGCGGCGGCAGCGCGGTGCGAGTCTGGCTGGCGACGACTTGCCGACATTACGAAATGGTAGGCGTCGGGGGAGGTTGCGGTCGCTGTGTGGAGGGTGGTGATCGTTGGGAATGACTGAAGCAGGCGCAAGCGTGCTCAACGCGGGCACGCCGGAGGTGTGGTGGACGGGCGGGGCGATGCGAGTGACGTGGGGCGGTGTGTGAGATGGGGAAACGCGATGCCAAGTCGTGCGATGGTAGTGAGGGGCTAGTGTTGGACCCCAAGAACCCAAGGTGGAGAGCGTCCAAAGTTGTCGTCGATGTCGTGTCGTCGTATGGTACTGGGTATATGTCTGTATGATTGAGTGGTGAGGAGAGCATCCAAAGTGCCAGGTCAACGTTGCTGCATTGCCGTTGCTTGCGTTCCAAGTGGGCCAGCCGCATTGACGCGCCCAAAGGCAGGCAGGGACCTTGGCATTCAACTAGAAGCCAGTGGCAAGCTGCTCTAAACTGGGTCAATCGGCTGTGCGCGCGTGCGGCGGCTAGACGCTCTGCTCCGCCCTGCTTGGGGCTGTAGGAGGCTCAGCTCAGCCAGTCTCGGGGTGGTAGGGTGAAGGTGGGGTCGTGCCGGTCGAGCGGGGGGCCGCGGTCCTGTCTGCTACCAGTGGCCAGTGGCCAGTGGTCTGTGGTCTGTGGCATCTGGGGTCGACCGATGCTTGGGGCGCGATTGGAACATTCAGGTTGCCGAGCATGACAGTGCGCGCTATTCGTAACGCTTTGACACCTGGGTCTTTTTCTTGTCTTTGCCGTGTGTCGTATGCGACGCATACGATGTGTTGTAATGGCTTAATGGCTTTGTTGGCTGACACGGTACAAGTTTGGGGTGGCTAGGTGGCTGATACGCACGCACGCCAACACAATAGGGAAAACGGCCATGCAGCAGAATGCAGCATGCAGCGATGCAGGAACCCACCTCAACCAGGTCAGGTCAGGTTAGGTCGGATCAGGTCCTCTGTCCCAGTGGCCAGTGGCCAGTGGCCAGTGGCCAGTGTGGTTTGACCAATGCTAGGTCGTGCACAGATCCGCCCCTTGCCGCGCGCCCCCCTTTGAGCCATGAGCGACCCCCATCCACCCACCATTTCAGTTCTCCTCTCTCATCTCTTGTCCTGTTGTGCCCTTTCGCCCTTTCATCTTCTCCCATCGCGTGCCATTCCCAGCGCTGTTCATTCCTGAACGCACAGGCCGCTGCTCGTAGAATCACGGATCATGGATCAGGAAGATCAGGAATTAGAATGGCCACGGTTTTTGGGTGTCCGACGACCAAGCGTCCCCGGGGGGAAGTCAAGTCAAGGGGCCAGTGTGCGGTGTTCGAGCTGAGCCAACCTTGCCTTGGTGGAATGGCAATCGATGGGGGAGGGGGCCGTGATGGGCTTTGGCGGGCCTTGACGGGGCCTGACGGTCATGTGGTTGGGCCCTTGAAGGCGCTTTGCTTCGGAGCATCGTCCCTTTGTTCAAGATGCAAGATGCCTGTTTCCTGGGCGTTTCGGACAAGGCCACGCAAAATGGTGGCACTCGAGGGGGTTTCATGGCGTCCATGGTGGCGCCGGCGGCGCCCGGTGCGATTGGAACAAGGGGGCAGGCGAATGGGCAGAGAGCATAGACGTGCAGTGACCACGACCTGTGGTGCTATTGGGAGAGGTTTGGTTGATAGTTCGAGTGAGACTACGCAGCTTTGCAGGTGTGCAATGGGTGTGTGGGTGCAGATATCTCAAACCCTCTTGACACTGCTGTGGCATGTGGCTGCATGATGGCCACAGCACAGATGCACACCATACCATACGGGAAAGACGGAGTTGGTTTACCTGGATCGCCGGATCGCCCGACCGCTAGGCTCGGCTAAGATTGCACAACCTTGCAAGCCAACGCCCGTGTGCCTGCAGTCAGCTCGACCGACGGCCATTAGACTATTACGTAAAATACGTATATCCGGACCGAGTAACCGAGCGTATCGAGCGTCTGTTTTGGTGGAGGCATCCGTTATCCACGGTCATATCCGTGTCATGTTGCCCATGTGGGCTCTGGCTTCTCGGCAAGCCACCAAACTCAAGCCAACAGTGGCGACAACCGCGACCTCGTTACTAAGCAGACTCGGAGACCGCTGATAACCTCCTCTGACCTCTGGGACTTAACAAACTACTGGTCCCCACAATTCCCACTCACGTTTGAGCCTTGTTAAACTCGAACACTCACCATGGACGTCTCTCCGGCCCCAGCGTCTATTGCCGATGTTGTCGACTCGCGGCGCCTGGCCAAGCTGCCGTTGGCCAAGGACATGTCGCACCATGTCAACCGAATCACCAAAAACCGCCAGCCCAACAGCCTCAAGGAAATGTACAAGTACATGCAGATGCCGGGCATGATCTCGCTCGCTGGAGGTATGAGAAACTGTTGCGCTTTCTACATTGCCCCTAACGCACCCAGGCATTCCGTCGCCCGAGCTCTTCCCGTTTGAGAGCCTGTCGGCGTCTGTGCTGCGGTACGATCACCTTCCCCTTGACCCGCCGCGTGTACCGAAGTCCAAGTCGTCGGGACTCTTGTCGTGGTTATTCGGCGGTGTCAAGCACCTCACATTTTCGATCCCAAAGTACGCCGAGGACCCGACGGATCCCATGGCGATCCAGCTGGCGACGTCTCTGCAGTACGGCCAGGCGACTGGGCCACCTGCGTTCCCGGTGTGGCTGCGCAACTACGTCGAGACTGTCTTCCGCCCGGCATATGCGGACTGGGATGTGCTGCTGGACGTGGGTGCCACCGACGGCTTTGGAAAGGCGTTCAACATGCTGCTCGAGATGGGCGACAGCATCCTCATCGAGGAGTGGTCGTACCCGGGCGCCATGAATGCGTACATGCCGTTTGAGGTCAATGTTGTTCCGCTCAAGATGGACGGCCAGGGCGTGCTTCCCGAGTACATGGACGAGGTGCTCGCCAACTGGGACGAAGGCAAGCAAGGCAAGCGGCCGCGTGTCTTTTACACTGTGCCCACGGGCCAGAACCCCACGGGCGCGACTATGCTTGCCGAGCGCAAAAAGGCCGTCTACGCGGTTGCGTCCAAGTACGACATTGTCATTGTCGAGGACGAGCCGTACTACTGTCTCTTCTCGGGCGAATACATTCCACAGCACCGCAAGCCGACACCCTTGGCTCAGCGCCAGCTCGATCTCGAGAAGATGGAAGGCAAGGAGGGAAACGAGGCGTTCCTCAAGGCCCTCCCTCCTACCTACCTCACTGTGGACACGGATGGCCGTGTGATCCGCCTTGACGTGAGCAAGACAACAGTCGTACCCCAACGCGCTTAGTTGACTGACCACAACAACAGACATTTTCGAAGACGTCGTGTCCCGGCTCGCGTCTTGGGTGGATTACGACCTCTCCCATCTTTATCGAGCGTCTGACGCGCCTTTCCGAGGCGAGCACACAGGCACCGAGCGGGTTTGCGTCAGCCATGACAATTTCGCTCCTCAACACGTGGGGGTGGGATGGGTACGTCCGTTGGCTGCGGGGGATCAAGGCGCGGTACCGCATGCGCCGCGACTGGGTCTGCGACGCGTTGGCAGACACATTCCACCTCGAGTTTGACGACGAAGACGGCAGCCAGAACGCGCTCGTCATGGACATTCCGGGCATTGGGCGGGGCATCACCGGATACGCCAAGCATGCCCCGGGCTCCTCCGAGGCGCGATGGGATGAGAAGCGAGGGGTAGCATCGTCGCCGCATGGTCCGCCTCTCGTGTCGTTCATCCCCCCGACGGCCGGCATGTTCATCTTCCTCGGTGTCCACCTTGAACACCACCCAGAGTACCACGCGCTCGGTGATGACGCGACGCGCATTCTCGTGCAGAGGCTCTGGAAACACCTCGCAGACCACCTCGTCCTCTTTGCCCCCGGTATCGGGTTTGACGCCAACGGCGTGCACAACATTGGCGGAAAAGGCGTCGGGTACTTCCGTCTGTCGTACTCGATCCTCACGTACGAGCAGACACGCTCGGCAATGGACACGTTTGCAAAGGTGCTCGCAAAGTTTCTGCGTCAGCAGGAGTAGGAGTAGATCTTGGCAGTAGTAGGTATCGAACACTTTTTAAGAAATACATAGGGGACAACATTATAGGTAAAGACCAGCGTGTACTGTGTGTACCGCCTGGGCGAATGAATTTAGAGTTCTATGAGGAAGCGCTGTCGTCCAGTGATGATCGTCCCGACCGCCGCGAACACCCAGAGCATTTATAGCTCCAGGAGGAAAATGTCGTCGAGCTGGCGATCGTCGCCGACCCAAAAGTCATGGCTGCCGACCTGTCCAAAGCCAAACTTTTCATAGAACCGGCGTGCGCGGTAGTTGTGCTCCCAAACGCCCAACCATGCCTTGTTGAACCCCTCCTTGCGCGCGAGGTCGAGGGTGTACTCCATGAGACTGCGCGCGACACCCTTGCCGTGGAAATGGGCGTCGGCATAGACGCGCTGCACCTCTACGCGCTCGGCCTCGGGAATGTGGTCGATACACGGCTCAGACGTGCCGGTCCGCAGCACTGAGAACGCCGCAATCGCGTCCCCGACACATCCGACACTGAACCACTTTGTCGGGTCGGCGAGCTCGGCGGCGATGATCTCGGGCGTAAAGTTGTCATTGAGATAGTCTTGCAGGTCGGCGTCAGAGCACGTGTGCGCAAACGTGATTGTAAACACCTCCCGGCCGATCTCGCTGATCCGTGCTGCGTCCTCGGGCACGGCGCGGCGGCACGTCACGTCTGGGGGTGTGGCCGCGCGCGACGCGGCCTCGGATGGGCCGAGGTTGGTTTGTGCGGGCTGCGTTTGGTGTGGTTCTGGTGGTCAGCTCTGCCCTACTCTCTGCTGACGGACGTACGGGTCATTGTGGGTCTAATGGCTTAGAAGAGGAGCTATGCTGCTCGAACAGAGGTGACTGCTCTTATGGTGTTGACTTGCAACCCGAAAGGTGACTGCCGTCTCGACTTTTGTAAGCGAGGTCACGTGTCGATCGATTCTTGGCGAAGTCGACGAAGATGGCTCAGAAGGGGAGCTAGAAGGGGAGCAGATATCGTAGTAATGCTCCACTGCAGGTGACTGACTGCTTTTACGATGATTGACTCTCTACTCGAAAGATGACTGTTCGTAAGGTGGAGGTGGTCTCGACTTCTCTAAGCGAGGTTGTGAGTCAATCATCTCCAGGCGAGGTTAGCGACAGGGATGTCACCCAACAGTCTGCGCACATCGGTGTGTCGGCCCGGTCATGTCCTCCAACCAGCCTACCACCAAGACAAACAGTTCACGCCATGTTACCTAGACCCCGGCGACTGTGTCAACGTCTGCAATCTGTCCAAAATGATGCCATGAACACTGTATACAGACTCTAAATGCAATCGTCGGTCTACTTCCTGCGCCGCTTCTCGCGCTGCTTTTCGCGCTCCATCTCCTTTTCCTCGGCACGCTCGGCAGTGATCGAGCCCTCGACCTTGCGCATCTTGGCCGTGTACTCTGCGTCCTTTTCGGCCTGCTCGCGCGCGCGCTCGCCAGCGAGGAAGCGGTTGTCCTTGCGGAGCTCGCGGATGGCGCCCTTGCGCTCCTTCTTGTACTGTGCGCGGAGCTTGGCGGTAGCGTTGCGCTCGACGTCGGGGTCGTAGTGCTTGCCCGGCGCAAAGTCGTCCTCGAACTTGGGTGCGTACGAGGCGATGGGAATCGGCTTGTGGTCCTGCAGCATGAGGGGCTGGCGGGCATCGCGCGCAAAGCCAAGCTGGCGCGACAGGGCAGAGGTCGTCTGCTCGAACAGCGCCTTGAGCGCAGGGTCCAACTTGGCCACGCGAGATCCCTCGAGCACAGCGAGAACGGGCGCAAACAGCTCAATGAACGCGTCGGACGAAGAGTACATTGTCGCAAACGTTGAGATGAGCTGCAGAGCAACGGCTAGCAAGTCGGCCTTGTTCTGGGCCTCGTCTGACTCCACGAGCGCCGACGTCAAGTTTGCTGGCCGTTGAGGCGCAACGCTTGTGGTCATCTGGATGTCGGACACAATCAGGTCGGGGAATGCAGTGACGCGGGGAGCATCCTTGCGACGTTTCAACAGGGCCAAAACGGACGAAGCGACAAAGTTGACCGCCTCGGGCACCATGCGCTTGGAGACAGACTCGTACTGGTCGTTAGCCCACAGCATGCACAGCCAAACTCACCTGAGAGATGATGGAGCAGAGGAATAGGCCAGAGGCAATATCGGCAATGCCACGGATTCGGCTCTGGGAGAGGTACTGTCCGATCAAAAGCACTGCAGGTTGTACGACTGGGTGCGAAAAGTCGCTGGTGGACCATGTCGTCCCGACAAGGCGGAGGATGACGAGCTCGGGCGCCAAAGGCAGCGTCTTCGAGTCGGGGTTGCTGGGACCACGCGCAAGGCCGCGCTGCAGGTTCTTCTGCATGAGTGCCAACTTGGCGACGTAGTGTGAGGCGGCCGTGAGCGGGTTCAGCTTGACGAGTGCGGACAGATGAGGACTGAGTGCCGAGATAATGTCGAATGGAGGCTCGTCCTGCGATGCGAGGATCAGAATGTAGTCGAGAAGCACGCCCAGGAACTCTTGCAGCTTCTCCTTGTTGCCCTGCGCGAGACTCGGGTGGTGCAGAGCGCGGATACGCTGGACGACGGTGGGGAGGGCAGAGTCGTCGAGGCCCTCGAGAAGGTCCTCAAACTCATCAACAGACGACGGACACGGGAACGTGTAGGGAATCTCCTTGGCGGCAGCCTTTGCCTTGAGCTTTTTAGACTTGGGCTTGGCCACTGGAACCAGTTCTGGGACCGAGTCGGCGTCGTCGTCCTCGTCCATCGCCTCGTCGTCAAGATCTTCCATGTCCGAGATCTCGTCCTCGTCCTCGTCGTCTTCATCCTCGTCGTCCTCGTCCCCATCCTCGTCCTCATCTTCGTCGTCGTCCTCATCACCGTCGTCACTCTCATCCTCTTCCTCGCTCTCGTCCACCTTCATGTTCTCAATGGCCTCGCGTGTCAGGCCCTCACCAAGCAGGGAGATGCCACCATTCTCGTCCACGTCGCCCGCAAAGTCGTCGTCCAGGTCGTCGCCATCTGGTGCACGTTCCGTCTTGCGCTTCTTCCGTCCTCCTTCGTCGTCCTCGTCCTCCGACTCTTCCCCGCGCATACGCCGCAGACGCCTTGCCTCAGCCTCCTCCAGTCGCTCCTTCTCCTCAATGGCAAGCTCGTCCTCGGTCTTGGTGCGGTCCTTGGGCTTGGCACGCGCCTCAAACGCAAGACTGCGAACAAACTGGTCATAGTCCTTGTCGTTGTTCTCCTCGGGCTGGGGCGCAATCGTCCGCGTAGCACCAGGGAGCTGCACCTCTGGCCGGACAGGTTTTGTGCCTCCCAAAAGCTCACGGAGCTCATCGAGACCCTCGTCAAGTTCCTCGCGGAGCTCAAGGTCGATCTCCTTCTGCCTCTGCCGCTCAAGCTGAGGGTTAGCGGCCGTCGTTGACTGATGCTTACCTTGTGCTCTTTGCTCTTGGCAATGATCTCAGTCATAACCTCCTGTTTCGACTTTTGGCGCTCCTCAGGCTGGAAACGTCAGCAGTTGTCATCCATATCTAGACTCACCTCTTCCTCGTCGTCGTCCCCAAAGCCACCAAAGTGCTCGCGAGACACCAACCGCCGACCGATCCTGCCCCTGTCATCGTCCTCGTCATCCTCTTCTCCAAAGCCCTGAGCGACAAAGTCATCTCCAGGGAGGTCCATGACGCTACGCCCGCCGTGCGTAAGGCCACCGAGAGCGAACCCATCGTCGTCGCCAAAGCCGTCCTCGTCGTCATCGTCGAGGTTGAACAGGCCCTTCTTGCCCTGGCCCTTTTGCCGTTCGCGTGTGTAACGTTCAAGCATACGGTCCTCAAGCGACATGGACGCGTCACCCTCACCGAAACGACGGTCACGGAACGTCCCGCGGTGGTCCTTGAGGTGGTGTTCCGTAAGAAGTGTTTTGCGGCGCTGCTCAATGCCAGCTTGCTTGCTCGCTGTTGGGCGACCGACCACGCCCTTCAGGTTTCGTCCACCAACATCGTGCTTGACCTAGACGGTATTAGACTACCACTTGACACATTTGGCTCACCTTTGTCTCGCGCTCGTCAAACTTGTTGAACTTGGAGCGAATCTCCTCGAGCTTTGCGAACTTCTTGGCCCGGTCGACGTCCTGGGCAGCGCCCTTTTTGCCCTTGCGGTCCTTCTTGGCTGCCGACTTGCGGTTCAGTCCGGCCGAGCTAAGCGCAGCCTTGAGCTGCGCGAGCTGTGAGGGCGCCATGGTGTATGTTGATGGGTGTAACTGATGTCAATACGTCTCCGATCTCCGCCTAAAGATTGTTGTACAGGTCCCCGGCGGCGGCGAGCGGCGAGATGTCAACTTTTGCTGATACCGAAAATCCACACACTTTGATTTGACGGAGATTTACCTAATGTCCGTGCGCCACCCAGTTGGCCAAGTTGAGTGTCATCTCACCAACGTCACCGCTGTTTACACCATCGCCCCATTCCCCGCCCGTTGCTCTCTCTTCATCCCCCATTAACACGCTCATGCTGGACACCTCTGCTCAGCATGCAGTCGGAACCATCAAAGGATAAGGACCTCTCATTCGCGAGATTGAGCGACCTCGGCTTACACGTTGCTATCAAAATGTATGAACCCCGCTGTGCGCCGCGCTGACAAGCAGTGTCTCGTTAGAGGGTAGCATTACGAAGCGCACGTATACAGAGCTTCTGGAGAACGAGGAGCTTAGGCATTCCGGAATAGAGCAAGGGTGGGTGCGCTGACTCTCGACAGCTTGCTCACCCATCAGAGAATTGGCAGACCTCTATGTCACCTGCCAACTATGGACCGATGGCAAGGCCGAGACACTACCGTTCCGGACGTCATGGAAAGCTTTCGCCCGATCATATCAGTGAGACGGCAACCAGTGACGATTTCTAATGCTGCAGATGGAACCAGACGATAGTTTTGCCAATAACCTACCAAAGCCTCCTTGTCACATCCCAACTGGCCCTTACGATCTGGAACGTACAAGGGGCAGGCAAGGCGGTCCCCGTCGGAGGGACAACGATGAGCATGTTTGGGCGCGACAGGTGAGGACTGTTCACCAGAATGGCACTGATTAAGAGAACGCTACGTCGAGGACAGCAGCGGCTCCACGTCCATCGCGGCGTTGAAGCGGATCCCAAACCCGACACGACAACCCCTTGCGAGCTGCCTTCCTCCGAGGACGAGATGGGTAGACTCGAACATCTCGTCAAGGAGTATGAACGCGGCGATATCACCAAGATTGACTGGTTGGATCGGATGGCATTCAGGCAGATTGAACGTGCTCATGCGGTAAGCAAGTATGATGCGATGGCCATCTGACATCCAGGCTGAGGCGAGCAAATCGGACAATCTCTACCTCTACATTGACCTTCCTCGCTTCGACTTCCCCGTCGTCTTTTCAGAACAGGAGAGCCAGATCCCATATCCGCCGGCCCCAGTTGCGCAACCACCACAAGCACACCCTCAGCCTCACATCGTCACGATCGACCTCACGGCAGACAAGCACCTCTGGAGGCTTTGGGATCCAGATGCGTGGCGCGACAATCCCGTGGAGATCAAGCACCGCAAGCTGCTTCGAAGCCAGAGGCTGGGTGATGAGGGTCGAGACCTCAAACCAGGTCCAGCTGATCGCGATCGATTGAATGTGGGTCATTCATGGCCCCAGTTTGTATTCTGACCCAACAGGAAATCTTCAGCTTACCACCAACGGCGTCACTATCTGCCAACGACAAGGACCTTCTGTGGAAGTTCCGCTTCTCACTCTTTCGCACACCTCGCTCTCTTACGAAGTTCCTCAAGTGTGTCACCTGGTCCGATCCTGTCGAAGCCAAGCAGGCTACGGAGAAACTCTTGCCCTTGTGGGGCCAAGAGGTCGGCATGGATGATGCGCTCGAGCTCTTGGGCCCCGGCTTCACAGATCGACGCGTGCGGGCTTTTGCTGTCGAGCGCCTGCAACGCGCTGATGACGAGGTCAGTTGACATACACGTGTGGGTCACAACTGACGAGCAGGAGATTCTTCTCTATCTCCTTCAACTAGTCCAAGCGCTCAAATTCGAGATGGAGCCGACTCCGTCCACACGCAGCCACCGGCGACGCGAGACGACCAACCACGACGCTCAAGACAGCGGCTTGGCACAGTTTTTGATTGATCGCAGCGTCGCCAACCCTGTCTTTGGTACGACGTTTTACTGGTATCTGATGATCGAGTGCAATACGCGTACACCTGTGGGCAAGATGTTCACCAAAGTCGCTTTCAACTTTATGGAAAAGCTAGAAGAGGTACGTTTGTGGCATGTGGTTGGTGGAGGTCCAATAATTGAGAGTGACGAAGCTGGTGTGTCCATTGCTAGGAGGCTGCGTGTGGATGGTTTTCTTGGGAGAAGTGTGGTTGCACAGCCTGGAGGAAGAAAATGGTTCCGACTGGTGCTGATGGTAGACTCGTGATGGTGCGGCGCAACGCGATATCTACCGGCGCCAAGGCGAACTCATCGAGGCATTGTCTGCTCGAGCCAAGGACATCCGCTTCTCAAAGGAAGCCCGATCCAAGAAGATTGACCGGCTGCGGGGATACATTGCCGAGCCGAAACATGGCTTGAGTCCACTCCCAGCCCCATTGACGTTGCCTCTCGACCCTCGCGTCGTCGTCACTTCCATTGTCCCGGACAAGTCGAATATTTTCAAGTCCAACCTCTTGCCTTTGCACCTGTGGTTTGAAACCTCCAACGACGACTTGGACGAAGATGAGGAGATCAACGAAGAGCCTCGACCGCTGTACCCCATCATCTTCAAGAGTGGTGATGACTTGCGACAGGACCAGCTCGTCATCCAGCTCTTCAACTTGATGGATCGTCTATTGCGAAAGGAGAACCTCGACCTGCGTCTCAGCCCCTATCAAGTTCTGGCCACGTCTGCCAACGAGGGCATGATCCAGTTTGTTGAAAGCAAGAGTCTGGCAGCAATCATGGCCGAATACGGTAACCTGCAAAACTACTTGCGAGAGAACCACGCCGACGTTGGAGCCCTTGGAACATATGGCATCGAAGGCGGTGTCATGGACACCTTCGTCAGGAGCTGCGGTGAGTAGCAAAATGTGTCGATTCTACCGTCCTAGGTGCTGTCGCTAACCACCAGCTGGTTATTCCGTGCTCACCTATATTCTTGGTGTTGGGGATCGCCACTTAGACAACCTGATGCTTGCACCAGATGGTAAGCCTGTGCAGTGCTACCGCTACTAACGACGAGGCCACTTCTTCCATGTCGACTTTGGCTACATCCTCGGCCGCGACCCAAAGCCGTACCCTCCACCTGTCAAGGTGTGCAAGGAGATGGTCGATGCCATGGGCGGTACCGCTTCGCTCTACTACAACCGCTTCCAGAATTTCTGCAACACGGCATTCATCGGCCTGCGCAAGAATTCAAACCTCATTCTCAACCTCGTTGCGCTCATGGTCGATGCCGGAATTCAGGATATCCAATTGGAGCCCGACAAGGCCGTCTGGAAGGTGAGCGGGCTACAATCTAGAATCTGACTAACCCTTAGGTGCAAGAAAAGTTCATGCTGGATCTATCAGAAGAAGACGCGATCAAGCAGTTCCAGGCACTCCTCAGTGAGAACTCGTATCTCACCGCGATGTTTGATCGCATTCATGACTGGTAAGTTGAGGTTGAAGTGCTGATGCCCGAGCTTTGCTGACAACTTTAGGGCACAGTACCTTCGTGATTAGACGTACGGGCAGTTCATGTTGTACTATTTTTGTGCAGAATGCCACTGTGAGGCACATTTGTGGTTGCCATCTGTGGGTCCCATCGGGGTGGGTTTTTCCAAGAGGAGACGTCATTTTTTTCTGCTGCGCAAACCACCTCGTCTCCCCAAAGACTGTAAGTTTACGTGGTCTTCTCTTATCTTAGCGAGAGGTGACATTTTCCACACTAGCCAAACTTTCACGTTTGGGAGGAATGTTGATGGCAAAGTGGAATGTAAATCGCGATGCTGACCCAATACTGGCGGTGCGCTATTGGAAGGGATCTATTTTCGGACGGGAACGACGGGCAAGGTTGCACAGATCCGAGAAGTCGAAGAAGAGGGACGTGGTCAGCACGGCTCCAGCAACCGGCATGGCAGAGTGAAGTCGGGGGGCAGAAGGGGAACAGACGACCGGCCGAAGCCGATAGGCCGCATGTGCCCAGTGTCCAAGTGTTGCAATAATAATGAGGGGGCCCTCCCTGTGTGCCCTGTGCCACTACCGACGGCACCGATGCGATCGGGCAGTGGCGCGTGGTTATTGTTCAAAACTAGGGACAAGCGGACAAGGGGAATAGGGGAACAAGGGGCATTGGGTGGCGACCACGTGGGTTCCCCATGTTTGTGATTTCAATTGGGCAAGAGGACACCGAGTGGCGCGTCACTTGCCGCTTCAGGTGGGGTGGGGTGGTCTTTGCACAACTCACTACTCGCAAGACCAAGACCAAAGACAGACATGCGACGACCCCGGAAAGCAAAGGTTGTTCCAGACGATGAATGGCGCTATGCCACAGAGGGAGAGTTTTGCAAGATCGCAAGACAGTAGAGTGGTCGTAAGAGGTGGAGGGGTTTTAGTAGGACAATCGTTCCACTCTCAGGCACGCATCACGTACACACCTTAACGAGGCAATGCACCCAGCCAATGCAGCCAAGGACGGGGGTACAGTACAGTAGCTATGGAGGTGGGCCGAGATGGCAATGGAGATGGAGATTCCAATGCACCCACCCACCCCCACATGGCAAGGTATGCCGCAGCCGCAGCCGTAGTCGACAGCCACACCCCACAGCGTCATACAGAGATATACGAGTGGTGCTTCATTATCCATCCTCCCCATCTCATCCTACCCCGTTGATCGCCGCCGCCCTCGACAAAGGATCTACACCGAGTGTGCATTTCCGACTGCGGACATTGGCATCTGCCTTCTTTCCATTATTATTGCATCCAAGCCATCGCCTCGCCTCGATCGTCTCACCAATGGACAGCGGCCCGATGGATCCGGCCCCCGGTCTGAGTAGCATGCACACGCGCGTCCCCACTGTCGTCTACTCGCCCACAACCGCAGTGGATCATCTGCTCGTCACTTCACCAAATCGCAACTTTGTGCTAGCCCGCCCATCGGGGCCATCATCAACCACGCCCACCACACACTCACACGGGTCGCTGCAGACACCGACCCAGGCCACACATCCACCACTACCCACAGACTCGCTGGGCCACGACTCGGCGCACCCATCAGCAGCACTATCGTCGGGTGCCGGCTCGGGCGCGGGCTCGGGTTCCGGTCAATCGTTGGGTACCACCTCGGGGCCGTCTGGCGCGTCCGGCGGCGGGGGCGGATCGTCGTCGGCTTCCGTGACCCGACGGCGAAAGTCGATGCCCTCCACTGCACCGTATCCGTCGTCGTCTTCGCGCCCAGCTCCGATCCGCGCAGCCACGATGGGCATCAATTCCGACCACGCGATCGACGACGACAACGAGTCGTCGCCCGCGACCGCGACGGCTCAAGGGCTCGGAGGAGGAGCCAGCAACAACAATAAAAAGCCTCGATCAGGCTCGATGAACACCAATTCGGGGTCGGGCGCGGTACTGACAAGTGAGTGTGCCGCGGTAGCCGCGCTGCGCCTCGACTGCGCCGCTCCGTTTCCGCATCACATTGCTGATACATCTCTCTCCAGGTTGTGAAGCATGCCGCAAGGGCAAGTGAGTAAATGACACACTGTTCCCCTCACGTTTCCCGCCCCTTGCCGCATGCCGCAGGCCGCAGGCTCGCGCGCCGAGCCGTCCAACCGTGGGCCGGAGATGGGCATCAAGGCAGAGACAACACTCTAAGGGGCCAAATGGGCCACCACGCGCCCCCGCGCTCACGCTCATGCTCTGCGCGTGCAACCCCCACATGCGCAATGTTGACACACAGACGTCCAGCGTGCAGCATGCTGACTCACCCAGGCGCCGATGCGAGCCATCCCCGCTCGTTCCCCCAGACCATCCCGACGCGGCCAAGCTGCCATGTGCACGCTGCCGGAGGTTTGCTCACGAGTGCATCCGCATGCGGGTATCGCGCCGCAAAGGCCCTGCACCAGTGTACGTCATGTCGCGGGCTGGTAGCCAACCTCTACTGACACGCGCGCTAGCGACTTGAGTGCCATTTCGGATGCTCAGCACGGCTTCAGTACTGGTCCCAGCTCTGCGGATCAAAATGCCGAGGCATCAAAGGCCCTCTCGTCGGCCTCGGGGAGCGCGCTGGGCTTTGATGTTGGCCCATCGTGAGTTGTTTGCGCCGTCTAGGCTAATGTAACAGTGGCGGCGTGCTCCCATCGCCTGGGTTCTCGCTCATGGGCGGCTCGCCTGATATGGGCGTGGCGGCTGCACCAGCAGCGGTGCCGTCCAACCTCGACCAGATATGTCCCCCACAGGTGGTTGATACCATTATCAACCTCTTCTTCGACTATGTGTACCCCTTGACCCCGTGCCTGCATCGACCGACATTCCTCGTCGATCTGGCCGCGCGGCGCGACCGGACCGACCCCATATTCTTTGCCCTCACCCTCGTCGTTCTTGCGTCGACACTCGTGCAGGTCCCACGCGTACTGGTTAACCTCGACAAGCAGGATGTCGAGGCGCTCGCGCGCCAATGTGTACGGGTCGCGAGGTCCAAGACTGCCTACCTCTGGGAAGATCCTGTACCCATGCGTGCAGACTTTGGTGCGTGCTGGTCGAGCTCGTCAGACGGCTAACAGCTTCAGTGGTCATCTTTTACCTTGAGGGCATTGTCCATCTACTGTTGGGCAACAATACAGCGCATGTCATTGTCACCGCGCAGGCCAATCAGTGCGCGCTCGCGCTGCGCCTCAACGAGGAGTCGGTGGGTAACGTAACCTCCACCAACGACGCGAGCTGACACGGCCAGAGCTACGAGGGTCTCAACCCCATCGAGTCTGAAATTCGGCGCCGAATCTACTGGCTCCTCTTCCAGGCAGACAAGAGTACGGCGTGTCTGCGCGCGCGCACTATTTGCCTGCGTCTCGAGGACGCGATTGGGCTGCGCCTCCCAACCGAGGTCGACGACGAGCAGATTACTGCCAACGGTATCCTGCCGCAGCCCCTGGGCCGCACGCCGACCATTATGGGTTTCAACGTCGTGACCAACCTCTTCCGGATCCTCAACGATGCCCTGTTACTGCAGCGGCGCAAGGCGGCGCCATCAGTGGACAGCATCCTCGCCGACTTGCAAAATGTCAACCAGCTCCGCGAGCGCGTCATGAACGCGGCGGTGGACGTGGCGACCCCGCTCCGGATTCGCCCCACGGGCGACTCGCGCGCGACGAGTCCCCTCAAGGGATGGGAGGACAATCTGGAGGCCCGCTTCCTGAGCTTTTTCGAGACGGGTGTCCCCGACAATCGCAACATTAACAGCTTCCTCGTCATGCAGGGCAACATTCTCGTCACGCAGCAGGTCGTCCGCCTTGTGCTTTTGCAGACGCGCGAGGCACTCCTCGTCCAGTTGGCGGCCCTCACGCAGATGCCAATGCAGGGCGTCGGCGGCCTCGCGGGCGTGCAGAGCAACGAGGTGGCAGAGGACATTGCGTGCGATCTCCTCGACGGCTTGAATAGTCTCCCCGAGGAGTGTGTCGCAACCAACGGGCCATCGTTGGTGCAGAAGGGTGGGTAGCATGGGGATAGGGAAGGGGTCATGATCTGACGTCCCAGTACGATTTGTGGTGATTCAACTCATGGAAAGTTCGACGGCGACATCGCCGCAGGCTGTGCGAGCGTGAGTGACCGACTCGTGTGACTCGAGGCCGGTGACACGTGCTGACAATCAGACAAGGGCTGCTCATGCAGTTCCTCAGCGTCCTCAGCGTCATTGAGGGCATGTACACATTTGGGCGTGATGTGTCGGCCGAGTAGGAGGGAACAGACATTATCAGAAGCATTTATACGGAGAGTCGATGGTGAATGCATAGGGTGACTAGCTGCGGACACGCGCTTCGCGGGCGCTTTAGTCGTTGCAGTTGCAGAGATTGGCGACACGCGCATGACTCATTGTAGCGCGCAACCCATTCACTCGACTGCTCCCCAGCGTGTTGACAGTTGCCCAGCGCGCCACAGCAGGGTGCCGTGTGCGGCAGTGCGTCAATTCGGAGACAGAGTTGTTGAGGCTGGAGTCAAGAGAGTGACGGCAAGCTCTGTTTGCGAAGAAACTGGACCCCTTTTCGAACTGTTGCATGTATTTGTCAGAATGCGGATTCGAACGCGCATGTCGAAACGGTCTAGGTGCATCTTAAAAATAAATAGTGGTCTAGTTACATACACACGTTTGCGATGGGAGCTGGCAGCTTAAAGGCCAGTCCACTCGTGTCGGCCCTCTACGTCAAACTCGACAGTGAGCTGCTCGTCGGCAAGCGCGTCTGCAGCGAGGAAGGCCTTCCATGTGCCGTTCTCGACGGCCCAGCAGTGGAAACGGTCGTCCCAGTGCGCGAGCTCGCGGCGCGTGACGGTAATGGACACGTCCTGGCTCTTGCCCGGAGCGAGCACCTCGGTGCGGGCGATACCTGCGAGGTGGCGGACGGGGTGCGCGAGTGCGCCTTGCGGTGAGGCGAGGTAGAGCTGCGCGGCGTGCGAGCCGGGCACGTCGCCGGTGTTGGTGATGGTAAAGGTAAACGTGCGGTCGAGGTCGGTGTCCTGGAAGCGCTCGCTCCGCATGTCGCTGTACTGGAACGTCGTGTACGATAGCCCGTGGCCAAAGGGGAACAGGGGGGTGATCTTGCGCTCCAGGAACCACTTGTACCCGACGGCAATGTCTTCGGCGTAGAGACATTTTCCGTTGGCGGAGCGGAAGTTGCCGTGGGCGGCGATATCCTCTTCGCGGGCGGGGAAGGTGATGGGCAAGCGTCCCGAGGGGTTGACGGTGCCAAAGAGGACGTCTGCGACAGCGGCTCCCGAGGCGTTGCCGCCATACCACGCCTGGACAATGGCGGCGACGTCGTTGGCCCACGGCATGCTCACGGCCGAGCCGCTCTGGACGGCGACGACGGTGCGCGGGTTGGCCTTGGCCACGGCGGCGACGAGCTCGTCGGTGCGGCGCGGGAGGGCAAGCGTGGGGCGGTCGTAGCTCTCGCTCTCATAGTCTGGGCTCAGACCGACCGAGAGCACGACCGCGTCCACGTCCTTGGCCAGCGCGACCGCCTCGGCGAGCGCGGCGTCGGGGTCCACAACGGGGAAGCCGCCGATGCGCACACCAAAGTTGAGCACCTGCCCAGTCTCGGCCGCGCCGCGCATGACACCGGGGACGTTTGAGTACTCGCACCGAATGTCGTACTCTTTGCCCGCGACGACCGAGTACGTGCCAAACTCTTCGCTTGTGCCCTGGCCGAAAAACGTCTCGCCAGGCGACTGAAGCACGTCCCAGTTGTCCACGACCTCGTCGCCGTTGACGTAGAGCTTGGCCCGCCCACACACCGACAGGCTGAACTCGTACTCGCCCGTGATGGGTGCCGTCCACTTGCCGCTCATGACGCCAAACCAGTCGCCGCCGCTGAGCTGCGCGGGCACGCCGTCGTTGAGCAGCACGTGGCTCGCCTCGCGGCGGTAGTGGTGCACGACCGGCGACCCGGGCGCGAGGCTCGCGTACAAGCGCATGTCGGCGCCGTCCTCACCGTCCTCACGGACCATCTCGAGGTATGGGAGCATCTTGTGCGCTGGCGTACCGAGCGCATACTCGACCTCGACGCTGGCCTCGGCGGCCGCGGCCTTGACACCGTCGAGCACAGTGACAATGTAGCTCGTGTTGAGCTGCGCCGAGCCGCCGCCGAAACACGTACGGTCCAGCGCGCGTGGACCAATCACTGCGATCCGCTTGACGTCCTTAAGGGGCAGCGCGGCACGCTCGTTGCGAAGCAGCACGCACGCGTTGGCTCCAATCTCCTGCAGCAATGTGCGGTCCGACGGTCGGTCGACTGTCAACTCGACGTCGTCGCCGTACACCGTGTTGGGCGACAGACGAGCCAGGCGCTGGGCCCACTGCAGGACATTGAACGCGCGCGCGTCCAGGTCACGCTCGGTCAGCTTGCGCGACGCCAGGCAGTGCTCGACGAGGTAGGGCGTGCGCCACTTTGCTGGTCCGGGCATCTCGAGGTCTGCTATTAGTAAAGACACAGTGGAAGGGGGCCTTTCAGTGGCCACTGCCGCACTCACCCTGGCCGGCAATAATGGCCGCGTCGACAGAGTAGGTCCCAAACCAGTCGGACATGATCATGCCATCCCACCCCCACTCGTTGCGCAGCACGCCGTCGAGCAGCTCCTTGCTCTCGCCGACGTGCACGCCGTTGACGCGGTTGTAGCTTGACATGATGGCGAGCGGGTTGGCGTCGGCGATGGCAATCTGGAACGGGCGGAGGTAGACTTCGCGGAGCGCGCGCTCGCTTACCTCGGCGCTGACGGCGGTACGCTCGTGCTCAATGTCGTTGGCGACATAGTGCTTGAGGACGGCCGACACGCCATTGTTCTGCAACCCCTTGATGTAAGCCTGCGCCATGAACCCGTTTAGGATCGGGTCCTCGGTGAAGCTCTCAAACGACCGCCCGCCCAGAGGCGACCGCTGGATGTTGGTCGTCGGCGCCAGGAGCGCGACAGCCCCGCGGTCCTTGGTTTCACGCGAAAGGAGCTCGCCCGCAGCCTCGACGAGCGCGGGACTGAATGTTGCCGCGAGCGCAGTCTCGCACTGTGCAGGGGTTAGGTGGGGCATTTGGGTCGCACGGGTCTCGTACTCACGGGAAGGCAGATGCCAGCGGCTGTCCATTAGCACCAAGATAGGATATGAACAACCTCGTATCGAGCCACTCACTCTGCTCCGCAAACGATGCTCCGCGTGCGCCGTTTGGTCCGTCGCTCATCTGGTCGTCAGCCCATGTCCTCCGTGGCACACTTTTGGGTGCAGCGCTCCGGTTGCTCTCCAATACGAGCTCCAACGCAGCAGAGTCTCAAGGCGCACATCCTATGGCGGCGGGCTTGAACGTTCCAATGGAGAAGGTGGGCATCGATGGACAAGTCGCTCAAGAGTGTCTCCTACATTCGGGCGACGCCACTACTCACCTTGACACCGGGAATGTTGAGTCGGGGCACTGGGAGGGTATGCCACCAGTCGGCACCCGCGAGCATCTTAATCTTCTCTTGCTTTGTGAGCTGCCCGACGAGCGCATGCAGGTCGGCAGTGAGGAATGAGCGGTTGCCATTGTGCCAAGGCGACGCGGCGACCTTTGCGATCGACGGCGACGACAAGGGCGGCGACGGGGGTAACAGGTTCTCGGCGCGGTCTGCAGTCATCGCGGCGGGAGTGGAGCGTTGGAGGTGGGCGTGCGTGGGGTTGGTGGTGGCAAAGAGGGAGAAAGCACGCAGAGATCTGTGTCGGTTTACCTGGCAGAGAAGTACTAGCTTGCAACCATCGAGTATTAAGCTTTCCAGGATGTATGTATGTACAGTCGGCGGCTCGGGGCCGGAGTGTTTCCAATCGGCCCGCACGGTACCTCCGCACACGCGTCTGTGGCGCGCAATGTCAACCCGCCAAAAGCCTCCCTCCGCAGCCCGCACCCGCCCATATTCGCCGCTATCGTTCAACTTTCGACCTGCATGGCGAACTGGCGAGTAGAGCGAGCCGCACGCTCTCTTGCTTGGCATACTCGTGTAAGGACATCTTCCGAAAGGTTGCTGCTACCATAGCTCCAGCTAGGCTGCACGGGTTCCTAGCCCCTCTCCCTCCCCCCCCCACCCAGTACCGTCGACGACACACTACCATTTGCTCACCATTCCTTCCCCAACCTCTCCGCATATCCGTCTGCATCCCCACATATCCGGACTAATCTTGAGCCGCCACAACAGGCACGAGCTATTGGCGACTGCTGTTACACTTGTGCCACCGTAGAGCAAGGACACGACTGCGCACAGTCCCTCCGCACAGTGTCCCGCTGGAGGCGGACCATAGCACGATTGGATCTTGTGAGTTCGAGCACCTGCAATGGTTGACACGCAATAGCTGATCTCACTCGTTGGCGACGCGGCCTCGGTGGCCCGAATTGCGGCCCCCGTCAACGGGAGGTCACGAAGGTTGGTACATTTGATAGGTTATTTCTGCCGAGAATACGCCGATACCGGTGTGCGAGTATGGCAAACCAGCTTCACCAACATGCATCGCCGAGGCTTTTCCGAAAGAGCTACAGGCAACTTGGCAAGTCGGACTCGGAGATGAGTGGTCGTCGGTGAATACGTGTCGGGCCATTGTGTCGACAGGGCGTGCGTCGGGCCGACTGGTCGCCGGCCCATTCGAAGTGATAAGGGGCTTCGGCGCCACTGGAAGGAGAGAAGCGCGCGTAGCGTTTGCTTGCCCCTTCAGTGGAATCGACGAATGGCGAGTGGTATGCGCTGGGAGTATATTTCCCGAGTCCAATGGGGATGTGGGAGTGACGGTTGTGAGGGCATTCGCTGCGACAGATCGGCTCGTCGGACTTGCCGATGCGAACGATAAGAGGCGACCGTTCTTTATGACTGTGCATTCAGCCATGCTCCTCGTTGTCTGAGGCTGGCACGCACCAAATTCTCCCTCTCTACTCTGTGAATAGTAGCTTTCCGCAGCAACAGCAAAAGCCTGGCGCAAACCTTTGGAACGGCGCAGCGGTCTAGGCCTCGGTGCTGTGGGAGTGTGCTTGCTGAGAAGAAATGGTATGCTGGTTGTGGCTCTCTTCTTCGTCCGAAGGGACACTCGGTTTATACTGTACACTCGTGCAACCGCTCCATCGCTCATCCTTGGATCAGAACAACGAAGGTCGATCCCTCTACCGTAATCCATACAGGACAACTCTCGACACGCAAGAAATTACGGTTCTACAACTCTACCATCGCTGGACATGGCCATCTACGTCGACCTCTTCTTGCCACCCAAGCCTAAATAAGCGCAAAGAGCTTACCGCCACTTGTGGCGAGTTTGGCGGCAATGCCCAAACATGTCGAGATGACGGCGACACCCCCACTAAAAATCCCCGCGTACTGATACCCGGCACTGCTCCCGTCTGCAGAAAAGTTGGAGACGAGCGCGCCGTTGATCGGGGGACCAGTGAGTGCAAAGATGGACACGACGGCCCAGAGCATACCGATACGCTGTCCGATTTCGTTTGCGGGTCCAGTTTCGGCGATACACGCTGGAATGATGGCGATTAGAGAACCCACAAAGAAGCCGTACATGACAGAAAAGCCAATGAGAGCCGGCACGGTGGATAGCGGGATCCAGAATGCGAGGAGGTTGATGGCGCACATGATCTCCGAGGTGATGAGAACGTTAATCCTGCCGACGTCAGTGTCTGCACTACAAAGAGGGTGGACAGCACGTACGGTCCCCAGTGGTCTCCGATGCTCGCGACGACACGTCCGACTGTTGATCCTGCGTTGATAAACGAGATGCAGTAAAAGGACAGCGACGTGCTGGCTCCCAGTAGTTCGGCCTTTGTAGGAACGTAGAAAAAGGGCGTGTACAATCTGAGGGCGTAAGCTATAGTGGATCTCGAGCCCGCCATGTTCAACGTACCCCCAATACGCTACCGCAAAGGAAAAGCATAAAAGTGCGTACGGACGTTCGCGGAATGGGTGCAGCATTTTGTTCCAGGGTGTCGGCTGCTTGCGCGGGAGGCGGGTACGGATGAGCACTGTGCCGATACCAAAGAGCAAGAGCGAGATGAAGCCGACCACGCGCATGGCCCACGCAAAGCCCATCGTGTCAAAGAGGCGGTCGAACGCAATGGGTAAGAGCGCACCGCCGAGTCCCGAGCTGCATCCTGCGACGCACATGGCCAGCGCGCGGCGCTTTGCAAAATATTGACCAGGTACTGCGATGGCCGGGTAAAAGATGCACGCGGACGACAGACCGACCAGGACGCCGTGCGTGAGCATGAATTGGTAATACTTGGTACACACTGTAGTAGGGTGAGTGTTGGCACCGTGGACAGTGGGAGGTACGCACGCGACATCATGAACAAGCTGAAAGCATACAGTGAACATCCAGGGATGAGGAGAATGTGGGCCCCATGCGCGTCGAAGATACGTCCAACAAACGGGCCAGCAAGGAAGAGGAGGAACTGGTGCACGCCGCCGATCCAAGAGATGGCACTTGCCGACTGGCCAGGTAGCAGTTTGGTTTCATAGTAGCTCTGGAAGACTCCAAACGAGTTGACTGTAGCCGTTAATGCGATTTTCCTTTGCTGTAGCCACGTTCGTTCAACGTACTGACGCCAAACTGGACAAAGATGACCAGGAAAGCCCCCAGGACAGTGAGCCAGGCTCTCAATCCGCCATCGGGAGGGGGCCCGATATCGGGTGTAACCGGTGATTCCTCAACCTCGCCTCCCACTGAGAGGTTGCTGGGCGTATCGATATCGGCATCTTTTTCCAAATCGGTCGGCTTGGCATTTCGGACTGGTAGAGGCGACATGTTGTCAAGAGGTGAAGAGAAACAGATGCTGCCTTGTCTCCATTGTTCTTTCCTTTGTACCACTTGTACAATGGTAGACAGCGGGTGAGCCGATGGCTGACGTCCTCGGACCCGAGGGTGCCGAGGGTTGCCCACCGGACAGTGCGGAGTGGTCGGGGGCGGCGATCGGCAGAGGATCGCCGAGGAATAACACGATGGCAATCCGTGTCGGAAGTACGGTCGACTCACACTAGAATGCCACTAACTGCAAACGAGAGCGCAGTCGACCCTGTCCCGTCAGTACTCGATCCCATTGCCCGCCACGCCACATCAGCCACCGTACCACCGTCCCAATCAGGCTGATTTCTCACACGCTCAAATAGTATCAGGATAAACACCTGTCGAGCATCAACATTTCAGTACGGGCACAGATGAAGCAGTAGAGTAGTATATTTAAGCCAGATATCAAGATAAGATTGGCATGGCAGCTATCGTTAGCTACAAGGCACATGCAAGTGCGCGATCTTCCACATCCGACGTCAGCGTACTCATGTGACTCGACGCTGCAGAGGCCTCTACTTGTCTGACTTGCAGCTGGCCGGGCGGGTCAAGCCCGACGTACGACTTTGGACACATGCTTGTCCCAACGGCGACGAGCAATTACCAGAACCGGTGTGCTGAAGAGTCGTCGGTCAACGCGCACATGGATATGGGACTTGCATGCGAAGGTGTAGTACTGCAGCATGCAGCAGTTAATGCTCGACTTTGCTCAACCTGGGGAGCGACCTGCCAATCAGAAGGATGATAGGCGTGAATGATTTGGAACTTGCCCTTCACACGCCTATTCCCCTTAGCATGCCTAAGAACACATTGCCATATTTGCTTCCGTGGATGGATGAAGCACGGCCTCCACCGGGACAGAGAACGGCACGGTCACGACGACACACGACGGCGACCACACCCATGCTCGCGTCAACTACAACGTCCTCGTCTCCTCTCGTCTCACCACACCTCCTTTCCCCTTTCCCCCCCCTCTCCATCATGTCGGCCATGGACGTCGACCCCCCAGTCGCAAAGGACAAGAAGCCTCGCTTCGAGGTCAAGAAGGTTCGTAACTGCGCTTGTTGTGGTGTCGGTGTCTGTTGCATGGACGCGTGAGGGGGAAGGACATATGAACGGCGCATTGTCGTCGTCGCAACGCGCCCCCTCCTTCATCGTCACTCTGGTTGATAGACGTGATCTAATGCTAACTTACAGTGGAACGCCGTCGCGCTTTGGGCTTGGGGTTAGTCGTCTCGCGGCTTGTGGTGTCGGACCTGTCGTCACCACACAGTCGGGGCTGGGCTGACATGCAGACATTGTCGTCGACAACTGCGCCATTTGCCGCAATCACATCATGGACCTCTGTGGGTGGTCGGCCCAGCTCCGTCAGCTAACCCAACAGGCATCGAGTGCCAGGCCAACCAGGGTGCCGAGAGCGAGGGATGCACCGTCGCTTGGGGCATCTGCAACGTGAGCTTTCTGGTACGCCTGCGTTCAAGCTCACACATCAGCACGCGTTCCACTTCCACTGCATTTCGCGTTGGCTCAAGACCCGCCAGGGTGAGTACTATTACACGCTTGGGGAAGACGGTGCTGACCTGCAGTGTGCCCTCTTGATAAGTGCGTGTCGTCGCTGTCTCGTTGATGCGTCTCGACCTGTCGTCGCGTTCTTGCTCCTCGTCTTCGCCCTCTCGAACTTGCCTTACTCCTCGTTCCCTCCTTTGCGTTCTTCGTTTATTCCTTCGCCTTTTGCGAGGAACTTGGGCCATAAGGCTGCCAAGTTCTCCTCGTTCTTGCCGCGCCCATCGCAGGGGGGAGCGCCCTTCGGCGGCGCGCTTCCCCCACGTCCCTCTGCTCCCCACGCTGCCGTTCCCTCTTCATCTCGTTCTCATGCCGCTCCCTCAATGCGGCAATTATGCGGCTTGCTCCGCGTCATGGCCTTCTCCCACAAGCTCAGTTCAGCCTATGTTGTCCACTCTCATCTCGCCCTCCTCTACGCTGCTGCCATCACCCTCTTCACACCCGCATCCCATCCGGCTTTGACCTCTCCTTCCTTCGATTCCACCACTGCTACATACACCTTCCCCTGCTTCTTCCCACGCGCGACCCCGCTAACTCCCCAGCCGCCAGTGGGAGCTCCACCGGTACGGCCGGTAAACTACCACCACTTCCCTCTGCCCGTGTACAGTTTTGCGAGATGTATATCCATGATCCCGATGCCGACATGACTATGCTGTCTGTGTCTATCTATGGGGTAGTGATCCCCGTCTTTTGCCCTTTTGACCCCTGCGCTCTCGACTGGGTCCAGCGGCCGTCCTCGAACCGCCCCTCGCGCTCCTCTACACTCTCGCCGAGCTCGCGCACACCCTCCTGCAGCTCCTTTACGATCTGGATCCGCACATTCCGCGTCTCGGACTCCTCGTCGTCGAGCTCCCGCTTGGCCTCTTCGACACTGGTTGCTGGATCATGGGCGAGCTGCCTCTGTCCGCTGGCAGAGTTACGGTACGCCTCGACGAGCTCCTGTACGCGACTCGTGATGGGCGCGCCGACGGTGATGCTCACTTTCGCCCCGGGCCGTGGTATGAACCGCGGCTTGCCACGCTTTTCGTTCATGATCTGGTCAAAGCCTGTGTCTGGTTAGCAGAGGACACCGTTGGCGGGCCGGCGTGCAGCACCGCATTGTACTGTGCTGCAGGCCCAGCCACGGCCTGCCATAAATGCGTAAGGGAACGTACCAGAGATCCAGATGGGAATGACCTCGGGCATCGTCTCGGCCTCCATCAGTATCCGTCCGCTATCTGTCAGCACCCCTCGCTCCGTCGTCATGCCAGGGGACCACTCACACGCCCCACTTGAAGCGGTGCATCCCGCCAGAGGGGTTGTTCTTCTCCTGGTTGACTCTTCCTTCTGGGAAGATATGGATCTGGTGTTAGTTGGGTTATTGGGCAGTGTGAGGTCAACGAGTCCATTGGGGAGTTGTTTCTTGACTCGTCTCTAGCTCCCGCCCATCTCAAGCTCTCCCTCGCATCCAGTTCTCCTCGTCACCGATTCTCCAGCTCTCCTCATCTCCAGCTCTCCTCGCCTCCAGCTCGCCCTCCAAGCCGTCTTCACTCTCCGCGCCCTTTCAATCAGATGAACCTTGACCGATTCAACCACTCATCACCAACTGCTCTCCCCGACTCCAACCCGCCGCACCAAGTCCAAACTCACCCAACCTCCATCATCGACGCGCTTGATGGCCGTATCCAACGCAGGCTGGTAAATGCCTGCGCCACGGACCGTCTCAATGACCTGGCCGAGCGTGAAGAATTTGGACACGAGGGGGCTCGTGAACATGATGTCCGATGCTGGGGGGTGTTAGCTCGCGCGTGCTTGAACCAGTCGCCAGGTCATGGCATTGTCGCATCGGCAGGGCGACCCGATGGGTTTGCGAGTCCAACGCGGGCGCAGCGGGGCCGCACAATGCCGCCCACCAGAGAACGGCGTCACACACAAACAACCCCACACCCCGACATCAAGAACGACCGAAAACAGCACAGAATGTCCCGACGTCGCACCAGACATACCTCCTAGCGTCCACCGCAGGTTGTGGCACGTATGCGACGGCCGCGCAAAGGGAAAGTAGGTCGAGAGGGGCAAGATGGTCCACATCTGGGTATCAGCGCATCCACGCCATACTTGAGTCGAGCTCGAGGGAGAGAGACGTACCATGGGATCGTCGACCACCGAGTTGTGATTACACACTACCCGTCAGCCTCTACCTTCCCCTGCCATTCTGCTCTTGCTGCCTGTTGAGGTCCACGACTGCTCTTCGTGGGCGGCACGACGTACCTGTAATAATCCCTCTCCGCGGCAGCCTCCCCTCGCGAGCAGGCAGCATCATGCCCGACCCACTTTCACCCGGACTCGCGCTATCCCCGGGCGCTTCAATCGCCTTGACGCCGTCCGCACCGTCACCGCCGCCGTCGATACGCAGCGCGCGCAGCAGATGCTCGACGCCGGCCACGTCGTACCGCCGCGTCGTGAGGCCCAAGAAGGCCTTGCACCACAGGCCCACGGCGGAGAGGACGCTCGCCGACGCGAGCGAGGCCGGAGGTGCCATCCGTGCTGCCGTTCAAGGAAAGAGGAGGGGTACGCGATGTCGTGCGCCCGACGCGGTGCGTGGCTTGAGTGGCTGGGTTCTCGCTTTGTTGGCCCGCGTTGTCCCTCCTTGTTGGTGGCGGGCGAGGACTTGGTGGTGGTATAGAAACAAACGTTGTCAACAAGTAAACCAACCTCAACTTTTGTCGGTATGGATGGAAAAAGTCTGTCGGCGCGCTCACGTCGTTCGCCCGTGCCTGAAAATGGCGACTGCCAACAACAAACCAACGCAGGGCCGACGACAGCCGACGACCTGCGGGGCCACCAATGACGAAGACGCCACCCAGTCACCTCTATTGACCGTGCTGACCACGACTGTTGCAAGTCGAGCCCACTGACCCCGAGATCGATACAGAGTTGCATACAACTAAATATGAGATGGACAGGTTTCTGCTTGCGGGCGAGTGAGCCCTAAGGTTTGAACTACTAGCTGCCAGCGGGGGGCGCGGGCACCCCCAAGCAACAGCTGCGTCGATTGTCACCATGCGCCAACGGACTACAGCAGCGGACATGTTCAGACATGGCGCACACAATACAACGCTACGATACCTGGCCCTGTCCACCCCCTCCTCCCTGCCCGTGCCCATTACCTTGCCCCACACGGCCCCCTGTGCCGCCGGTGTCGGTACCGCCTGTGGTGGGGGCGGCCGTGGTGGCATGGCGCTCCGGGCGCCACTGGAAGCGCATCAGGTCTTCGATGTCGACTGAGCGCAGCGTGTGCATTGCGGTTGCGGCGAGGTCGACGCTGTGTGTCAGTGGTGGGCGGTGGGCGTCGATGGAGAGGTGCGCGCCAGTGTCGAGGGAGAGGTGTTGGGGATGGTGGAAAGGGAGACGGGGGAAGAAGTGGGGAAGAAGGGCCGTGGAGGGCATATGTTCCCAAGATTTCCAGGAGGTGGTGGTAGCCGGCAGGGTTGAGCCGCGTCCGGCACGGACATCTCGCCAGTCTCACAATGCCACAGGGTATGAGGACATTGCAACGATCGGACGGACATCAGGTAGCCGGAACTTACCGAGGGACAACGCGTTCACCGCGCGTCTGGGACGCGAGGAGAGCTTCTTTCCACCTGCGCGCGAGTCAGTACAGTGCTCTAGCCCTAGACACCACCACGCGACACATTCCCAGCAGTGTCCCCAACGGCTTCGTGCTAGCGGCCTGCCGCCCTCGCTCGGCTCGCAATACAGTACCCACCTTGCGACGCAGAGACACCAGCGACAGCCCTCGCGCAGGCCCACAAAGCCTGGTCGGCGGGACGTGAGGTCGTTGCCTGGCGTCAGCAAGAAATAAGTGTCATGAGCTGAGGCGCAGGGATTATCTGCACGTCGTCTGGTCCAGGGGAATGTGGGGCGAAGTAGGGAAGGGCAACGGCGCACACGATGGAGAACAGCCACACACGAGCTATCAACGGGGACACAGAAAAAGAGTATCAATCACACGACCAGACACAAACTCACCTTGTTCCCAGCTAAACTCGAGAAACTCCTTTGTCACGACGCCCGCGACATAGTGCTGTCCCACATCCTCCTCGACACCCCAGCAGTAGCCGTCGCGGAAGAAACCCGTCGGGTGCGTCGAGTCGCCGGGGACGGTGTGCGGCTGCAGCGGGCCGTGGAGGACTGGGTGTGAGTGGAATATCACGGGGATGGGATGTGGATGTCTGGGGAGGTGGGTGTTCGAGGTTGGGCTCGGCACTGGGCCGCGGGGCAGAGGATTTGGGCAGTCTGAAGAGCCCCATGTAGGGCTGGTCAAGGTGTCTACGCTGGACCCACGCTTGACCCAAACTTGCCAACACTGCTATGCCCAGCCCTTCCCAACATTTCAGTCCATTGTTATCTCATCCCAATGGCACGTGAACCTAACCCACATACGCGACGCGAGACTTAACTGAGACCACACATACCGCTCAGCTTGGACGTCTCAATCACCATCGAGCTAGCAGCGCGAGCCGGTGCGGAGGCGGGGACTGATGCGGGAGCGAAGGCGCGGGGGAGAAAACGTGCAGGAAGCAGTCGCGACAAAGCGGTGCGGATCATGGGCGACGGTGTTGGTATTGGGCCATGGGCCAGATGGTGGACACAGGAGAGAGAGCAGCGATGGGGTGAGAGTCGAGTAGTGTGAGGTAGTCGGTAGTTGGGCGCAGGTGAAACGGTTGTGCACTTTGCTGGCGCGCAGCATGAGGAAGGTGCCTGGAAGTTGCCCGATGATGTCACCACGTCAATCTCTGTGGCCACTGGTCACTGGGTGCATGGGTGTGCTGCTGCACAATTGCACAACCCTCGACTTTCAGTAGAGTCAGCAGTAGTTGTTGTTCTTTGCTAACTCCGTTACCTGTGGATTCCCCGCCACTGCCGGACCTCTACGTGCACAACCACACCTCCCATCTCCCAGAATCCCCGAACCTATACGAACCCTCCCCGTCTTCCCAGTTGGAATAAGCCGAGCAGCGTGTCGCCATGGCCACGACCGCGCTCCGACCCCTCACCATCGCCGATGCGCCAGCCATGGCAGCCGTCCTCGCCTCGCCGGACCTGTATACACACACGGGTGGGAAGCCGCCAACAGAAGCCGAGTTGAGGGCGTTGTATACGAGGCAGGTGGTGGGACGGTCGAGTGATGGGGCGGATGAGTGGATGAACTGGATTGTCCTCGGGGGTGGGGATGGTGACGGGGACGGGGATGTAAATGCAGACGCGGACGATGGCAGCGTACCAATCGGCTACGTCCAAGCCACCCGACCGACGAGCAGCACTACCGCGTCCATTGCTTGGGTAATTGGTAAACCCTGGCAGCGGAAGGGCCATGCGACTGCCGCGGTGCGCCTGATGGTCGACGAGCTGGCCCGGCGAGGCGTACACGAGGTAACGGCGTATATCCATCCGGCGAATATGGCTTCGGTGCGCCTCGCGAGGCTCATTGGGATGTGTTATACGGGTGTGGTGGTGGATGGCGAGGTTTGCTGGGCTGGGAAGTTGGGTAAGGGGGAGCTGGGGCGGGGTGATGCTGCGTGAGGAGGAGCGGGGAGTGGTAGGGGTACGCTGCGGGTGTGCAATGCGAGGTGGTCTTCCATTGAGAAGGTACGGCGGACCGACGTGGTCGGCACTGCCATGATGTTGCTCCATGCACCATCGTGTAGTTCAAGTAGACAACATGCCACGGGGTTGCAAGCATCCGCGTTAGACGGAAAACAGAGCCCAGTGGGTGCCAAACCACAACAACCGCCGCCGCTTCCACCACAACGCCCACTAACCCATCGACGCCCACTGCTAACTCAATGCATATCGCTTCGCCAACGGGCACAATGTCTACTGCCGTCCTTCTGCTGAGCATGACTACATCTACCTACCCCACAACGCGGTGAAGCTTGTGCATGTCTGGGCCAGTCAGCTCTGTCTCTGTCAGGCACATCTGGCTCCAACTCACCGCTGAGCAGCAAGTCACCCTGCTTGAGGAACTGCTCGTAGACGACCGTCTTGTTTTGTGACGACAGCTTGTCGGTAGTGATGACACCGCTGACCTTGTCGATGGTGCAAGCGATGCGGCCGCTGGCAATGAATCGTGAGAGGTCGCTAAGTCACTGTCAGCTCAGGCTATTTCAGCACCTGTAATGTTACTCACCGGTCGACAAACGCCTCGCTGACACCAAACGACCGTGCCATGCGCTCCAGGGTAAGGCTGCGGTAGCTCTCGAGCAGCTGTTGGTACGCCTTGATACGCATCTCACGAACGTAGTAGCGAGCATGCGGCGCGAGGATGGGGTTGGGGATGAGGTACTCCTGCTCGACTTCTGCCAGGGCGACAAAGAAGGTGGCGTAGTTGCTCTTATACAGCGACTCGGCCATGGTGACAAGCGTCTGGACAGACGAGATGCAGCCATTGACCTCGGAGCTCGACAGAATCTGCCGTCAGCAACAGTGCGGCACGATCCCGGGCTCACCTTGGCCTTGAGCGTCTTTCGGTCACAGCCAACAGCAGCAGCCAAAACGGTCAGGGCCACAAACTCTTCATACTCCATGAGCTCAGTGGCGGTAAAGGTCGACAAAGAGTCAATGAGGAGGTCGGCAGCCTGCTTAAAGTCGCGGATCGACAAGTAGTGCACTGCGCGGTAGACCTTGAGACGATTCCGGCGGTCCCAGTCACCACCCGAGTCGATCAACCTGAAGGTTAGCTTGCAGAGCGTTTCAACAACAATAATGCTCACTCTGCTGCGCGGGTCATGCTACTAGTGACGAGCTGCACGTCGGACGAAAAGAGTCCCAGACGAACCATGGCCAGTACAAGGTCGATGCGGGCACCGAGGCCCGCAGTCTTCTCCAGCGCCGTCTCGAGAGCGGGGAGGGCAAGCTCCTGCATGGTCAGTCCGGGTGTTGGTTTGAGAACCCTCACCTTGTTTCCAATACGACAAAGGTACATGGCCTTTGACCGCAGCAGCTCGGACACTTCGCTCTCGCCCTGGTTCTCCTCGGCATCCTTCAACTTTGTCTCGATCGACTCGAGCTCGGCCGTGTTCTTCTTCTCGAGGTCTGGCAACAGCCCGGCGTTGGGAGGCTTGATGGAAGTCGTACGAATGTAGGGTGCCATTTCTACCATCAGCACGGGGGAGCTTGTTGTCAATAAACCTACCATCCTTCTCTACTGCCTCCCAGAACGACTTGCTCGCCTCATCGCGGAGCCGGTCGACGTTTACAATCTGGTAGTACCATTGAGGCACCTTGAGGTTTGGGTGGGGAAGAGGGACGCTCTCGTCTGCCATTGTGGTGTCGGCACGCAAAAGAGTAGGGTGATGAAAGGTGGGTGCAAGGCGTTTGTGGTGGTGGAGGAGAGACGGATCGGATGTGGGTGGTGACAATGACGGCGTTGGTGGTGATGCAAGAACGCGCGTTGTTGGACAAACGGGCAGACGCGGATAGCGGAGGCAAATATGGCATGTGGTTGACACGTGGTAGAGACCCGGGTCGTCGCGTGGGAGTAGCGTGGTAGCACATGACAGTGGGATGCTGATACGGTGTCTCGGTGGCTCGGCATTTCG
This sequence comes from Pascua sp. PH4015B, assembly GCA_025502685.1. Taxonomy (NCBI): domain Eukaryota; kingdom Fungi; phylum Basidiomycota; class Tremellomycetes; order Trichosporonales; family Trichosporonaceae; genus Pascua; species Pascua sp. PH4015B. The sequence continues at coordinate 22,618 of JAMFRD010000077.1, read as the reverse complement.
GCTGGAGCTTGCCGGCTAAGTCATACAGAGTCTAGTAGTAGTGATCCCTCAATCTCCGCTGCCGGACAAGTCACCGCCGGGCAGCCCAGCTGCCTGGCCTGCCTGGGTGCGCCACCTCGAGCTTAGCCGTGAGCCGTTGGACGGACGTTTGGTGGACCACTGCCAGGACTCCCTTTTCATTTCCATCCAAAACTCAACATTACCTCGTACACCTCCATCGCTTCTTGTTCAACTCGCTCCGTCACCGTCGTCCCGTTTCTCGCCGCCGTCGCCATGGCCAGTCACTCCGCAGGGGACAGAGCGTCCCCAGCATTGGAGGCAGCGCCGCCCACACCTTTGTCAATCCAGAAATTGTGGCTCGAACACCGCCACCGCGTCAGGACCGACAAGAAGAGTTGGGATTATGGTAAGCAATCGCCCCGGCAACTTGGTCGCGTGCCCATCAATGCCCCGAAATCTTCATACTGACCAAATCTTTCCAGTCGTTACCAGTGGCGTCGTAGGAGGAATTGCTGGCTGTGTCGTGAGTCCTCTCCTCCCCCTCCTCGTCACCGTGAGCACGCTCTGACGCGTCTGCACAGGCCAAGACGGCTATTGCTCCACTAGACCGGGTCAAGATTCTATTCCAGACGTCCAACCAAGAGTTCAAGAGATATGCAGGTAAGTTTGTCCTCTCTCACATGTCACTGATGCGCCCAGGGACACCAGCGGGATTACTGCACGCGACTGCCAAGATCTACCACGACAGCGGCATCCGGGGCTTGTTCCAAGGCCACTCGGCCACCTTGTTGCGCATCTTTCCCTACGCTGGCATAAAGTTTCTATTTTACGACTGGATTGAAAAGGTACGCACTTTGATTGTTGTCTTGGCTGACGTTGTGCAGAGACTCATCCCTACACCCGACAAGGCGACGCCGGGTCGATTCTTCTTGGCGGGTGCATCATCAGGTGAGTGGAGAATGTTGTGGTCTACGCCAGACTACTAATAAACAGGTGTCGCTGCCGTCTTGTGTACATACCCAATGGAGTTGATTCGCGTCCGACTCGCCTACCAGACGTCGACCAAGCGCCCTTCCCTTCTCAAGGCGATCCGAACAATTTACCAGGAGCGCTACACGCAGCCGACTACGGCCTCTGCAGGTGGCGTGTCGGCCTTTACGCGATCCCTCCCATTCTATCCATTCTATCGTGGCTTTTCGGTGACCTTGATGGGCATGATTCCCTATGCCGGTGTGTCCTTTCTCACCTATGGCACACTCAAGCGTCGCCTGCCAGAGTACATGCCCTACTTCCAGAAGCGACCAACGGCTCGAGACCTGACTTGCGGCGCTATCGCTGGTCTTGTGAGCCAGACGGTCAGCTACCCGTTCGAAGTGGTGCGCCGTCGCATGCAGGTCGGAGGTGTTGGAGGGGGTGGGGGTGTCTCGTGGCGACAGGCGGTCCATGCGATCTACGCTGCGAACGGATGGAGAGGCTTCTTTGTCGGGTTGAGCATTGGCTACATCAAGGTTGTCCCAATGACCAGGTGCGCATCCATGCCCTCTGTTTACTGTGCTGACCCTCTCCAGCATATCTTTCGCGACCTGGCAGTTCTTGAAACGGTTGTTGGAATTGTAGCAGTGACATTTGCGTTATCACACCGAGCGGACCTCGCCGCGCAGAAGTATAGACTGCATATACATGTATGCATTACAGACGGGCCAGGGGTTTCGAGTGCCCTGACCCCATCGGACCTAACGATCGCTGCTGTACAGAAGGACTGGCCTGTGTCGGACCCCCCGGTGTCGGACCCCCCTACCGGGGGGTCCGACGTTTACTCTACTAGTTCACATCTCAAAGTTCTCAGGGGTTGCCGTCAACGTTCCGTGGTGGGAGCATCGAGGTCTGGCATGTTAGTGAGTGGCATGATGACGGTGCGCACCTGCTCCCAAGACTTGATAGCGCCGTCCACAATACCGCGCAGCTCGAGAAGGGCGCGTTCAGATCCAGACGCCCTCGAGCTGAGGGCCGGGGTCGGGGTTTCCCCTGCCGTGTTGCGCAGTGTTCGGCGAGCCTCAATCTCCCGAGACAGGGTGTCCCGCTGGCGGGAAAGGTTGTCTCGCTCCATACGAAGGTGGGCGATGAGCATGTGCAGTGTCTTGACTTCAGACTGCACAGCATGAAGCGATGTGGTATGGGTGAGGAGAACTTGACGGAGTTCTGTATTGTCGCCACCCTGACCGTCCTTTTCTTGCTGGCGAGCGAGCTCCAATTCTCGCTCGAGAAGTGTAGCCTTGGCGCTGGCGAGCTCGGCCTGGAGCTTGACCAGGTTGGCATAGTCGATGCCACCAGATGGAGGGGTATCGTCATCCGGTTGGGCCTGAGTCGTGTCGGTCGATTTGCTCGCCAGAAGAGTGGACAGTCGCGCGCGAAGACGGTTGTTCTCCTCTTGGATGTTGTTGACAGTCATCTCGAGGGCCGTACTGTTGTTAGCCAGTGATGCCGAGCAACACGTACAGCTCTTCCCGCTTCTTGTTCCTGCTCCTCTCTGCTGCCCGGCGGTTCTGCTGCTTCTGTCGCTCCTTTTTCTCTTGAGCGGACAATTGGTGGTTTGATCTCATTCGCGTCGTCGGGGGTAGCGGCACACCCCCGTCGGTGCCATTGTCGGTCATTAGGTGCCCGTTGTCATCTGGAGGTGGCTCGTCGAGGTGTGCGTGGTCGTCGGTAACAGCGTTGTCGTGACCGTTTGGTGGGTTGTCTTGGGGGAAGGGACCGGATGGGAAGATGGAGTCGCCGGTGCGACCGGCTCCCAAAGCGTTGCCGACGCCCACATCCCACGCGCTGTCGTTGTCGGCCATGTAGAACTGTGTTTGCCGAGCTGAACGTTGGTAGAGGAAACGAGTATTGGTTGGATTGTAGCAGTCTTGTCGAGGAGAGAGAGGATGCGAACAAACACAAACAATGGGGTGATAGTGGGGGTCAAGTGACGTGTAGTATGCGAAGGCCAGGTCCAAAAGGTGGAATGACGGAATCAAATTCAGTTCTCGTAGGCCGTGTGTGGTGTGGCGCCCGCGGGACTACCTCTCAGCGCATAGCTCATAGATCACAGATGTGCATATGTGCATAGCAGGTTCAACACGCAACGTGAGGATGGGGTCGCCTACTAACGTGCTTCAGACGACCTTCTGAACTCACATCGGCAGCGGTGCTGGCCTCTGAGATCATCTTTTACCTAACCATGTCCGAGCAGTTGCAATGCTCCGCGATCATCCCTCAAACTGACACGCCGACTCGCGACTGCAGGCAGCAGCCAGGACTGCAACTTTTACATGAATGCACAACTAGATAACTATCACCACTGGCTACGCTTTGAGATCCAGCACCCAGTTCTCGCCCACGAGCTTGTGTTCTCCAAAGTCTACATAGTGGTCATCCTCAGCCTCCTGATGCACAAAGCCGCGTTTGGCGTAGATCCTCCTCGCTTCCGTGAGGCAGCTGTGCGTCCACAGCTCGACCTTGCTGTAGCCAGCGTCACGCGCAAAGGCGATACACTCGTCGACGAGGCGGCCACCAAGGCCGAGGCCGCGTGCGGCGGGAGTAAGGAAGAGCATCCGGAGTTTGGCGGTATTGGGCGCTGATCCTTGGACGAGGAAAATGGAGCCTGCCCGTTCGCCGTCGACCTCGGCGATCCATCCCTTCTCTTTCGTGGCATCAAAGTTACGGACGAACTGGCCCATAATGTCGGCAACCATCGCCTCGAACCTCCAGTTCCAGCCACGTTCGCGATAGTAGCTCTCGCCGTTTGCCTGTACGACCCAGCCAATGTCGCCCGAGCGTGGGTCACGCACCACAACGTCGCGTGCCGGAGCGGGTGTGGGAGCGGGTGCCTCACGTGGCGAGCTCGGTGCCGACTCTCCGTGAATCAGATCCTCGACCATTGTCATGGACGTGATGAGCTTCTGGCGGTCGACTGGCGAAAGAGGCCCGAGAAGCGCCGCCACGTCTGCCTGGGACTTTGCCTCAAGCGGTGCGAACACTTCCCTACCCGCGTCGGTGAGCCGTAAAATGCTCTGTCGGCCGTCGGCAGGGTTGGGCTGCCGCGAGATCCATCGTTTCGTCTCGAAGCGCTTGAGAATACGGCTCAGGTACCCATTGTCTACCGCGAGGGCACGAGCAACGTCGGTAGCGACCATGTCATTCTCGGCGTGGGCGAGCTCATAGAGTACGCGTACTTCGGTCAGGGTGAGATTGTCGTTGCCATACGGTTTGAGAACGCCCACTTGGCGAGTGTAGAAGCGGTTAAAGTGACGAATGGCCTCGACCTGGGCGTGGGACGGTGTGGTGTCGAAGGTCATTTTAGTAGGTGGTTGACAGTGACAGCGGTGTGGGGCGGCGGAGACAAGCTGGGGGGGCTGGGGGATACCTGTGCTCGTTATATGCCTTTTTTTCAACCCGTCGACTCGTCAGTGGGAATGGGGGACTGGGGTTGGTTGCCACGCCTCCGCCTGTTGGGACTGCTGACCGACTTCTGGACTTTGGGCGGGCGGATTGTTGCTCGAGTCAACTAATTTCACTTTGCGACGGTGCCTGTCGCACCTCAGGACATAACGAACATGCACCTCAGGACTCGGGGTCCAGCACTCGCTTCTGGCAAAAGCGGCACAGGGTACAGGTGGGCATTTAAAACCTCCCACGGTTGCTCCAGTTCCACTATCCACAACACTCTTACCGAGTTGGTGACATCACAGGCATCCATCACAGCGCATCGAAACAGACCATCTCGTGCCATATCGCTGACTCGACTCGATAACTCTGTGCCTACCTGCTTAAAACCACGGCACCATTCGCAATGCTCTGTATTCACGCACATGACTGCCGTCCACTCACAGCCATGCACTTACCCAGGTCAACAAAAATCACGCTCCAGTTGGAACAGACGAGCGGAACTGGACCGCTTGTGCGTGCCTAGGCGATGACAATCTGGACGGGGTTGGGCGGGGTATCGTCTTCGGCTACGCCTTCTGACTTCTCCCTTTGCCCCAGTCACTGCCAGTCCAACATGGTTTGATTCCGGGTCTGTGACTTCTCTAACCGCACTCGCCGCGAAGACGATACATCTCCCGTTGCTGCGTTGTCCTCGGCGTAACCCCTCACATGTTATCAGAGACGACGCCGGCAACAGCTGTGTCAACGATAACGCCCCCCATACCGACCTGTTTGTTTACATCCCTCCTGTGGGGATTACCGCCGCGTGCAATCTCACCAGCACTGGCGACGGTAGGCTACAAGTCAACCTCCTGACGCCGAAGGTATCGCGGCAGCGAAGGAATCGTGGTTGCCGCACAATGCTCAGACCCTGCGCATGCAGCAAACCTCCCAGAAGCAGCGGTGTTGGCGGCGCGGAGGGGTCGGCTAACAGCGGGGTGCGATGGTGCCCTATAAGCCGCTCCGTGCCGGGGCATTTGATGAGTTGGGGTTCTGTTCGTGGAATAGTCTGGACATGGGTGAGCGTCGGTTGGTGAACCCCGTTCTGTCATCTTTGAGTCACGTACTCTGAGCGCTATCGCGAGACGCGCCACCAACTTCAACTCTACTAACACCAGAACGGCCAACACGAGACTAATATTACCCGTCTTGCAGCCGATCTCGTCGCATACGGCATCCCTGTGCAGTCGTTTATCATTGACGACGGGTGGCAGAACACCCGCAACTTCCCGGAAACCATCCTCCTGACTGACAAGCCTGGACGCATGGCATCGAGCTGATCCGACGCCTGGTCGCAGCCTACCGCCGAGGGATTCACAGCACCGTCAAGGCAGGTGTAGCGGCATGCCCCCTCGGTCGGCGTCTCTTTGATACCAGCGCACGGGATTGTTCGGATGGGACGGGGCTCTGGGCATCCGCACAGACAAGGGAATGGGGTGTGGAATGTACACTCTCGAAGATCGCACTTACGCGACGTGCTGACTGTGGACGATGTGATCGATTCCACCAGGAGGGAAGAACAATACGTCGACGCCGGTGGTGCTCGCAGTGAAGAGTGGGTCGTTGCACAGGTGGACACCGAGCGCGGCGTCGCAGCCGCCATGCTGGTCCAAGCTGACGAACCCAAGCGATTGCCAAAATCAGACTTGGGCCTGTCGAGGCGACTGGTTTCTGGATCACTCCGGCCGTCGGAATGGGGAATGGGGCCGAGCTGCGTCGCTGTTCTCGGGCTTGTGGACATGACTGCTGGACTGGTGGCCGTCAACGACGGAAAGGTGGACCAAGGTTGGTGTGGAGTTCAGCGCCGTGTGGCGGCCTTGCGAAGGGCTGAGTAAGTCGGGAGTGAGTGAGGTAGAGGCACGAATGGGCCCTCTCAATGGACTGGGAGGTACTTTGTGGAGAACGAGGAATTGAGGGACCCGGGGTGCCGGGTTTCGGTAGCGACATAGCGTGGGGCGCGAGACAGCGAGCGGCCAGGAAGCTGGGAGAGCAGGAGCCTCTGGTGGAGTGGGCTTACATCTAACCCTACCTGGATCAATATCGATCTCGTTGAAAGACGCTGGCAAGGTAGTGGGGATGTGTGGGAGTGGTTTGTGAGATTGCCTAGATAATGGCGACGCCCGGCCATAACGCTGTGGCTTTCGTCCGGATGTATTGCCTGATGGAGCGCGGGTCTGCGTGGTCTGGGCGGCATACGTGCCGGCGGCAATGACCTGTGCACGTGCCAAGCAATTGCGGTACGTGCGCACGGTGGGCTATCACTCTTGGGTCAGAGATAACCGAGATTATGTTTGTTGTGAATGAGGGAGGCCGTTTCATGCCAAAATGCTACCAACACACTCTATCTGTATACACTTTTACTCGTCCGCCTTGCCAGTCGCACCGAGCAGGTCGTTGAAGCGTGCACACTCCTTCTCCAGCGCCGCCATCGCCGCGTCAATCGCCTCGGGCATGGGCTTGGAGGGGAGTCCCTGGCTCAGCGCCTCGTTGTAGGGGTCACGCAGCCAGCTGTTGATGTTGAACTTTGTTGCGCCGTTGGCAATGCACTCGAGCCACATCTCGTCGGGGAGCTCGTCGGTGCCGTGCATGCACAAGTAAGGGGCCTTGCCAACGGGGAAGCGCTTCTGGAGGTCCTTGAGAATGTCCTGACGGAACTGGGGGCCACCCTTGATGAACTTGTACGAGCCGTGAAGGTTGCCGATGGAGGGAGCGAGAATGTCGGCGCCAGTGCTAAAGTGTTAGCTGGGTACGCCAGGTGTGGAAACAGGCCAAGATGTAGATTCTCCTGGTAGCCAAGCTGAATCCTAGCTCAAGCAGTGAGGTATAGACCTCAAGCAGTGAGGTATAGACCCATTGTCGGTCTGAAGCCCAATCTCCACACGGCTCACAACGATCTGATAGACACTCACCCCTTCATGAACGCCTCAGCCTTGCTCGGGTCGGTGAGCATGGCACCCGAAATCTCGCGGAGACCGGCCTCACCGCCCTCGAGACGACCCAACTCGACCTCGGTAGCGATGCCGAGCGCGTTCAGGCGCTTGATAAAGGGCACGGCGATGGCAATGTTCTCCTCGTCGGTCTCAGCGTGCGACGCGTCAACCATGACACTGTCAAACTTGATGCCCTGCTCGCCAAGCTCGATCGCCTGCTCGAGGTGCTCGGCGTCCGTTGCGTGGTCCATGTGCACGGAAATCGGGACCGAGGCAGTGTGCGCGCTGCGATGTTAGACTTTGTGGATCACGGTAACGTCGTCGCCCAAATACTCACATGGTCAAGAGGTACTGCAGGAAAGGTCCACCGCCGAGCTTGAGGGTAACGGGGAAGATCTGAAGGATGCCCGGGGCGCGCTTGGCCTCGCATCCACGCACGAACGCGAGGGCTTGGTTGGCATCGTAGACGCACTGCGCGATGACGCCGTACTTGCCCTCCTCAGCCTTGCGGAGGATCTCGAGGGTGCGGTTGTTCTTGAGGCCGGACATTGGAAGAATGGGTCGTGATATGAGGGGTTATTGTGTAAGAAGTCTGTGAATGCTATGTATAGAGAAAAAGACTGTTGTGGAGGTTGGACACAAGACAGGAACAAAGTTCGAACGTCTCAGGTCGGGCGGGAGCGGCATCATTCACTACCGCGCCAAGGTGAGGCGTTGTGAGAGCCGCACGGATCGGAACTGCCAAGAAGGCAGCCAGCTTGCCAAACGAGTGGCCGCGGCCACACGAATGGAGGTGGCCGGGTGGAGTGACCAACTTGAGCGCGGCATTTGCCGGCACCTGGACAGCCTCGGCGGTATCTCGGGGGTTGAACCTCCACATGGCTCCCCCCACACAAGAATTATTGGCCCGGGCGGTGACCCGAATGGGTTGCCGCTGTTAGCCGTAAACCCTTCGTCCGGAACAATAAGTCCCAAGGCACCAGTAGTGGCGTACATGCCCAGAATGACGGCGTCTTTGGTAACGAATCAATAGCCTGCTTTGAGGTGGGTCACCTGACCATGTCTCGTCCTGCTTCAAGTCCTGCCATGTGTGCCCTGTCATCTCATTTTGGTCTTTATCGATCCGCAGAGCCGGGATTAAGTTGCGGAGTGATACGCGGGCTCGGCTAGATGATGGGTGGCGAAGCTCGTTCTCGGCCACTTCGGTTCGTCCTGGAGCAATCATCATTGAACTGACGATACATGTCTAGGACATTAAAGGTTGGAGAGTTTCACTCCCCCATCTTGTACCCAATCAGACACATATCCAACCATGGGCTTACAAGTCGACAACCACGACCAGGACATCAAGAGGATGTCCCAGGACTCGCACATCGAAGACCGCACTGCAGCACAGCTTGAGCAGTTAGCGGCAGCCTATGAGCCTGGCTCCGAGGCCGAGAAGAAGTTTCTACGCAAGATTGACATGCGCATCATGGTGAGTATTGGCCCTTCTTAATCAGAGGGCGTCGAGGCTAGTTGTTCGGACTGGCCGAGCTTTGTGCTGACATGACTTACAGCCCTGCATCTGGGCATTGTACACTTTGTCATACTGTACGTTGACAGACACATTGTGGCATGCTAACGGGGTGAAGTGGACCGCGCCAACATCGGTACGTCAAAGAACATGGCTCTAGGTTAAAGTAAGCTGACGGGTGGCAGGTAATGCCAAGACCGGTGGAATGGAGGACGACTTGAACGTAAGTCTCGCATCCTGCCCAGAAGCTTCAACTGCATGGCGCATGGGAGGGAATAACCTCCAATTTTACTACAACCTCGACTTACCCAACTCGGCGCAATGGGGGACATACGTGGCAACAACAACTAACAATCCCGCAGCTCACCTCGGAGCAATATTCGATTGTACTTCTTGTCTTCTTCATTTCCTACGTCCTTTTCGAAATTCCGTCAAACCTCATCCTTGCCCGTGTTCGACCGGGGATCTACCTTTCGCTCCTATGTGTCCTCTGGGGCGGTGTTAGCGCCAGCATGGCGGCATGCCAAAATTGGCAGCAGCTGGCCGGAGTGCGTTTTGCCCTCGGGATTGCCGAGTGAGTATTCATCGTGCTTGAACGAGGGACCGATGACAGAGTGACCTACCGAAGCATGACAAAGAACACGGATTCTATTCTTAAAGTCTCCAGAATGAGCAGAAAATCCTGACCCATCTCCAGAGCTGGGTTCTCCCCCGGTGTGACATTCTACCTCTCAAGCTGGTACCGACGCTACGAGCTGTCCACGCGCTTCTCGATCTACTACACTGCGACCGCAGTTTCTGGCGCCTTCTCGGGGCTGTTGGCCGGTGTCATTGTGAGCCCAAGCGAGCCACATCTATGAAGCACTCTGACACCAGACTCAACACCTGGATGGGGCGCGAGGCATCGCCGGTTGGCGGTGGCTGCTCCTGATCGAGGGTGTCGGATCGTCCTTTCTGGGATGCTTCACGTGGTTGATCTTGCCCGACTGGCCTTCCAAAACCAAACTCTTGACCGAGGAAGAGCGGCTGCTTGCAGCCCAGCGACTTGCTTATGACGGACTGGGCGCGACACAAGGTGCAGACGAGGAAGTCTCCGAACTCCGCGCCCTCAAAATGGTCTTCACCGACTGGCGCATCCTCTACTTTATCGTCATGTACATGCTCGCAACGGGGACGCAGACGATCCAATACTTCATCCCAACTCTGGTGGCTAATTTGGGATATCAAGGCTACGATGCCCAGTATCATACCATTCCAGTGAGTAGATGAGTGGAAAGGACGAGTTGGAGGAAGAAAGGGTTGTGCAGACGAAGATCGGCCGCTGACAAGTCCATCGTTCCAGGTTTACGCAAGTGCATTTGTTTTCATCCTTGCATTCTGCTTCTTATCGGACCGAGCGAAGAACAAACCCCTCTTCATCATGACCGCTGGTGCTATCGGTACACTTTGTTTTATCATCACGGTTGCCCAAACAAATCAGATGGTGCAATGTGAGTTTCTTCCTTCCGCCACTTGCACCACACTCGTTCTGACATTTTTCAGACGTCTTCCTCATTTTCGGATTTGGTGCCGTCTACGCAGCGTGCCCGCTCGTCTTGACCTGGGTCCCCAACATCATCTCGCATCCAGCCAAAAAGCGAGCTGTGGCAATCGCGCTCGTTAATGGACTGGGCAATTCGGCATCCATCTATGGTGTGTTCCTGTGGCCGAAATCAGACGCTCCCCGCTACATCCCTGGTTGGAGCGCCACAACGACTTGGATGGCACTGCTGGGCGTTATGGCTGTCACCTTCCCTATCTTCCTGAGACGTTGGCCGGAAAAGGACCAGAAGCCAGAGTCCGCCCAGCTTGAACAGCGGACGCAGCTTGCGACAGTTTGAATCAGTAGCCAAAGTAAACGAAGAGTATTTAACACGGATGTAAGCTGAGGATTTAAACCAGAGGGTGCGGGAATAGGGAACAGGGAGAATATGCAGATCTTGTAAAGTTCCATGCGAGTGATAGTGCGTGCTGCCTTAATTCGCATCTGAGTGTGCTAGGAACCCAGCGGGGTCTTACCATTTTGCTCTGGGGTACCTAGTTTGATTGAACACCGGAATACATCCATGTTAGCCATGTTGTGAGAGGAGACCCATTGCGACAGCTTGAATCGCATCCCTGCGGCAACATGTGATGGGCAGAGTGGTCGTGCGCGGCCGTTTACTTCGGATCATCTTCGGATCTGGGGCTCACCACGGGCTCTTGCCACGGGTTCCTAATCTCATCCATCCGTGTCTGCTTTGATTCTTCGTTTTGGCCAAAAAGAACCCACAGACTCGCTAAGCTCGGCATGTTCTCGGCGAAGAGGTGGATCATGTGGTCAAACGGGGACGGGGACCAACGGGGACCATCCATCGTCACAGGGCACACAGGAGGAGGCACAGGGCACCAGGGGCGGGTAGGGGGCAAACGCGCCGGCGGCAGGACTGGCCCGTGGGGCGTCGACGCCGCCCGGCCTCCACCACAGACCACACCCCATTTGTGGCTCCACTTTGCCCACCTTCTTGGTACCGTACCGTACCGTATACCGTGTACCGTACCGCAGGGGGACCCGGAGTCTAGGAACCGTGCGACCAGACCATTCCGACGTCATTCGCTTGTGTGCGCCTTCTCGTGACTTTCAGGCAACCGAGCAAACCCAACCCAGCTGCTCACCCGCATGCCCCAGTGCCGCCGGCCGGACACCTAGTCCGCCAGTTGCCAGCTTGCCAGACCCCATGGTCTAACATGGTGGGACAGAATGGGACAGACCGGATCATCACTGCTATATGTAGCGTTTCCATGGACAAGAGACGCTAGCCCCACTCCTCACAACCAACAGGCAGCAGACAATGACCGACCGGCACATCTTCAACGACCACACGACCCTCGTGACGCGCTCCCTGCGCGGCCTCGTCGCTGCGCACCCGCAGCTGAGCCTCATCCCGAGCCTGCGCGTCGTCTACCGTGCGGACCATGACCCGTCCAAAGTCTCACTGATCTGCGGCGGCGGTTCCGGACACGAGCCCGGCACCGTGGGCTTTGTCGGCAAGGGCCTGTTGACGGCGAGCGTTGCAGGCGATGTGTTTGCGTCGCCGAGCGCCAAGCAAGTGCTGGGCGGCATCAAGCAGGTACCCAGCGACAAGGGCACGATCCTGGTTATCACCAACTGTGAGTCGTCAACGGCGACCGACAGGCGGAAGGGTGTACTGACGATGTCCAGACACTGGCGACAACCTGCACTTTGGCCTGGCCAAGCTCATGGCCAACAGCGCGGGCAACGACAAGGTTGCAATTGTCGTTGTCGGCGACGATGTTGCCGTGCCGCACTCGCGCGGCAAGATGGTTGGGCGCCGTTGCTTGGCGGGCATCACTCTGGGTAAGTCGAGTGTAGCCAGGATGACTTTGATCACAAGCTCACCAGCGTCCCAGTGTGCAAGATCATGGGTGCGGCGTCCGAGGCCGATTACGACTTTGAGCCTCTCGTCAAGCTCGGCCAGTCGTCGGCGGACAACATGGCCTCGGTGTGTGTGGCCCTCGACCACTGCCACGTCCCGGGCCGCTCTGGCGAGTTTGCACAGATTCCCGAGGGCCGCATTGAGATCGGCCTTGGGCTGCACAACGAAACCGGCGTGTTCAACGTCCCCCAGCCTGGTCCCGAAGAGCTCATCAAGACCATTCTCGACCTCATTCTCCGCCAAGACGACCCGGAGCGCAGCTTTGTCAAGTTCAAGGACGGCGACGTGACCGTCCTGCTTGCCAACAACCAGGGCGGCATGAGCCCTCTGGAGATGGGTGCTGTGGTCGACGAGACTCTCCAGCAGCTTGAAGGCCGTGGCGTCGTGCCAGTCCGCATCTTCAACGGCGTCTTTATGGGCAGCATGAACATGCCCGGTATCTCACTCTCGCTCCTCAACCTCACCAACGTTGCTGCCGAGACCGGCGTTAGCGTCCAGCAGCTCATCGAGTTTATCGACGCGCCCCACTCGAGCACGGCATGGCCAGCAACCGAGCACCTGTGGCCACGGACGGGTTCCTCGTCTCTCGCAGACCGCAAGCGTGAAGACAAGTTTACCGAGGTCGAGGCCGAGAAGAAGGACGCCCCATCTGCTGTTCCGGCGCTCAAGGTTCAGGACCCCGCGACCATTACCAAGGCCCTCGAGGCGGCCGGAAAGGACGTCGTTGCCCTCGAGCCAAAGCTGACCAAGTGGGACACCATCGTTGGCGACGGCGACTGTGGTGAGACGTGCGCCAACGGCGGCAACGCCGTTCTCGAGGCGGTCAAGAAGCATGGACTCGGCAAGAGCGGCGACCTTGTCGAGCTCTTCCGCGAGCTCACCGAAGTGGTGGACGGTAAGTACGAGGTGGCCCCACCACGAGGCACCCCTGGGGGCAGCCAGTAGTGCACCCCGCATTCTGTTCGGTAGCTGACAAAACGCAGAGGCAATGGGCGGCACCCTTGGAGCCATCATCTCAATCTACCTCGCGGGCATGACCAACGCCATCATTGCGGCAGCATCCGAGACGCCACAGCCAGCTGTCGACACTGCCTTGTTCGGCAAGGTCGCCATGGAAGGCCTCGACGTTCTCAAGCAGCGCACCACGGCGAGGGTCGGCCACCGCACGGTCATGGACGCTCTGATCCCGTTCGCCGAGACTCTTGCTGCCACCTCCGACCTGACCAAGGCCGCAGAGGCAAGTCGCAAGGGCGGTGAGGGGACAGTCGACCTTACTGCCAAGCTTGGGCGGGCGGCATATGTCGGTGACAGGACTGACACTGACATGCCTCCCGACCCTGGGGCCATGGCGTTTGTGGCCGTTGTGGAGGCCGTTGCAAAGGTTGTAGATGGCAAGTAGGCCAAAGTTAGAGCTGGTCGGCGAGTTTAGGTGTCGGACCCCCGCTACGGAGGGCTCCAACCCAGTGGTTGGCGGAGGTCAGGGTAGTTTCTGTGGTTGTGTTTGATGGCATGTCTTTGTTCTGAACGTCGACGCTGTTGGGAGAGCAGACATCGGGCGCCCCATGCATGTTGCACATGACAATACGACCTACAAACCGCTCTCTCTCTCTTACCCCGAGGAATCCCTTCCAAACTGCAATAGCCACCTGGCCAGACGGGTCCGCACACTGCAGCATCTGAAAGCCCGGGTCGCTAGCTGGTCGATGACTACCTCCAACATTATTCGTGCCCTGCTGACGGCATGGGCTCCGAACTATGCGCAACCAAACGCGCGAAATCAACGCCGTCCGCGGGTGCGAAGCTCATGTTCTCCACGCTGTAGCCGCTCAGCAGGTCGGAGATCCACATCGTGTCTGTGAGAAAGGTCAGAATCGAGGCACTGTTACAGCGGAAATGGGTTGTGGAGTAGGAATAGCAACGCATGTGGTAGCTACTGATAGCGGGCGCGGGGAATGTGCGTGGTGCTTGCAAGCCTCAGTGCACTCCCATCACATCGCGAGACCGATGGCGATGACCACCAGGTGATCCACTGCCCCATGTTCACAGCCTGACTTGCCTAGTTGCTTTGCACTCCCTCCACTTCCGAAATCGGCCGTACAGTGTCTTGCCATGCTCTCGCGCAGGCTCGTCTTTGTTGGCGGCGCAATGTCTTTCGGGTGGTGAGGGTCGCTGGTGTAGCGCCGGAGTATACCAGTATCTGGAAGCGAAATGAAGGTCCGCTTCGCACTCGAAGTAGAGGCGCGGGCAATGCCAGAGCCTGTGGAGGTTAACCGTCGTATCACAGGGAGGTGGTGTAAGAATGGCGAGCGGATATCAAGCCAGGTGCAAGAAGAAAGAGTGTCAGAGCACTTACGCCTTTGAAGCAGATTGGCAACATACCCCGCCCCTGCCCAATACGTCTCGATGCGATGTACCGCGTTTAAGAGTGTCTGAAAGTTCTGGCGGGCCATGCTCACGAGGAAGACGTCTATGGGGTTGTATCTTTCGCTCCCATCGAGGCCCTCGCTGGCCTGCGCAATGTGCATCTCTTGAAGGAGTGCCGTCGCAGCGACATAGAGCGGCTGCACAATAATGGGGCTAGCAACGTAGCTCCTCTCGTCCACCAGGTCTGCAAACACCATACACTCGCAGATCTGGCGACTAGATGCGATCGCGAGTCGGACGTTACGCGGCATACTGCGGCTGAGTGGGGTATCCGTCCCGGTTGGTGATTTAAGCAAGTCGGGATGGTAGACTAGTGCAAGGACTGCGTTGGCCCACAGGTGTAGCGCAAGGAAGGCGCCACCATGCCCCCGTTTTTTCTGGTACTTGAAGTTGTCTGCGCTCCATTTCATCGGTTCTGGTAATGCGGCATAGAACGACACGAGCCGAGCTTGTAGTTCCGCGAGGCGTTCGGTCATGGGCTCTTCAGCCGCAACGAGTGTTCGGGCACATCCTCGTCGGCCGTTGAGAAGGTTCGAGATTCGCCCACAGAGAACCATCAGACGCGTTAGGTAGACAAACGGCACAGGCTGTACGGGATCGACTGGGCGATTCGGCTCGTCGTCATGGGCGCGGTCGGGGAAGAAGTCGGCATTGTCTGGTAAAGGTATCTCGATCGCCTCCTCGGGAATAGTTGATGGGCGCCCAGTTGCGAACGAGACGATGCGGTCCGTCACAAACAACGACCAGCACAATAGTCGATTGCGCACCTGGTGAGCGGCGCTCTCAAAGACCTCACCCTGTTGGTGCACCCCTAGATCCATTCCCATGCGCTGTCAAGGCCGTCAGCCGAGTTGAACGTGTAGGTGTAGGGTATAAGCAACGATGACTCACGATCGCCATGCCAGTGTATTGCCACAGCCCGCTGTCTGACCCTTGGCCGTAGCACGCCCACGCTAGCAGGAGAAGACCCGTCGTGGTGTCCGTCGTTGGCAGGTGGAGTAGCGGTGTTACGAGCTCCTCGGCCTTGGCGATGAACGGAGCAGCGGCTGCACCAGGATTGCTCTTGCTGGTGAAGCGCGCGCTCAAGGCGCATTGGCAAGTGGCGAGGAACGCACTCATTGTGCCCGTGTCGTACCTCTCCTTCATTCGACGTTTGCTTACGCTGGGAAAATGGGCTGAGTGATGGGTCATGAACGCGTCCAACAGCGGCTCGTATACGTGCCAATGCGTGAGCCCCGAATCGTCAAACAAGTCTGCTGGGGCAGGTGGCTCCACTTCTGCAGGCGACAGTTCAGGTTCCGGCTGCGGTGCTGCTGCGGGGGAAGCGCCCGGCCGTCGCCGCTGCAGCTTGAGCGAGACGCGATGGATGCCTGGATGAATCGCTGTCGATCCAGAAAAGCGGTAATAGTACAGCTCGAGGTCATCGTCCGCGCCGGGAACACCGGACAGGTATGCCGCTTGGCTCTCGACGGCCTGCAAGAGACGCAGATCTGTACTGGGCGAGTTGTCGTGGAGGAAGCTCTCGAGCGTCGCTGTTGTATTGGCAGGCTCAGAAGCGTGTGCAGCTGCCGTGGCAGAGACGTTTCCACTTGCCCTTGTCGTCGATGGTCCTGCTGTAACACTGCCCGCACCATTGCTGTACCCGACATTGGAAGCGTCCAGTGTGGCCGGCGCGCCGAGGGCATCAAATGAGAACGTGTCGAGGCTGGTATCTGTCACGAAGTTGGCTGGCCACTGGAAGCTGTTGGGGCTCGATGCGGAGAGCGGTACAGTCGTCCAAGGATCGATCCAGAGCTCGTCCTGCGTCGCATTTCCCGACCGGACTGGTGACTTCAACGACTCTGCGTGCTCATAACGGATCGAAGGCGCCGACCGCGTTGATAGTAGTGAAGGTTCGCCGATGGGTCTGTCTTCCGAACTCTGAGGACCATTCGTTGCGTCTTGTCGAGCCTCCGCCGACTGCACCGCCGTCGCTGGGCCGAGGGCAACCGCATCTCCTCCCTGCACCGACTGCACCGCCGTCGCTGGGCCGAGGGCAACCCCATCTCCTCCCTTCCCAGCACCCTGTCCGGCCCCTACTCCCAACTGCGCAGCGTCCGCACGCCTCGCCTCCTCCATCTCCCTCCGAGTGCGCTTTGGCCGTCGGCCGGCGGGCCACTCGCAGGCGACGTTGGCCTTTGAGCATGCAGAGCACAGGGGTCGATCGCCACTGCATCGAATGCGTTTGGCGCGGCAGTAGAAACAGGCAAGCTGAACGCGGGGGACATTGGAGTCGGCCTCTCGTTTGCTGTTTTGTCAGTCCCCACAGGGGCCCCGGCGTTTACCTACTTGTTAGGGTGTCCAGACGTCTCATTATTGGCTGTTGAGCATCCGGTTCCACCCAAAGAGGTGCCAGACTCCGGTTCGGGGGTAGATATAGCTAAGCTGGTCTCTGACGGCAAATGCGTGAGCATTCTAAGTGATGACGGATTTCAAAGAAGGTGGGAGGATGGAGTGGGAGTCTCGTACCGTGATGGAAGGCCGACTCGGACGACGGACAGCGCGGATATGATATATGCGGATTTCAGTTGTTTGATACAGTAGGCCTCCCAAGTCGGCGCCGGCACGCCGGTTCGTCCTGCGCTAGGGTGCAATACAGTATGTAGTGGTGCTGGCTGGGCAGTCTTGCCATGTACAAAAGTCAAGCCAGTGTGTCGTATTTGCTGCCAATCTAGAATAATGCATGCAGATCTACACAATAAACGTCGGTGGGTTGAGCCCTACTTGGCAGCCGCCTTCTCCTCGTACTCGGTAAGAACAGCGACCTTGCCGGCGCTGGCGCTGCTCTTGTCAAACACATAACCGAGCCACTCCTTGGCAAGTCGACGTGCGAGCTCGATGCCCACAACGCGCTGGCCCATGCACAGGACCTGTGCGTCGTTGGAAAGCACCGAGCGCTCAACGGAGAACGAGTCGTGTGCCGTGACCGCGCGAATGCCAGGGACCTTGTTGGCCGAGATGGCGACGCCGAGGCCTGGTCGTGTTGGTCAATGTGTACCGTGTGAAAGGAGGAGAGAGAAAGGGACAACAAGTGGTAGAAGTAGAGCCAGTTGCCTCCACCACAGTAAAGGGAGCCAGGCGGGTTCCATCGCACAGTGTCCCCCAGCACCTTCCACCACTACTCACCAGTCCCACAAATCAGCAACGCCCGGTCGGCTTCACCTGCAGCGACCTTGCCAGCAGCATTGAGTGCGACATGAGGGTAAGCAGTCTTGTCAGACTCGTGACCGACGCCAACGTCAATGACCGCCTTGACGCGTGGGTCGGCCTCCAGGTCGGCCTTGATCTTGTCCTTGTACTGTACGCCGGCCTCGTCGGAGCCAACGACAATGGTCCACTGGGGCTGCTGAGCGGTCGACATGGCGGTTTGGGTAGCGGTTCTAGCGAGTAGTGTGTGAACGGTGCTGTCCAGTTTGGACACGATGCAATAATGTGTGCGCAGGAGAGTTGTGCACCTGCTCCAACAGTGCGGGCCAAACAAAGACGGTGCTTGCCTCAAAGTGCGCATTTGCGGACCGATGGAGGACAAAGCCTTGGCGGTGTGAGGCTCGCTGTACTCGCCACAGCTCCCTCTCACATGTCCAGACCGTGCGCATCCCTGGGGCGCCCCAGCAAGTCAGTCGTGCCATCGTGCATGCGTAAAGCGGAGCATTCAGCTCGCTACATTTCCAACCCGCCCCCCATGCTCTCAACGGCCTCCACCTGTTGGTTGCCGGCGGGTGGTTAACGTTACTGCTCTCATGACTGTCAGCGGCCGTTGACGGCAACAAGCGGTTGTTGTGGCGCAAGCCCCTGCATCCCTGCCTCTCTACCAGCCCTGCCTAGCATGCCTAGCCTGCCCCTGCGCCCCTGGCAGCCGGCAGCCCTGTTCGGCAGCCCCAGTGCTTCGCGTTCCTGGCCCTCCCCAATTGTTAATTGAGGCCGAAAACCAAATGGTGTTCCGCAACTAAACCGCTCTGTACTGACCACAAATAGATCCGCGCCACCTAACCTAGGGTGGACGTCCCGTCGGCGACCTGAGCACATTGCTCCGTTCCGGGCCCATAATATCCATCCGCCTGGAGCGATCCGGATACATGATAAGACCTGGTTCCGCAGAGATGCCGGAAATTACCCGACAAACCAATGCCGCCTTCACTCGGCCGCCTCCCTGTGGGCATCTCGGGCTCTCAGGACCTGTTGAGCGAGCCACACCTCCATGCCGTATGTGAGCGACGCCGGGCGTTCACGTTCCAGGTCATAGTACAAATAGACAGTGGAGCACGACAGTGAAACCCAATCATTCTCTCGCTCGCCTGTTCACGACTTGTGCCTCCTGTTACAACCATGACCATCACCCAGAACTCACGCGCGGCCGCGGACACCAACACGGTCCTTATCACTGGCGCTGGCGGATGGCTTGGCGGAATCCTGGCTAGCACGCTTTTGGCCGACCCTCTCACCCCAAACGTCCGGCTCATCCTCGCCGACATTGTCGAGCCCTCGCCCCCCGCCAAGGCCTCCAAAGGGCAGGTAGTAACGCGCCGCGCCGACCTTACCGATCCCCGCGAGATTGATGCCTTGTTCGAGACCGACCTGGGCATCCCCGACACGGTCTACGCCTTTCATGGGATTATGAGCCGAGGGTCGGAGGATAACTTTGAGTGAGTTTCGGGTGTGGTCTTTGTTGGAGGGGGGGGGGGGGGGAACAGCGGGGGGTAGCGCCCCGTGCGAGGCTGGCACACACGGTGCTACCCTCCTAGTCCTCCGTCTATCACGCAAGCTAACACTGTGCGCAGCCTTGGTCTCAAAGTCAACATTGACTCGATCCGCCTCCTCCTTGATCGTTCACGCCACTGCAGTGCCGCTCTCCCGTCTCCCATCAAGTTCATTTTCACATCTAGTCTTGCCGTGTATGGCGGTCCTCTTCCTGATGTGGTTGGTCCCAGCACCATCGCCACCCCGGAGGGCGCATATGGCACAGGCAAGCTCGTTGCTGAACTACTCGTCAACGAGTACACTCGTCGAGGGTTTGTCGATGGCCGTATCCTCCGTCTTCCCACCATCGTCGTCCGTCCTGGTCCACCGTCGGCAGCCACATCCGCTTTTATCTCGGGTATCATCCGTGAACCGCTACAGGGAGTGAAAGCCCTGTGCCCAGTGGGCGACTCGCTTGATTCCCCCGAGCTCGACCAGCTCGCCGCATGGGTCGCAAGCCCCGAGACAACCATCCGCAACTTTGTCATTGCCAAGCACGTCCCGGCCGACAAATTTCTCCCACACACGCGCGTTGTCTACCTTCCTGGGTTTACCACCACCGTGCGACAGGAGCTGGATGCCCTCAAGGAGGTCGCAGGTGAGGAGGCGCTCAACCTCGTCGAGTTCAAGGACGATCCGATCAATCGTCGCATTGTGTCCAGCTGGCCCGCGAGGTTTGACAACTCGTACCCTGTTGGTCTTGGGTTTGAGGTTGATGAAGGCGGAATGGTGCCGATCGTACGCCGGTTCCAGGAAGACCTCAACAGAAGCGCGGTGTAGGCCGTCGCGTGTGAACGAAGATGGAAAGGGGGTAGGTGGACCGGACTGAGGCGAAGGTGGTCCAGTGTCGCAAAGGGTCCTCGGTAAACTGTGGGGAAGTGTGGAGCAGGTTCCATCATACATATGTGAAATGTTATGCAGGTTATCCCGGTCCTGTTCGTTGGGTCGAGCTCACGGACATATGCTGGGTTCAGTGAATGCATCCTTCATGACCTCGAGTAATTTAGAACGTGTGCCATGCCAGCCTGTCAGCCACATATGGCCTCCTCAGCCGCCATCCTAGGACATGCAATGCAAGTCAGTACGGGACTGAAAGCCTATGCAGTTGGGCAGCTCACCCACCAGGCGGATCCGCTGCTTGAAGTACCTGTAGTAGAGGACGCTGCATGAGGCGGATACGGAGCAGCGAGCGAGGTGTCTAAGTACTAGAGACGCTGACAATGTCAATGCCGATGGCGGCGCTTGGGGCCGCCACTTGAGGAGACGGCGAGACCGAGCGTCGGGAATCTCGGATTTCAAGAGTAACCCAGTACCGCTCCATTGCGTCGGAGCACCAGTGATCATTGCGTGCCAGACATGCATTCTCCTCCCGCGTCTTGGCCCGCTTGCTCGGGTCGAACATACCTCTTTCGACACGGCATCCATTTGGCATGTCATTTCTTGCAGCTTCTTAGGGCAAGAAGCATCTTGGACGCGCCGTCGTGACCTTGCTTATGCTGCACGTCATTGTCTTGCACTAATCTTCGAGCGGGCGGAGCACGATGGGCGTCTTGGACGCGCCATCGTCGCCCTTGACATATGGGCACATGGTGACGATGGAGCGGCGCCTAATTTCTGGTGCATTGGGCGGGAGGGCAAACTCGTACGTGCAGACGAGGACAAAGAGGACGGCTTTCATCTCTGTGATGGCAAGGCGCAAGGCGATGCAGTGCTGTGGGACCTGTTACAATCTGGAAAGCCACCTCGCAACACAACTCGCCACTTACCCCTGCCCAGGACACAGGTTACCATCGCTGTAGCCACCGATAAACACTTCCCAACACCATCTGACATCACAACATTGCCAAACACCGCCATGGTCACTGACAACCATCGCCCAAGTCATCGCTTAACACTGAGATGTTGCAAAGCCCCGTCCTCAACATCGATAAGGCCTGGCCCAGACACCGATTACCATCGACTGATGTCATGACCCTGACAAGCACCGGCAGGGACACCGGCAACCACCGCACAGGTTGGCTCAAACCAACGCTTTACTACAACTAACATCATCTTGCCCCGACTTGCTACGTTTCCCTACACAAACCCACGAAATGCACCGACCTGCTCGCCTCTTATCGACATTATTTGCCACCCAGCTATAGTTCCTTAATAGTTACTCCCAGATAATTGTACAATATATAAAGGCCATGACCTAGCCCAGTCTTGCCTTCCTTTCAGATATGAATTCTCAATCATGTTGTGGTGGAAATTCCTCACTCCTCCATATCTTCCTAATGCGCTAGTCCTAAACTGCTAATTCATTTGGTAGATGTAAGATGTAAATAGAGAAACTATTCTAAGAACCCGAACCTGTCTTATGCACATTTGGCATGGAGTCCAATGGTGATCGGCAAGGAAAGCGCACGGAGCCCGATGGTGATCGGCAAGCGAAGCGTACGGAGCCTGACGTCGGTCGGCGAGCGAGACACACAGAGCCTGACGGCGGTCGGCGAGCGAGACACACAGAGCCCGACAACGGTCAGCGAGCGAGGCACACGGAGCCCGACAGTGGTTGGCGAGAGAGATGCATGGAGTCCAACGGTGATTGGCAAGGAAAGTGCATGGACCCCGACGGCGATCGGCGAGCGAGACACACGGAGCCCAACGTCGGTCGGCGAGAGAGAGGCACACAGAGCCCGACAACGGTCGGCGAGCGAGGCACACGGAGCCTGACAGCGGTTGGCGAGAGAGAGGCACACGGAGCCCAATAGTGTTTGACGAGCGGGGCGTGCGGGGTCCGTCGGTGATCGTCAAACTAAGCACGCGGAGTCCAGCGGCGATCGTCAAGCGAGACGGATGGAGCCCCACTGCGATCACTAAGCTGGGTGCGTGGGGTCCGACAACGATCGCTGGGCATGCCACGTGGGAACCAACTTCATCCGGCTGGAAAGACTCATGGGGCGCGCCAATACCTGTAACGACCAAGATATCGCACGACACATAAAGGTACGATATCGATAGATATCCATCGACAAACCAAGATGACGGGA
>JAMFRD010000076.1:0-122333 GCA_025502685.1 Pascua sp. PH4015B | reverse complement strand
CCGCTTCTCCCCACGCCGTTTCTCCCCACACTGCAACCACCCCACACACCCCCACACATCCCCACACACCCGACCCACCCCACCCCACCCCCCCACCAAACTCACACCCAGGCTCTACTATCCCGACCGAGACGAAATCGAATCCGTCCTCGAGGGCCGCAACGCAGCGACCATGGCGATCCAAGAACGCGAGCGCGAGCGCGCCCGCCTCCGCGGCGAGCACTATGAAGAGGCCCTCGACGGCAAGCTGAGCGTGTTTGGCCTACACGAGGAGCCCCTGTTTGAGTGGCTCGCGCACGACGGGTGGAAGGAGAGTAGGTATGAGCGGCTTGTTATGCGGGAGCTGCCTGATTAGGGTGGTGTGGGTGGGGCTGCGGCTGGGTGGGAGACGGGATGGGGATGGGGTTGGGGTTAGGGCTGGGGTGGGGGAGAGGTTGGGTGGTGTTGGGCTGGGGTCGGGGTCATTGGGGTTGGAGTGGTGTACGGCGGGGTCGGGGTCGCGTGAGGCGCGAGAGTTGAGTTGGGCTGGGGATGAACGAGCCCAGGTGTGAACAAGTTCTGCAAGGCGGAGAGCACCTGACATGTTGGTCGCCTGAAGGCAACAGAGGCTGCTACGCTAGAGTGGCAAGCCCACATAGATTCATAGCGCGTATTGGATACATGCACCCGTGCGCTCGAGGTTGGACGTGAACGTGGGCGTGAGCGAGAGCGTAAGTGTGGACGTGAGTGTGGACGTGAGCGTGAGCGTGAGCGTGAGCGTGAGCGTGAGCGTGAGCGTGAGCGTGAGCGTGAGCGTGAGCGTGAGAGGGGGCGTCACTGGTGAACGGCAGTGTGCAAGCCACCGCTGCTGGACGAGGCGACGCCAGCGCCGTCGGTGGCAGTTCGACACGCGAGACACAAAGTCTCGAGATGCAGGGTGCTACAATACGACGAGTTGGTTCAGCGCGCGTGGCAAGCAAAGCGCCACAAGATGCACGCGAGCAGAAAAGCAGAAGACGCACTCGAGCACAAGGGTCAGAAAACACACTCGACCAGAAAACAACAGCCCGCATGGCAAACACCGCACGGCTGGTATCCCAGCATGCACCCTTTGAAACCCAACAAACGCGTGTAGATACAATGCATATGCAATCCAGCGCGCAGGACGCGCGCCAGAAAAACCAGAACGAAAAGGCCGCAGCCACGAATCTGTCATGTTGGCCCAGCGTCTCGCTGGCAGACCTGGAACCTGGGCCACCAAACCAGCCCAACACCCTCCCCTCCCATTCCCCTGCCCCCGCTCCTCCCCTTCCCCTGCTCTGGCACACGACGGCGACGGGACGCTCGGCGCTCGGCGCTGACGCGCCGACACGCTACTCTTGCAGAATAAGCTCCTCGACCTTCCAGTCCTCGAACGAATTGTCCGGGAGGTACCTGCGGATCACGAGTGGAATCTTCTTTGCGGCGAGCTCCTTGAGGGCGATTTCGAGGGGGTCCGTCTCGCCCTCGACGGGGACGAGGACTGGGGCGTTCATCCTGGGGGTGTTAGGGACTGGGACCAATGGGGGTGGAGTTCGAGGGAATTGGTACAGAGAGAGAAAACGAAGAAGGGCGAGTGTATGTGTACGGTGCAGAGACGACAGTGCGCGAGGTCAGCGGGGATGGCCATCGTCGGTCACGCCAGCGTCGGTCACGCCATCGTCGGCGAGGCCACCGTATGCCAGGCCATCGGTGCGAATGGCCACAGATGCACGCCACACAGGCGCCTTTTGGCTCATCCAACTCGTACCCGCCTCCGCCTCAACATATCCCACCTCCCGGCCTCCTCAACCACGTCTTCTCACAAATCACGCCCGTACCTACACCCACACGCTACCCCCGCCCCCCTCCATTCTCTCTACCCCCCTGCTCTCCCCTCCATTGTCCCTCTCCCCCATACTCTCCACTCATTCTTTCCCCCACCCCCCCCCCCACCCCCCCCACCCCTTCAGAAACACGCGCCCGACCCATGCGGACTCACGAAATCTGCAACGCCCGCGTACCCAGCACACGTGCGCGCTCATACTTTGTCATGTACGGCGTCGTGATGCGCACCTCGTTGGGCTTGGCCGCCTTGCCCGTGCGCTGCTTGAGGTCGTCGGGGACGTCGCCGGACTGGGCTGTTAGTAGGTTGTACATGTCGTTGTGCGTGCGTGGGGTTGGCCTGGGCGCAGGTTGGGGGGTGAAGGACGCAGAGATGGGCGTGAGAGGCAGATATGGACGCGAGAGGCAGAGATGGGCGTAAGAGGCAGAGATGGGCGACGCGGGCGGGTGGTACTCGGGATCGGGCTCGGCGAGGCTGGCCAGGCTCGATACTGGCTCGATGCTCCGGCGCAGTCCAGACGTGCTGATCGCAGCCCCGACTTGCTCGCCCGCCCATCCATGGCCACCAGCCCGCGCGCGCGTTATACTCCAACGATGTCCTCAGCACCAGTTGCGCCTTGGCCCCCATCGTTCTTGCTCGCGCTGACCGCGTCCAGCGTCGTCCCTCGTCTCGACTGTTGTCTCCCTCTTCCGCCGCTCATCCCTCTCCCTCTTCCGCCACCCATCCCTCTCCATCATGCATATTACCCCCTTGCACCTTACGTTCCTCCCCGCCGCGCGCATTCTCCACTCCCACCATGCCCTCTTCCAGCCCTCGCTCATCCTGGTCTCAGCCCCTCATACACACTCACCACAATAATCCCGTCATCCCCATCCTCCTGCGGTGCCTCCTCCATCTCCTCATACCTGTCCGTCAGCAACCCCCCCAGAAAAAAGCCCCCAACACCCCACCCCCCCACCCCCAACACCCACTCAATCTGCTCATCAACGTCGTAGCCATAGTCGTCCCCGCCAAAGTCGCCCATACGCTCGTCGTCGGACATGGTCGTCGTGTGGTAGCCGGGTAGGATTTGCTGGTCGGAATTAGGGTCTATCCGGGTGCACGGTTTCGCTGGTGTCGAGGCGGTTTTGTAATTAGGAGAGCGTTTGTAGGTTGTGCAGGTTGCAATGTGAGGTCGAGGTCCAAGTTGGGTGTTGTTGGATGGCGAATTCAAAGAAGTTGTGAAATGGGGTGTCACGTGATGTGCCATGTGGCGATTCGGGCTTTGTGGCACCTCCGTCTCAAGTCTTCACACGCTCTCGTTCTGCGTCGAGCATGGCCGATCTCTGCATATTGTAGATCGTAGCGGTCGCGAACACTAAAGCGACAATAGCTTGGTCGTAGGTACAGAGAACTGAGTACAACGTGGACGCATTAACTGTGCGTTGTGTCCACCTCAAAACCCCCCAAAAACCTCATCCAGACTCAAACTCCATGACCTCTCCCCAGCCCCAACATGCCAAAAAGCGGGCTCTTCCGGGACTCGAACCCAGGTCTGCCGCAAGTGCTTGCTGTAGCTAGCGGATGTTGCTTCGAAACCCGAAGCGGCAATTATACCCCTAAACCAAAGAGCCTTGGATAAAAGGCAGGGTTTTCGATGGGTTATGAGGGAGGTGAGTGCGATCGGCGGCTTTGTCGGGGACGGAGGATGATGTTGCGTGGCATAAGCAACATGGCAACACCGCCCAAACTTCAAGCTCCTCACGACCCTCTTGCCCAAGCAGCAATGAGATGGGCAGACTTGATCGAGTCCTGTGCAAAGACCACGGTACCATGTGCACCTTGTTCAGCTCCATCTCTGAAGTCGAGTCGGCCCACGAGGCCGACTATCAATTTAGCGCTTGCCATTGCAGGAGGGCGTCGTTGATTAGGAGGCTGAATTATCATCATGTAGCTGTCACTGAGCGGGGTATAACCCCAGGTGGTACACCCAGTGATGGCAATCGCCACGCCTTCCCGTGAGATCGACGACATGGACGATATACGCTCGCCGGCAACCTACACCCCCAACCGAGCCCACAGCCCAAGCGACAATCGAGCCATACATGACAAGTCGAGGTCTAAATGCGCATCCTGCCCTCCCTCTCTTCCTGCCCACAATGCCTACGCTACGCCTCGGCCTCGGCAGCGGTGCCCTTGGCCTTCTTCTTCTTCCGGCGGCGCTTCTTACCCTCGCCCTCGCCCTCGTCGGGGGCGGTGGCCACGGATGCCTCGTCGTCGCGCTTCCGCTTGCCTGGTACAGGTGCGGGCACCGTCGTGGTGGGAGCAGGCAGCTCGGATCCCTCGCCACCCTCACCTGCCTCTGCGGCGCGCAACTTCTGGCGCTGCTTCTTGCCCAACCGCTTTCCGTTCCGCTTATCCTTGCCCTCACCCTCACCCCTGGGCCCGAGCGGCAACGCATTCGCGCCCTTGCCTCCGGGTGCCCGGGGTGCGGGTCCCTTTGGGTTTTCCTCGACGTCGTCGCCCCACTTGCGCCCGCGCAGCTGGGTCTTGAGGTCGCGCACGCGCTTGCCAAGTCCGCGCCCGATGGCGCCGAGGCCGTGCCGCCTATAGGGTGCAATGTGCTTTACGGAGACGAGGGCGTTGAGCTCTGCGTCGGTGGCCAAGAGGATCTCGGCGGGGGTGAGCCCGAACGACGCCGGGGCGCTGCGCGTGTATTTGAAGCGCGTGGGGAGGTCGCCGACGACGTCTTCGTGGTCGAGACCGCGGAGTTCGTCCGCGGCGGCCTTCATTGCTGCTGCCCGCTCGGCTACGGTGAGTGAGGTCGAAGCTGACGCTGATGCTTCCGCGTCCGCATCCGCGTCCGCGTCGCCGCGCTTGCGCTTCTTGTCCCGCTTCTCCTTCTTGCTCAGCTTCTTCGGCGCCTCAAAGCCGATAAAGTCGGCGTCCATGTTGATCGGGCCGTCGTCCTCGTCCTCGTACGCCTCCTCGGCCTCCTCCCACGGCACGGGCTCGACCCACCCGTCGTCCTCGTCGCCGTAGTCGCCAATGTCGTCGTCCCATGTCGGCTTGTCGTCGTCCTGTTGTTAGAATGACCGTTATTTCTCTCTCTGTCGTAGTGGCACATCCCCTCAAGCCTCTCTCCCCGTCCTCTCTATGCAGTAATGGCACATCCGAAACCCACACCACATCCCAAACTGCAGATCACATCCGGCACAACATTCAAACCCCACACCACATCCAACCCCACACCACGCAAACCCCCAACCACATCCGACACCCCGAACCCCTCCCACACCCCAAACCGCACCACCCCAACTCGACTCACCTCCGCAGCCTTGGCCTCAAGCAAGGCCCCAACGACGCGGTCCCACTCGTCCTCGTCCCACTCGCCCTCGAGGACCTTTTCGACGCCCGTCCAGTCGACGCCGTCCTCGCCGAGCTCCTTTTTCAGCGCCGCCAGCTGGCCCTCCATCTCGCGGCGCTTTTCGCCCTTGAGCCGGCGCGTCTCGTCTTCGCGCGCGGCCTTTTCTGCCGCCTTGCGCTCGGCGCGCGCCTCGCGCTTGAGCTTGCGCGAGTCGTCTTCGCGCCGGACGAGCGAGGGGATGGTGCGCGGGTGGGTGATGATCGTTGATGAGCCCCTGGGGTGTTAGCGCGGGCAACGGGTGGTTGTAAGTGGCATGGTGCAAGAGTCCGCAATTTGATTGAGGACTCAGGCAGCCAGCACACCCTCGGCTGGCACACCGCTGGCACACCCATGGCTGACTCACGGCTCCTCAAAGCGGAAATTGTACTGCGTCTCAAACTCGTCGGCGCGCTCGTCAAACTCGTCCTCCTCGTCGAGGACACCCCACGGGTGCTCGGTGGCCTCGTCCTCGTCCTCGTCGCTGGAACCCTCTTCGTCCTCGTCCTCGCCCTTTTTAAACTTGCGCCCGACAATCTCGTCATAGGTCGGGACATGCTTGTCCGACTTGTCGATCCATCCGCGGTTGAGAATGTAGCTTGGTGTTAGTTGTGCCCCTCGACGCCCCATACCTGTACTCACTCCATGAGAAAGTCCTCGTCGGCCTGCTTGCGCTTCTCGAAGCGTTCCGCGTGGTGTTGGGCCTTTTCGTCGGTTTGCTCCCTGTCCTTTTTCCCCTTCTTCTTCTTGTCCGCCTTGGGCTTGACCTCGGTGTCCTCGTCGGCGTCGGAATCGCTCTCCTCGCGGTAGGGCGTGTTGGGTGCATCGGCCATGCCGAGCGTCTTGCGGACCTCCTTTTCGCCCCCGCCCATCTCGAGCAGGAAGGCGCGGTACGCCGCGTCCTCTTCTTCGTCCTCTTCCTCGTCGCGCGTGCGCTTGACGAGCAGGCCGCCGGCGTCTGCGTCGTCGTTGTCGGAGTCGTCGTCGTCGACACCAAAGCTCTGGAACGCACTGAGGGCCTCCTGCCGCGCGCGCCGCTCCATCTCGACATTCGTGAGCGGTACGGCCTCGTGTGTCTCCTCCTCCTCCGTCACGCCCGCGAGCAGGTTGGCGCGGTGCAGGTCCTTGAGCAGGAACGGCTGCGGGGTAAGCAAGCGAACGGGCGAGAGTTACCCACCTTGGCTTCCTCCTTGGCTGCGCGTGCAGAGAGGCCGCGCTTCCGCGCCAGAGCCTCCGCGGCCGCCAGCTCGGCCGCCAGAATGTTCTCGCCAGAGTACACGCCCTCCCCGCGCCGGATCTTGGAGAGCGTGCGCAAGATCGCCGCGTCCATCGCGGGCGTCAGCTCGGCGCCGTCCTCGTCCTCGACCGTGTCGTCGGACGAGTAGTCGGACTCGGAGTCGGACCCCGACGACGACGGCGTCGGCTCGCGCACTGGTGGGGCTGCCTTCTTTGCTGGATTGTGAGCTGCTTGTCTAGCGTGATGCTATCTTAGCTCACTCTTTGCCATGGCTGTGTTGTTGGGTGGATGAATGGCCACTCTGTTGTTGCATCTGACCTCGGCACATCCATGCCCAACTTTTGAGTGGAGGGAGCGGGATCATTTGCCGGGGGGGTGAGGCATAATGACGTGGACTGAGGATGCCGAGTGACCCACGTCAGCCTTGTTGGGTTGTTGGGGGTTATCAACGGACTTGCGGATCCGCCCACCCTGGCCTGGCTGATTTCGAGGCTCTAGCGTTGGCCGATCATGACCGGCGGTGCATTGTGGCTGTTCCGAACTTTTCGTGCAGAGAACACCATCCAACCCCACTTTGCATCGGGTGGCTCTCACGTTTACACAACCTTAGATCTCCGACCTCTCTTGTCTCCTCCAGCCTCCCTCCCCTTCTTCTTGCCCTCGCACTCTTCTTCCACCCGAAAAAAAAAACCTCCCCGGACATGCTCTCCCGGGCAGCCCTCGCCGCGAGCCGCGCGCGCGCCTCGCGACTCTCCTCGACCCGCACGCCAACGACGGTCCGTTTGGCGCACTCGTCGTCTCCGCGGCCGTCTCCTGCTGCCGCCGCAGCAGTGGCGAGCAGCAGCAGCTGGGCGGCGGCGACCGAGGCGGCGCACTCTGTGGTTGTGCCACCACTCGGGTCGCACCCATCACGGGGCGGGGCGGCCGCCGAGGACATGGAGGACCCGCTGAGCGCGATCAAGGGCGAGATTGGGGATCTCAAGCACAGCCTATTCCACATGCTGGGATCGAGCCACCCGAGCCTGGACGCGGTGGCGAAATACTACTTTAACGCCGAGGGCAAGCACCTGCGTCCGTTGCTTGTGCTGTTGATGAGCCAGGCGACGAACGGGCTCGCGGGGGGCGGGTGGGCCGCGGCCGAGGCCGAGGCGCGGGCGCAGGTGATGAGTGGGAACGGCGGCGTGGACGATGCGCTCACGAGCGAGGGCGGCGTGCTCAACGACTGGAACCCGGAATCGATGGGCCGCGAGCAAGGCGGCGAAATGGTCTTTGCCGAACCATACAGGATACGCGCCGACGAGCATGGCCAGCGCCAACCCCGCCCCAGGCCCCCAACGACCCCGTCCCCCTTTGCAGACCTGCTCCCCACCACCCCGGGCGCACCCGCCATCCTCCCCACCCAGCGCCGCCTCGCGAGCATCACCGAAATGATCCACGTCGCGTCCCTCCTCCACGACGACGTCATTGACGCGTCCTCCCTCCGCCGCGGCGAGCCGTCGGCCCCCTCGGCCTTTGGCAACAAGCTCTCCATCCTCTCGGGCGACTTTCTCCTCGGCCGCGCCTCCGTCGCCCTCGCACGTCTCGGCTCACGCGAGGTCGTCGAGCTCCTCGCTACCGTCATTGCAAACCTCGTCGAGGGCGAGGTCCTCCAGCTCCGCGCGACCGCAAAGCCAGCAACAGAGCCAACCCGCGCAGGCTTTGAAGAGTACATGCGCAAGACGTACCTCAAGACGGCCAGTCTCATGGCAAAGAGCGCACGTGCCGCCGTCATCCTCGGCGGTTGCGGATCAGGCCCCGGCAAGGACGCCACTTGGGTCAAGGACGTCGCATACGGCTATGGTCGCAACCTCGGCATTGCTTTCCAGGTGAGTTGGGCAGTGTGCACAGTACTGTAGTGCCTTGACGTGATCAAAATCGCACTGGTACCTCGCGGTGGTAGACCACTTTTGTGAGACAAAGGCCCGGCGTGGCGCCGGGTGTGTGTGGGTGACTGTTTGGTTCCTGGCATGGCGTCCGTGCCATTCTGGTGCTACCATGTGTCCGTGTCTTGCATTCCGTTGGAATGTGTTGCGGCAGTGTTCTGCGCGCATACGTGTTCTGCGCGCTGTGGAACAGTCTTCTGCTGCGCTTCGTCTTGGGGATGGTGCACCGCCGGATGCGCGGTACGACCGCCTGCCATCTGTGTGGATGTTTGGCCGCGACTGTGTCTACCCTCCCTTCTTTCGTACCTGCCTCCGGGACCCTCCTCCCTACCTATCGTTCTCCCCACCGCCCCCCCCCCCACCCCCCCCCCCCTCGGCGCGCGGACCGCGCTAACACCCAGCTCGTCGACGACATGCTCGACTACCTCCCCGCCAGCACCGACCTGGGCAAGCCCGGCTCGGGCGCCGACCTGCGCCTGGGCCTAGCGACGGCCCCCGCCCTGTTTGCGTGGGAAGAAGTCCC
Source organism: Pascua sp. PH4015B (assembly GCA_025502685.1). NCBI lineage: Eukaryota > Fungi > Basidiomycota > Tremellomycetes > Trichosporonales > Trichosporonaceae > Pascua > Pascua sp. PH4015B. The sequence goes on along the minus strand of JAMFRD010000076.1, from coordinate 113,426 downwards.
CGAGCTGGGCCCGCTGATTCTGCGCAAATTCGAAGGGCCAGGCGACACGGAGCGCGCGCTGCAGCTCGTCGGCCAGAGCCGCGGGATGGAGCGCACCGCCGAGCTCGCGCGTAGCTTTGCAGGCGAGGCAAGGCGGCTCGTCGAGCTCCTCCCGCCCAGTGCGGCGCGTGAGGCGCTCGTGGGGCTTACGGTCAAGGTTGTCGACCGTGTCAAGTAGGGCTTTCGTCATCGCCGGTATCGAGTTGTTGTCGATACGGACATCCCCACACGCTACACGCGGACGCCCCACAGGAACGAGGCACGCCAGACACCGCTCCTAGATGAGTTCTCCCCCGCGTGGGTGGCGCACATCCATCCATCAGATCACCAGAGGCAGAGAGAGGAGCCACATTGCACCGCTATGCATACACATTTCCGCACGGCAATGTTAAACCATGAGACAGAAGAGGGGAGAAAACGAGGATAGGCGGGGGGAGGGAGCGAAGACAAGAAGACAAGGCTATGGCTATGGCTAGAGGGGTTCTATGGATGTGATGATGAGACGGGACGGAAAGCTATCACGGAGTTACTGCTACAAATCGCAGGGGCGCCGGCGCCGCTGCTTTCGCAACAGAACGGTGGGAGCGCCGGGCGCCCACCGGAGATGTGCGAAGAAGGGTTGGGTTGGGGTTGGGTGCGAGGGAGCACTGGGTTGGAGTTGGAATTGTCCCATTCTGAAGACGGCCAGCGCCTTAGAAGAGGGAAAGGGTGGCGAGCGACCAGTCCTTGAAGAAGGCCTTTTGCTCGGTCTTGGGCGCATACTTTTCGGGGTCCGAGCCGCCAAAGAACGTCTGGCCCATGATGCCCTGGATGCGGACATTGTCTGCGTTGCGGATCTTGATGCCGGTGACCTTGATGACGGATTTGCCGTCGATGAGGAGCTCCTGCTCTGCGTTGGCCTGGTCGGGATCGTTGAGGAGGATGCGGTGCTGGATCTGGTTCCACGCGCCGGCCTTGAAGTGGAAGGCGCCGCGGTGGACCGAGTCGCCATACTTGGGGTTGCACTCGTTGGTCGTGCCGTCCGGGTTGTTCTTTTCCTTGCAGTAGTTGTTGTCCTTGCCCGGGAAGTAGTCGTAGGCCTCGCCGGCGCCGTCGGCGCGCCACATGACACGCGCCGAGAAGCAGTCGTCGCGCTGCTGCCCGCCCGAGCAGTGGCGTGCATCGTCAAAGCTCGTCCCGCCAAACAGACCCGGCAGCTTGCCGCCCTCCACCCAGTCAAAGTCCTCGGGGAACATGACAGAGAACGAAAAGACCATCTCCTTGGCCTTGGTCGGGTCCACATTGTTGATCGTGCCCGCAGAGTAAAAGTTGAACCCGCCCGCGTCGTAGCCCACCTTGCCAGGCGCATACAGGTTGAGCTGCGCAGGCGAGCCGTCCGGAGCAGTCACCTCATCGGGCAGGCGCGCGCCCTTGACCACCGTGTCCATGAAGGAACTCACTGAGCGGGTTAGTATCCGACAAAGTTTGACATTTGGGTCATGTGGACTCACGAGGCATGTCACCGTCGGCTACGGTCCAGGACGACACGGCGTTGCCGGGAAGCAAGTTGGAGAGGCCGCCGAGACCGCCGAGACCGCCCAGCGGGTCGCTGCCGCCCGACGACGTGCCAGTGGACGACGACTGGGAGCCAGACGCGGTGGACGATGGGGAGCCATTGGACGAGCTGCCAGAGTCGTTGTCGCCCGAGTCGTTGTCGCCCGAGTCGTTGTCGCCCGAGTCATCGTCACCCGAGTTGTTTTCGCCCGAGTCGTTGTCGCCGGAGTTGGACAATCCCGAGTCGTCGCCGTCCTCGGACGAGTCGTCGGACGAGCCGGTGGGCTTTGTCTTGCCACCGCTGGACGAAGGGGATGCGGAGGCACCGCCGCCGTATGAGGGGGATGCAGAGGGGGCGCTGCCGGCAGAAGGAGAACCTCCGTCCGACGATCCCGAGGAACCGCCATCGTATGAGGGGGCTGCGGATGGGGCAGCAGAAGGGGAAACCGCAGAAGGAGAACCTCCATCCGACGATCCCGAGGAACCGCCGTCGTATGATGGGGCAGCAGAGGGGGCCGCAGAGGGCGAACCTCCGTCCGACGATCCACTGTCGCCGTACCCACCCGAGGAGCCGCTACCAGAGCTGCTCGACGAGGGGGCGTGCGTGGGCATGGGCGAGGCAGAGGGGCCCGAGCTGCCGGAACCGGAACCGGATCCTGATCCTGATCCGGACTTGCCGGTGGACGTGGCAGAGGGCTTGGGGCGGCACTTGCGTGCACGGGTCTTCTTGCCACGGCTACGGCGGCGTACCTTGCGGAGACGGCCGTGCCCGCGACGTCCGATTGCACGGCCACTGTGGTGTGCGGCGGCGTGGGCGGCGGCGACGCTGCGCAGCTCTGCAGGGCCAGCCTGGGCTGCGAGCGCGCGCTCGTGGACGTGGACGGGGGGGATGTACGCTGCCGACGCGAGGGCGGCGAGGAGGGGGAGAAGCTTGAAGGCACGCATGGTTGGCGGCGTGGATGGGGTTGTTGTCGAGGGAACAGGGGACTAGGAGTGCCGGTGGGGGAGTGGTGGCGAGGACGGGGTCGGTGCTGTCGATAGCGTCGGGTAGTGTCGGTGGCTTGTCGTTGTCGTGTCGAAGTGTCGAAGTGTCGTTGTGTCTGGGTGCCAGCACGCCAGAGATGGATCGTGATCGTGAGAGAGGGTTGAGGTCGACCGTCACAGACGGGAGATTGGGGGGAGAGTCGACGGCGTCGAGACGTCGAAGTTGGGTGAGAGATGACAAGGATGAATGAGTGGGGAACCGAGGTAGAGACCCGGGGGGGGATTTATTATATGAAGGACATTGCTGGAAGGGAACCAAGGTTCAAAGAATGCAGGCAACGGTACGTCGGATGGGACCTGGGGGGGATGGATGGTGGCGTTTGCTGGGCCAGAGTGCCACTGGTGACTGGTTGGAACGGACATGGCACTTTCCGGGTCAGCCAGGGGCACGACGCGCCCGGGGCGCAGGGGCCCTTGGAGCTAGGGGTGGATAGGGGGAATGCTTATTGCTAGACGAGAGCAAGCATTTTTGTGACAAGCACAAGGCAGGCCAAGAATCGACGGCTCGTGCGCGCCGGTCATTGTGCCTGCGCTCGTGCCGTCCCGTTTTCCTCAAACCAGTGCACACTATCCACAACGCGACGCATGCTACGCACACAATGCTAAACTGGGTCGCCGTGGTGCGATCAATGGGGGGGGGGGGGTCTCCCCCCCCTCTCCTCGTGCAACGTGTCTTGTGTCTTGTGTCTTCAAGAATAGAACAGGGGGTGACTATTGTGATGGCTTAGGGGGGATCTTTTTTGAGCAACTGGTGGAACAATAGCACACTCGCGGCTGACGTGCGCCCCTCGAGGCAAAGCATCTAAAAACAACAGGCTGACATAGAAGGAGGGGCACAAGGGGGCTGGTGCATGGTGCACCTGGGGCCACAGGCAGCGAGGGGAATGCAACAGATGCCCAACGGCCAACGGCTGACACACTCCAACTACTGGGTCGTGCGATGACAGTGTTTGTGCCTAGCGTTTCTTCCAGGGTAAACAAGGGGCCTCTGACGTGCATCAGCCGGCGCCACCCCGTGCATCATCCCCCGTCCCCGATCCCCGGCCTGCTTCACTCCTTCACCGTGCATTCCGCCGCAAAGCCCGTTTGCCACGTCTTTGGCCTCTCTCCAGACATGCTCATGCAGAGCAGCATTCTAGCAGCAGGGAACGTCCACGGGAAGAACCGCGCCCATCTACCATGTTGCCCTTTGGCTGTCATGTCGTCCGCAGACGTGGAAAGATGAAACACCTTTCCGACGGTCATTCCTCAGGGTCCAGAGGCTGGCTACCACTAAACGCTACCGCCTCTTTCAGGGTCAGATAGCCCGCTGCACAGGACGCGTCGGCAACCGGAACGGGAAGGTTTGTCATTGGGTCCACCGTTGTTGGACGAGCCCGTCCCCACCAGGCCCCGGAATAGCTCTGTACAGTACACTGGGAATCGGCACACCACCAGAGGCATGCCTGTTCAGATCCCATTATTGCTCCTGGTGAGGCTGTGGCGACTGTACACAGGTGTGGTGTGAATTAAGCCACCTCGCCACCGCCGTGCCCAACTCTAAACGCCCTGGCCTTGACGGCATTCATTCAACGCGTCGTCGCCCAACGCGCCAACATTAGCCAGGAACTAGTTCGTAATGTCCAAGAAAACGCGGTGCAGCGGGCACTGCATCGAGGAGAGCAGTGGAGCATGCAGCATCGCCGCAACGCGTTCCCCGTTCACGGTATACGCGTGCCATGATGGGTCCGTACTAGTGGATGCATGCATGCGCGCTATTTAACAAATGGGCCCGGGAGCGAGAAGGGACACTGGCGGGACACACGAAGACGTGCGTGGACGTGTTTGTGGACCACGAGTAAGATGGTAAGATCTAGGCTGCTAGAATTGCCAGCCATCTTGGTGGGGTTGTGGTGGCTTGGTGGCAATTTTGTCGAGGCTGGTTCGCAACATGGCCCACGTGAGTTGCACGTGTAAACAGCATGGCACGCGGAGTCAAATTTTTGCCACATTTCGTCATGACGCGGACTGGCGTACTGGCGCAGATGGATGGGCATGGATGGCGCATGTGGAAAGAACAAAAGCTGACGGTGGCTGAGTGTTGGAGAAACCTGATTGGCCCAGAATGCATGGCGCGTCGCCTCCACCCTGAGCTTTCCATTCCGCTTTGGTCGGTTCAACCACCCAGGCAGGCAGGGTGCATCCCAGGCGCCTGGGTGGGGGCAGAGAGTGGGTCGTCCAGTGGGACGAGCCTGTAGGCGTCTTTGTTCGCCCATGGATGCATCACCACATACCCTTCATCTCCACTACTCTCCCTTTTCTTATTCACCGTGCACTTCTTAATCAACAAAACAACATCACACCTCGACTAGAATCCTCTTGGCCCACTACCCATCCCCCTCCCCCCCTCCCCCCCGCCTCTCCTCATTGTCCTCCCTCTGGAAGGGACGACAATTCCGCTCCACATTCACACCGCGACACGCTGGCCGCGTCCGGACACCCGACTGCTTCTCCTCTCTTCTCCTCAACTCGACACTTTCTCGCGCACGCACACACGTCTTGGAAACCCCTATCCATCCATCCATCCACCGGCACGCCACCTACGCTCAACCCTTTGTCACCTCCACTTCTCCACCTCCGTCATCACAACACACTCATGGAGTCGCCCTTCAAGTCCTTCGACTCGTACGCCGAGCCCCCGCGCACCGTCGAGCGCCGTCGTCGCGGACGCGGCGTTGATGTTATGGCGTGCGTACCATTCCCACGCCGCATTGACAGCTGCATCACACACACAGCACCGGCACCAACATCCATGCCACACGCATACCACGCCGCCGACGTGCATTCCACTGACAGCCCAGGTTTCCCACACCAGAACGCGCGCGCGAACACCACGCCCACTTTCCAACACCTGTCACGGAACACCGCGCATCCAAGCGTGCGCACGCTTTGGACATGCTCGCGCCCCCGGAATCACAAGCCGATCAGCTCCCGACACCTCAGACGCTCCCGCGCAAGCGCAAGTCGCACGACAGCGATGGCATCACGCCGCTCTCGCCCCCTTCGCCGACCGGACACACGACCTTCTTTCTGAGCCAGTCGATGACCGCAGTCGAAGCGGCGCCTGAAAAGGAAAAGGTGACACCCCGTCGCCGTCCTGGCCTCTTGTTTGCGCAACAGATGGGCTTGACGAGTGACTCGTCGACAAAGACCAGCACAGTCAAGTTTGGAGCGCGTCTCGGCGTCGGTGTCGGGATGGGCGGTGGCATGCGTGGGCCATCCAGCGGCTCAGCAGACAAGGTCATGCTCGACAATCCGTTTCTCGACCCCAGTTCCAGGGCGCACGGCATCGGACCCCAGACGACCATCACGACCAAAATGCCCATCATTTTGCGCGAGCCTTCTACGCCGGATGCGCAGACCAGCTACGTGCCGCAGTTACTACGGCCCGACGCCGAGCGGTCGCTCTCGCCAACGACCGCCGCGCTGCGCCGCAAGCGCCGCGTCAGCCCACCTGCAGTCCTTGTTTCCAGCGCCACCATCGAGGAGACCATGGCGCAGCGCCGTGCCGAGCGTCTCCGCAAGCTTGAGGAGGATAACCCGTTTATCGCGAAACCGGGCGAGGTCGTACGACCCCGGCCCACGAGCGAAGACCGGCCTTTGGTTACCTACGTTTTGTGAGTTTTGTGATGCCTGTGGGTGCACAATACTGACACCATCACAGCCGCGGAGCCAAAAAGGTCTTTGCCAACCCCTTCATCCCGCCCGACGCGCCGTACGCACCAGCTCAGCTCGATCCGTCTCATCCAGAGTACGAGGTGCACCCTTGTCCACCACCGCGTCTGCTGTGGCCGACAAGCGAGCAGGGGCGCGCCCGCACCATCAGCTCGTCGTCGTCTGGTTCGCAGGACACGCCCAGAGCGTCTCGTGCCCGCCTCGACGACGACGACGACGACGACATGGACGTCGACCGAGGTCCGCTCACGGACGAAGAGTTTGTCCCCGAGGACGAAGACGATGATGGCGACAGCTCGGACGAGGAAGACCTGCTCCCAGCACCCCGCCGCGGCCTGCTCTTCTCCTCTACGCCGCGCGCCGCGGCGAAACACGATCTCGACGTGGACGAGACACCAGTAGATGGGCCTGCCGCGCATGTCAAGCGCCGCCGTCTGAGCCGCGCAGAGCTGTAGCACTGTCGTCGCGCACTTTCTCTCCGCATGGACCCGCATCACACGCCAACCGTCGCCGCCTTTCGCCACGTCACGCTCTAGTGCACGACTTCATTTCCATGGGCCCGCACGTCAAGCGCCGCCATCTCGCCGCACCGCGCCGAGCTCTAGCTCGCACCGTCGCCCGCCCTTTCCGTTCCCCGCCACCACCGAGGCGTAATTCGATCCCCGACCCCACCATGAACACTGTCCTGTCCGACCACGATCCATCCCCAATGTGTTCGTCACGGTCCCAAAAGCGTTATTTTGTTCGTAGCCCCGCCGTTCTTCGTCATTCGAGTAGTTTGCCCACAAAGTGAGGCCACAAGTATGTTTTCCAGGAAACCTTTTGTAGTTTGCGGCCATTGAGGTTTCATGTCATAATGCATCGTGCTGCGCGCCGATACGTGCGGGGGTAGGAGAGATTGGCTGACTTTGTGCCCGGGCTTGTGGGTTTTGTGCTGGCTTGGGAGCTCGAGTATGCTGGCTGCGGATGCGCGGCTAGTCTGCACGGCTGGAAGACAGGACGTGCTGTGGGTACCCAGCCAGTGGCCAGAGGGCGGAGTACATGGAGGGAACGACGATGCGCAACGCGTATCCTAAGTGTGATGCCTCCAGGTGCCTAACACGGATCTTCCGGCCGTGTTCACCTCATCGTCGCTGGCCAAGTCGCAACCTCACACCAAGTTGTACATCTGACCGTTGCACGTACAGGCATTGTACCATCGGACATGCGACCGCCTGACCTGCATGGCCGAGTCAATCTCCAACCTATCAAACACGTCTTGCTGCCAGCTAGGGACATCATCTCCACCCTCACCCTCGCGCGGGGGGCAACGGCCCTAACCCTACATGGTGCCATAGTGAGGTTTCGGAAGCGCAACAGGTCAGAAACAGGAAACGGAGGTACTGTACACCTGAAACAAGGGGGCAGTAGTAACACCATGACGCCGCGCTATGTATATACAAAAGGTGCTACGGTCGAGAGGGTAGCTCCAATTCGCTTCGTGGACATGTCTGATGCGGTCGCGGGTGCTTTCACAGCGTGGCCTGGCGGTGGGGGGGATGCCATGGCTGCCGTCGGCGGCTAGACATGTGCACCCGCGCGCGGGCATGACGGGCACCGCACCTGGAGCGACAAGAGTCGGGTGATCGCGCGTCTGGACCGCTACTGTGTACTGTAGTTTCGTCAAGACTGCTGCCGGGAGGCAGCAAGTTGTGGGTTGGTGTGGCAGGCGGCAGGTGGCAGGTAGCAGGTGGAAGGTGGTCAGCGCAGGTGGCAGGTGGCATATTGAGTGACGATATTCGTACCGACTAGTTGTATTTTACGAGGCCGTGTCACATGCAGTTCACTACCGAGTATGTCTTTGTCTCGAGGACGAGGAACGAGAAGAATAATCGCCTGGAAGACGGCACTGCAAATGAAACTAGTGACTCTCTGGTGCTGGACGTGGATGGTGGCCCTGGCTGTGCTCGAGGGCGAGTGCCATGTGGCATCTGGCTGTGTAGCAGTGTCCCCAGTGGTTATGTGGTTGTGCGCCATGCTCTGCGGTGAACGTTGCCTCGCATTGTTGTCTCATGTCGTTCGAGTTGGATTGCGTCCTGAGTCGCAAGCAGTCGAACTGCAGCCTCATTCTCCAAACAGGCAGTCTCGCACAAGGGGATCTGCCACTATCTGCTCGAGTATTTCTAACCGTGTCGTTTACCTTGCACTGGACCTTCGACGCCTCGGCTCATTATCTGGCTCGACACGCGTTGGGTCCGTAGCTTTACTTTTACTCAAAACCATAATAATAGACTGGGGGGGGAGCACCGAGTGGGGGTTGGTAAAACCACGACGAATGACAACGGTCACAGAGTGTTTGCGGGTTGGTCAATCCACGACGACGGATGCGACCGCCACAGACTTGTACACCCCAGACCGCAACACCGAGCGACCGTAGTAGGGACGACCGTGCGCAGTGCTCATCCACTCATAGATAAAAAAAAGTCACAGAACGGTCAGGCCTCGCAGCTGGGGCAGTTGTGGCAACCGCAAACGGTCTCTGACTTCACTAACGACTACCGGCCCGATGCGACTGGACTGGCCCCGTTCTCGACGCCCTCGCGCCCATATTCAGGCGAAGGATATAATGGGTGGAGGGTGTGAATGCCCTGGGACAGCGAGGGAGCAGACTCGAACGCGAGCGTGACGCTCGCTGCGTGGCAAGGCCGTCTAACCCCTCCTTCCACGGACTCATATAGGTACGGAAGCGACGGCAGCCAGAGTCCAGAGTTGGCCGATAGGGACAGCGGACGCAATAACTAGCTAGATGACACAAGCCGGCTGCGGAGTCTATGCAGCTATTTATGCCTTTGCCAAATGTACTGTCTTCCCCTGGATGCGGCCCTGCTACCGACAGTCGGTAGCTGGCTGCCCCGGCTGGGTTCTGGCCGGGTTATCACATCGTGCAGTCGGGGGCAGTTTGCTTCCTCCGGCAACCTATACCAGTCACGGGGTGTAGTGGAGAGGGTGGTGCTGTCTCTGGGTAATGGAGGATGATCATCGACCACAGGAAAGTAATTCTATGCCGCTCACAGGGGCGTTCGCTATGAATATCAGAGATGACCGAATGAGAGGAATACCACAATATCGTTTCCACCGCCCAAAGACATCGACACCGATTGTGGTCTTGCCCGTGTGAAGGTTGACATTCATCGTCGTCGCCTCATTCGCCCTCGAGGTCTGAAAGTGCCACATTCCCGTGGCGTACGAGTTACAAGGCCAAGGAGGGTGGCGCTGGGCGGCAGGCCGAAAGAGCAGTGTGGCTATTATACTCGCCCGACAGCGATCTAGAGGTATAACGCTGAACGAGCATGCGCAAACTCGTGTGAAAAGATATAACAAACCAACTCGACCCACCTCGGGCGCAAGTCACAACGGACAGTGTGTGCTCGGACCGAAAGCCGACGTGCTGAACATGGGCAACACGAGTCATGTTGGGCAATCCCAGAAACCCAGGGTGAGGATATGAAAGCCAAGCCGCCAAACCCCGCCGCGTGTCGAAGACATAGCGATCCGTGCACCGATCACACGTAACGCAGTAACATACCACCCCAGGGCCTAACCCACGACGGTACGACGGGCGTGCTGAACCACACCGACGCACCGACGGGCAACACCAGTGACGTTCGGCAATCTTCCCGTAACAACAGGGTCAGGAGAGAGGCGAGACGAAGCGAGTTCCGAGCCGCCGCCGGCGACGCCGCGCGCACAGCGACCAGTGCACCGATTACATCGGTTACAAACGTGTAACGCATCACAGACGATGGAGTAACATAGCTCGCCGATATCCCGTGTTGTGCCCCCCTAAGCGCCGGGGATACGTAGCATGTTGGAAATCCAACACCGGGTCCGTGCGGCGTGGCGGCGTGGGGATGGTCTGGAATGGGCGATGGGGTGGTCTGTCCGAGTGTGGCGGACGCGACGAAATGCAGTCGGGCGTTATCCTGGACGAGATTTGCAGAGCGTCAACAAGGCAGACGGGGAATGGGCGGTTGAGGCGTGTATGTTTATTCCAAGCTACAGCCTGTGGCAGAAAGGTTGGCCAAAGGTGTTGGGTTAGGCAAGGAGCTGCTCAACACCAGAGCAGTATCTGGGCAGCATGCCTCGCCTCGCCATCCCTGCTCCAGCTGGCATCTTAACCCACATAGACGCGATGTGCCAGAACCATTGGACCGATCCTTTGCCCAGCAGCCACGCTGCCTCTGCCCCTCGCTTACCTAACTGGCGAGATATGTGGTTGGCTAGCACAGATGAGGCTACAGCGGCCATTGTATCGTGATCCGAGCGAATACATCGCCCTCCTCTGGCCCTCCCGTGTCTGGACGACAATGCAATCGTGAACGAGCGCGGTGCTGCAACTCACCGCCGCCTTCAAAGCGCGCGATAACGTGGCAAATCGACTCGGCCTGTGCAACCGTGAGCTCTTCCCGAGCCCAGGCAGGCCAACACACCGCGACACGAAGAACAGAAGTGTGCCAGATGGCGCGGACGTGCAAAACACTCATAGTCAGTCTCTATCCTCTTGTTCAGTACGACCCGCGCACATTGCGGTGTCGATCCGTTCTGGACCGCACTCGTACATCTCTGATTCCAGCTAGACTGTCCGCACAAACAGCGACACGCTCGGCCCGAACCTCCACAGTAGCGGCGATAGCGAATCCGCGCGTCTCGACTGATAGCCACTAGGATGCGCGCGATAGCGTCGATAGGCAATGGTTGCATGGGTGCAGGCAAATCCTCCGGCCTCCGGTCCGACCGTGTCATGCCACATTTTCCGCCACGTTTGGTGCAATCTTGGGCTACTGGGTTCGGCGGCGAGGCGGCACGGGATCGCCCCGCACAACTCCTCCCGACCCAGATACTGTGGTTGAGGGCGAGAATTCCGCGAGAGTGAGAGAAGTAAGAGTCGCGGGTTGCGGAAAAAGGGAAGCGAAACCAAGCTCGAAAGCGAAACCTTTGTCGACGCCGGTTCCTAGTGCCTGCGGACGAGTGCCTTTGGGGCGCGGCATGCCGGCACGTCCTGTGTTCACATGCGCTTATCGTCGTTGGTTCAAGTCTGGGTCTTTAGTCTGTGAGCACTTGGGTGGTACGGGGGTGAGACGTGCCTGAAATGTGTGAGTGGTGTGACAGGCGGGAGCCAACATGTGGGCGGGCGACGGGCTGGTGCGGTGGTGAGACGTGCCAGAGAGACGCGCCAGAAATGTGTGAGTCATGGTGTGACCGCCGGGAACGAAAAGGATGGACATGTGGCCGGCCCGCGGTGACTGACTGCAAAGGTCGTTGGTGACGTTGGTGCCTGTACCCCACGCCATGGCCACGTCCCAACCACGCCACGACATACCGCACGACGTACGCGTCGGCGAGCCCGTCGATAGCCGGGTGCGTATTTCTGGCCGGGCGCTAGTGCTGGAGGGCATGTGCTGCATGGTATCGTTTTATCCATTCGCATGCCGCAGGGCAGGCTGGACGGGGGTGCATGTGCGTCCTCGTATCTTTAGCAGCCAGCACATGTATCCATCAGGTACAGCACACTTGGATGCACATGCTGTCGGGAACAAGGGCGGCATGCCATCGGGCTCCACTGGACCGCAATGTGCGCGGCGGCCTCACACGACCGTGAGCACTGCCCCGCAGTTCGGGGTTTCCCAGCATTCCTGATCCTGTTGTATCGAAGTACATACGCTGCAGAGTGGGTGTTCCTACTCGGCACAGCGGTGCTGCATAGTTGCATTCCGCTCCCGGCGGGGATCTCTCCGCCGCACAGCGGTGCAGGTACGCAGGGCCTGTTGGGGGCCTTGTTGACGCGCGCGCGTCTTGTAAATGGCATTCCTGTCCAAATGACATTCCTGGGATATGACACCCACGACAACGCGACACTCACGACTACGATGCCCACAATGCAGTGCAGTGCGTCCAGCTTCAAACTCCCCGCGGGGAGATTACACCCTACGGCGCATAAAGCAGTGTAGGAGGGGCCAGCAGACCTGTTGACGGCGTCTTGTAAATGGCATTCCACCCACGACAACCCATAGACACCTACCCGTAGCAGTGTAGCAGCCTAGAGGTGCCCGCAGACTTGTTGACGCGCGTCTTGTAAATGACATTCCAGCGACATGACACCTACGACACCCCTACACCCTGCTACCTTTGCATCTATTGTAACTGCAAATGACATTCCAGCGGGGATATTACACCCGCAACCCATAAAGCAGTGTAGCGGGCCCCGTGCCCGCAGACGTCGCCATCGCCCCGCGGCTGCGGCCCTGGCACACGTACGCGTACAGCAGAGTTCGGGGCATATTAGGCGGTGACTACTAACCCAGTTTTAATCGGGGCGGTGCTTAGTCGAGGGTGGGTAATTATTGGGTCCGTTTAGCTTTGTTTCAAACGTGTGCTAAGGGGGGCGATGGCGGGAGTTTGTGTGGCGGTGGGCGGGATTTGTCAGGACCCCGTACACTAGGGGGTGCCGAACATGCCGAACGGCGGTTTGTTTGTTGTAGCATGTATCAGCCGACGTCGCATGCACGAGTCACATGCTTGTTTAATGTCACAGCCTTGTTGCATTCGAGTCACAGCTGTGCACCCATCGTGCGACGGATTCCACTTGATCAGGCTCGGCTTGGAATAGCACATATCCAAACACGTTCCCCATCTCCAATTGTCAGAGGGATGTGCGAACACCACATAGCACTCACTGAACGACTGTATCACATATCACCATGCCTTGTCTACAAATGGTGGCGATTGATTGCAACGCGGCGATTGCAGTGTTTACTGCTACAGCAGGGGAGCGATGTATAGATGTACGTGTTGCCTGCTTTGTGATCCACGTTCCAAAAGCAGGCCTCGCGAGGGCCGAGGGCCGAGGGCCGTGTGGAGGTGGGCGTGGAGGAAACAAGTGGAGGAGAGTGTTTGGGCAGAGGTCCTCCACATGACCAGTAGATCCGCAGATCTCGCAGACGCGCAGATCTCACAAGTCTTCTCGAAAGTCACAACAAAGCAACGAGCTGTATTGTCTGGTGCCCCGAGCGTGCCCCGGTGCCCCGGGCGTCGGCATCGCCGAACGCCGACGGCGACCGCCGCTGCTCTATGGTGCGTCATCCAGTCTCCAATTCCGGCATTGCGGAGATCTCGCGTGTTGGTGGTGAGACATGTGCTCCTTGAGTTGCACATTGCGTCCGGGGAGAGGAAGAGGCGTGTACGTGTGTGTGTGGGGTAGAGTACGTCTGCGTGTGCCTAGCGTTTGGGCTTGGGACACATTGGGGAAAGCAAGCAAGCGTGCAAGCTGTAAGCGTGCAGCGTGTGCCGGTGGAGCTTGGAGCGCGTGGAGTGGGTGGAGTGGTGCCAGCAAACACAAGGACGATGGAGAATGACGCACGCATTCGAACATGCAGCGGGGATGGTCGGGTCGGCGAAGGGAGGCAATCAGAGGATGGTATAGCCAGCGGCCAGCGGCGCGGCGGGCCGGAAAGTGCTGTGCCCCGACGCTTCGGCCCGTGGCCACACGCCACCACTGGTGGGCAGTTGCCGCTGGCAGGGCTGGCAGGCAGCTGCAGGCAGGCGGCCGCGGTGGGTCATGTGGGGCCGCTTGGCAGCAGTCACCTGGCCCACGTTTGTGGGGCCAGTACGGGCCTGGGCCTGAAAGCCAGGGGCAAAAGGGAATCCAAGGGCGTCCAAGGGGGTGCCGAGTATAATCCCTGGGTCTGTATTCCCTGAAAGGAAAACAATGTGTGGTCGTCGCCTAGCACCCGCAGCGGCCGAAATGGAAAGACACAGCTAATGAGGATTGAAATGACAGAGATTGATTGTAATGGATTCAATAGGGGGGTGATCAATTCGGCCTGCCTTGGCAAAGTGGCAAATGGTGACGCGGGTGACGCACGGGTCGCTTGGCCCGCCTGGCCATGGCCCGGGCCACTTTGCCCCTGCGCCACATGCATTATCGGGCTCTCAAGGACCACTCGACAACCGCGCGTCATCGCCCGTCATGCCCGTCATGCCTTGCACAACCGATGGAATATCCGACAAGGAAGAACAAGGACGCATTGGTCCGTCGCTTAACTGCCTGCTGCGCATGACTTGGCCTTTTTGCATGCATGCAAAGGAACACATGATGTGAACCTCGGGACCCCGGGCGGTGCGTTGATGAGTCTTGGGCGGTGCTGATTGCGTAGCACGCCGTAGCAATGGGCGGTGCTGGAAGCGTCATTTAACAAGAGTTTGATACAAGGGGATGAAAAGCTTATGCTGAATATGGTAATCCGGGTTTATAGTTGGTCCGCGCGTGGGACTGGCCCATTAGACTGGGGCCAGTGGCGGCGCATACCACCGACGCGACTGGGGGTACGCTGGGTGCAGGGTGCATGCAGTGGCCACGAGGGTGCCGAGTGGCTGCCGGTAAGGGATTGTGTATACCATGGGATAAAGGGATAATGGACGTACTGCAGACGAACACAGTTAAACAGCCAAGGATCCCGCAGGCGCGGTGATGGATGATGCCCATGGCTGGCTGGCCCAGACAATGGGGACGTGCACTAGACCCAAGGGGGAACAGGTTGAGATCCGACAGAGGCTGGTATTTCCCCCTGGTACGCCCTGGTGCACCCTGGTACAGTTGACCCTGCCAGCAAAGGCCGGATTTGACGGGATATTCGGCGAAACCCTTTACTTCCCCTGTTCTGCCATTGATTTTCCTTTGGGATCTCAGACTGGGAAGGTGTGTGTTGTATTGCGGGCGGGATGCACAAAGCCAATTGAACCGCATCAAGGCAAATGGAAAAGCAAAGCACGCCACCACCCCAGGCCCCACCCGAGCTTCGTTTACGTTTTTGCGGCGCACTGCCCGCAAAACTCTGTCGCGTCCAGTTTTGTTCCTGCCAGCCCTGGCCCCCGCTGCCCGTCGTGTGCTTGTGTTTTTTTTTTTTCTGTGCCTCGTGGGTGGGGTGGGCACTTGGCACTTGGGCGGCGGGCCGAAAGGCGATCTTTTTTGCCGACTGGCTGGCGTGCTGGCGTGCTGGCGTGCTGGCGAGATAGTGGGCGGAGAACGCGGGTGCTGCACTCCGGCCGCATGCAGCCAGCAGCCAGCGAGCGTCTAGTCGCAGCGGCTGTGGACGGGTGGCGTGGGCCGGATTCCGACATGTCGGTGCACCGTTTGGAAAGAGGGATAACGGCCCATGGATTCAAACTGGCGCGCCCACATGCATGCGTTTCGCTCGACTCGGCCAGGCCCAGCCTTAGCCCCCCCGCCCGCCCGCCCGCCCGCCCGCGCCCAGCCCCGACACACTACCCACCCGACTGCGCGCTTTGCCGGGACACACCACACCACCACACCACACCACAACCCGCCGGAACTGCAACTGGAGCATGGTGGTGCAGCAAAGTATCGCCGCTGCACACATTGCTTGTTCTTTTGCTTCCAACCTCTCACTCACTCCACTTTGCACCATACCACCTCTTTCGCTCGTCGGCCTCCAGACCAGCCGCGCCCAAGGGGCAGCGAGCACCGACGCAGACCCAGACCCAGACCCACACGCCAGTCGACAGCGACAGCGACAGACGACATCCCACCCCCGCACGCGCCAACGCACACTCTTTGTCCATCATCTTCTTTGATCGACAAAAGACTCGCGCGACAGCAACAGCAAATCATTTACATGGTCCCAGCTTTGACGGAGAGCCATTCCGTCTCCTCGTCCTAACCGATAATCCTCCACCCCGCTCCCCCCTCGGTGTCCGAAGTTTACTCGCCGCCGGGCCTCCACGCGATCTTTGTCCTCCACCGATCCTTGCCAGAGTCGTACGCCGACGACACAAGCTGTGACGGACACGACGCATTCATCCGTGTGCGATCGAACACTGTGCAGCTCGCGAGTACCTTGCCCCCGTGCCGATCAGTTCCAGCACGCGCGTATCCTGCCTTGCCGAGCGTTCAATCTACCTCTTGCATCCCCGCAAGCGTTCGCCGGCCCCACATTGATTTGCCGAACACGTTCCAGCGGCAGATTTCTCAGCTAGCGACCTCGAGCCTGCAACTCGCCGCATCCAGTTGCTCGCCGCAGTCTGCACAGGTATATCTACAAGTGACTTGAAACGGCCTTGAGCACTTTCTTGCCACCACTGGAACGCACCACCACCAGCCAAATCCAAAACCCGTACCCAACAAGCCCGTTAACCCGACTAGCGACAGCATCCAGCCTGCAGCCAGGCGCGTCGACTAGTTTTCACCCACTCTACCACCGTAGCCACCGGGCCACCGGGCCACCCTTCCCTGGCGATCTGGACCCACGCCGCATTCAGTGGCCACCAACGAGGTATGTTGACGCGGCAAACCTTCATGCATCCCACCACCACCACAACCGCTTTTGTTCTTTCTCTCCATACACTCTCCCACCAACCTGCATCCTGCATTGCTTTACAAGCATAGCGGGTGCGACCCCCGCCCCCACCACCTTCCAAGCTCGGCCACTGACTCGCCCCCGCAGTGCTTGACCAAGCCTCGCCCACCCACCATACAGCCCACTTCGCCCACTTCCCACCGCCCAGCGGCCCACCTCCACCATGGACGACCTCACGTCGTTTGACAACTTTTGCATCGTGTGCGACCGGCTCATTGTTCCTGTGCCAGAACCAGAGCCAGAAACCAAGCCGACCGGTCGCAAAAAGGCGCAGGGAGCCATCCGGGTAAGTTGTTGGTTGTTTGGTCGCCACCGCAATGTCATTGTCCATTGCCGCTGACGCTGTTCCTAGATACGCAATCCAGATGGGACCACGACCACCCGCACAGCAAATGGGGTAAAGACCACTCGTCCGATGCTCCGGCGCCCGGGTTCCACCATGCGTCTTGCCGCCGCGCCCGCCGCCGGTGGCAACAAGCCCCGTCCCACCACCCCGGCCCTCTCTGCGTCAACAAGTGGTAGCAGTGACGGCCAGACTGTTGTGACCCCAACCAACCCCGAGCCACCCACCTGCCTCGCACCCCAGCCCACATCCAAACCCGAACCGCCGTTTGTGTCCAACATTTACTGCTCAAAAGCATGCATGGACAAGGACCACGGCGACAGCACAACCACATGCGAGGACATGGCACGTGCCTTTGGCTTTGGTCTTGTGGCCTCGCCCATCCAAGCGCCTGCTTCTCCACTTCTCAGCAGTGATACAGACTCGTACGCCTCGGGTGTTGCCGCAGCCATGCTTGGACCCCGAATGGGAACCACGCCCGACGGTATGGCGAGCTCTGTGCCCCGGACAATCGACTACTTCCGCATCGCGCGTGATCAGCCCGACGACGCGTGGCGCGAAGCCGAGCGCCAGCGCCGCTCGTCGGCCGCGGGAGGCGTCCGTCCTTTTGAGCCCGTCCACGTGACGCAGCAGCACCTGCAGATGGCCCGCCAGCGCTCGGCTGCTTCGGGCACGGCCCAGTCGACCACGAGTGGCGCAAGCTCCGACTCGCTCTCGTCCCTTTGGCACGACGGCGAGGCGGTGCACCGGACGCTGTCGAACAACGGCGCCATGCGTGCCATGACGCCACTGTACACCGAGGCTCCGGCCCAGCCCACTGGACCCACCCACCGCTCCATGTCGTCGTCTTCTGATGGTTCGGCCGCCGGCCCCACCAGGCCGCTCCCGCGCTCGGCCATGTCGCAGACCTCGCTTGGTGGCCTCACTTCGCCCACCCCGATTCTCTCGCCCGAGTTTGGCTCGGTCCCCTCGCAAACTGCGTTCCTCATGCAGTCGTACGCCTCGGCCTTCCCCATGCGCGACCCTTGCCTGTCACCCTCGCTCAAGCCTGCGACGCCCGACAGCCGCAGCGCATCTGTTGCCATGCCTACCGCGCCGGCTCTCCGCCAGACCACTGGCACGATTCGCGCGCGTCCGCGCACGGGGTCGGGCAACGCGTCATGGGACGCGTTTGGCAAGGCAGAGTGCCGCGAGCGCTCGCGCCGTGGGACAGTCGACAGCGACATTGCTTCCAGCCTCCCTCGCGCGTCGCCCCTGTCGCCCGAGTTTGATCGCGGCCGCCCTGCCGACGCAACGCCCAGGCAGAGCCTCGAGGTCGAGAACGGTGCTTGGCAGATCCGCTACGCTGCCGCGCCCGGTCGCCCTTCGTCGTCGCGCGCGACGTCGTACCGCACCACCAGCCGCTCACGTTCGCGCTCGCGCACTCGCGAGGCCGACTCGAACCCCAACGTCTCGCCCATTATGAGCTCGGCTGCCACGACTCTCCCGCTTGCACTGCCCATTCCTGTCCGTCCCCGTTCGGGCCCCGCCGTCTCTGCGCTCGCATCGTCGAACACGACGGCCACAGGTCGCAGCCGCACACCGCGCCACTTTGCGTCGGCCTCTGCGTCTGGCCGCGGCACCCCGGGTCTCCCGGACATTGCTGGTCTTCGCATCGGCTCTGCGTGCGCGTCTGCCGTCATGACCCCCGAGCTCGCGACCTCGCCGCCCGCCTCGCGCTCCATCCCGCGTGCGGGCTTTGACTGGGACAAGCGCGGCGCCCACACGTACGAGCTGCCCAAGGGCGTCGTCGTCAACCCCAACAAGGGCCTCTTCTACTTCAACGCATAGTGAACTCTCCCGTATACCTTGCACTACAGCAACCAGCGGCCCCACCCCCGCTCGAGACACCAATCCAACCCACATTCATCCGGATCCCGCCTTGTCATATTCACGAAACACCTCATTGTCACGCACGGCATGCCGCACAGGCGAACATCATCCATTCTAGCATCTTGTATTGTCCAGGTTGTAGAGCACATTACCGCGTGCAGCATTATGGAAACTTGGAAATGAACCCGAACGGAGCGACAGCTCCGGCAGCAGCAGTCCAGCACCCATGGTGACAATGAGCCTCCCTGCAGCACCCAGCTGAGAGTAACAATGGTGGTGACAAACATGGCCCCACTTGTTGGCTCGAGTGCTCGCTGACATTGTCGAGTGTCAGCAACAAGTGGTACTAACCTGCTATAGCCTGCCCACCATGATCGCCAGGCCCCACAGTCTCAGAAGCGGGGTACTGTACCTGTGCTCCTCCCACTGCTGCCACTAGTACAGTACATACCTGCTGCAGAGTGGTAGCGGTAGTCTGTTCCAGAACCCTTGTTCCCCAGCGTTTCGCGCGGGTAAACGAAACGGTTCCAGCCTGCCAGCCGAGCAACGCGAGCCCGGCAGCCGCCAGGCTGCCAGGCAAGAGTCTGCAGGCAAGGCAAGCGGGCTGCGGATATCAGGTGGCAGGTTGGGAAGCAGAAAAACGCCACTAGCCCATCCCATTTTCCGACATTGCCCGAGTTTTCCTCGTATCTAGTCGGATTCTTCCCATGCCGGTAATGGATGCCCGGGACCGGTCCGGCTACTCCGGCTACACCCAGACTCGGGTTGTGTCTCGGACTCGTCCAATGTCGCCATGTCGTGTTGCCGTGCATATGTACACGAGTATGAGCACGAGCAGTACAGGGTAGGGTATGAGCCCGGGCAGTGCAGGAGGAGGTATGAGCACGAGCGCACGATCGTCCGCGGGGCCGCGGAAGGCGGAAGCGTCTGGCCCCGTGGGGCGCGGCGTGGGCAGTCACCGTCTCGTCTGTGGGTGGTGTGATCGGGTCCATGAGTCAAGGCGACTCTGGTCCTGCTCTGCAAGGTACAGCGATGGGAGGGAAGAGGACGAGGTTGCAGCGAGACTGGAGACGGACAACTGGGCCACGCACCGTAGCGCGGCCACTCGGCGACTGATTACTGACGTTGGCTGGTCGCGGCGACTGACATGGGACAGACTGCTCGTCGCTCGATCTAGACACGGTCACACCTAGTATACCGGCCACCTCGGCACCAGACCACGACTCACCATTGCCCCCTGCCCCCGCACCATACCAGACCACGACCCACCATTGCCCGCCGCACCGCACCAAAACACCACGACCCACTCGTCCCGGCCGCTGTCTCTGCCCTCTGGTTCAAGGTGGCTACCCTCCGGCGTCCAGTGTCCAGCGTCTTCCTGATTACTGGTATGCTACAGGTGCGTCCGGAAAGCCATGAGACTGCTACGCGCTCGAGCCCCACTGTGGCAACTGTGGCAGTCTCATACCTTTCCCGACGCACATGATTAAACCACGCAGCGACTACGAAAGCAATGGCAGGCGCTCCGCGGCCGCGGCCGGGTCCACCGGGCCACAACGGAAGCGCGGCTGGTTAGAACATCGTCCTAATGCCCCGCGGGTGTCGGACCGCCGAGGTCGGGAGTTGGGTCCTGTCAGTGGCCATGGTCTCGTTTGCCTGTCCGATGGAGCGATGGACGGGCGGAGAGGCTGGAGATGGCGAGTCTGGGATTTCGGTGTGGCGGGTCGAGTGTGGCGGATTTAGGTTGGCTGAAAACGCGACTGGGTGTGGGCCGGCTGTCACCCTAGCCATTCGTTCATGCTCGTACTGGGCGCATACCTGGAGAGGTTTCGTTCGCGTGGTGTCTGCTTTGTTGCCTCTGTACAGGCGTCTGTTGCCTGAGAGGAGGAAGGCGAGGATGGAGGTTGACCCAGACTGGGGAGACCATGTTCCTGGGGCCTTCGGAGGCTCTTTTATCCGTCGGCGTCGCGGCTTGGGTGGCTCTGTATGCAGTGCGCCTTGGTACGACATCGAGGAGTGGTTTGAGAGTGCTTAGAGAGTACTTGATTAGTGAGCACTTGTATAGTGAGTACTTGATTAGTGAGCACCTGTTTAGTGAGCACCGGTTTAGTGAGCACCCGCTTGACCACGTGTGCCTTTGCTTATTTATACCGGCGTACTCAACCTTATCCAACATCGCACGCGCTGCACCCAAGAGCTTGGTCTTCACAACCAACACCACAATTGTGTTCACCGTTCATGAATATGTGTGGACGCGGCCGAGAGCGGGTAGTTTTACACTGCTTCGTTGGACTGACCCAACGTTTCAGAGCACTCTTGATGTGCGCAAAGACCCGCGGCTTGCCGTCCTGGCTACTTCTAGATGACAACGTGCTGTCCCGTCAACGAGCAATCGTACATGCACACGAGGCGTTGACCTCGGATATCGTGGTTCAGGCGGCAACTACTTGGGGCGAGCAGTGCGGTTGGTAGGACATATCCCAAAGTCATTTAGCCTACCCCCCCCCCCCCCTCAATATTGGTTGAGCCTTTCGATCTGAGCCTACACCTCGACGCGTCCGAAACTCGCCTCACTCCAGAATACGCCAATGTCGTCTACGATATATTCTAATCCCAACATCCAGGTATGGCTGACCCGGACGACTGTCGTTACGGCCTCTTAGCTGACACGAAGGGCCACATATTCGTTTGCTGTTGGGCTCTGCAAGGCAGATTCGACTTTCGCAACAGAATAACCGCACCCAAAGCGGGTTTAACGACATTACTTCCAACACCATTGGTATACGCGTTTGATTTTAACACGCATAGCAGGGTCTTCTCGAGGTGTAGGTTATTATGATCGCGAGTTCATGCACATGTATTTTCAAGCAAGGCAAAAATAACCGTGCACGGTGAGCCCCTGGCGTTTCCCCCGCAACCACGTCACTCGCAGATAGCCAAAAGGCCTTCTGAGCTTCGAATACCGCTATTCTCCATAAAAATTGCATGCCCAACATGATTCGTGGTCGCCAAGTAAGGCCATGGGGATATCCCCCTGCCGGATCGCACTTAACCTTGCGCTTCTGGTGAGTAGCCCCGGCCACTTCACGGCTGGATTCAATAATGCAGTGCTGCCAGGCGTCAGCTCTGTGGGCTGTTACAGCCACTCAGACACAGCTCTCCCCTGCGGGGGACCCCCGCCCTCCCGCCCCCCAGCTGCACCCCCCCCCCCTCCCCCGCGGGCCCATTCCGTTTCTCCACGTCCTCGCCCCGGGGATAGACTCCTTCGGCGCCGAAACGCCACTCGACATTCCAGCCATCGTCATTGACCTCACCGCTCCAACCCCAACGACCTGGCCCCGCGGTGGCCCATACCTTGACCTCATCCCCCCATTCCCCCCCCCCCCCCCCAACTTTCCCCACCCCCTCACACCCCAGCCCCCACACTCCCGACCCCGAGAGCCTGGCCCAACGCTGGCCTCATTCTCCTCGATCAGATTTCGACAACTCATCTCGCCCGACGTCACGACGACCGCCAACCGGCCGCCCCCTTTCCCGGCGACGGCAAGTCTGGAGAGTAAACGTGTTCGGGCGGGGT
This sequence comes from Pascua sp. PH4015B, assembly GCA_025502685.1. Taxonomy (NCBI): domain Eukaryota; kingdom Fungi; phylum Basidiomycota; class Tremellomycetes; order Trichosporonales; family Trichosporonaceae; genus Pascua; species Pascua sp. PH4015B. The sequence goes on along the minus strand of JAMFRD010000076.1, from coordinate 90,892 downwards.
GTCAGTCAACCGAGACCGTGGCAGTGGCAGTGTCGGCCGAGAAGTTCAGTTTGCAGTTCCAGCATTCCCCAGCCTCACGCTGCCACATGCCACAATCACGTCGTTGGAGTCCTCGACTACGCAGGGCGTAGTACTAGGGTCAGTGTACGTGAGCAATTAACCACGATAGACCGCAATCAAACCCATAAACATCAATTAACCCCCTCGACGCCGTCCTCGGTGCCGTCGCGCAAGTTCGTTCCCCCGGCACGAAACCACTGCGGCGACTAAAACCAGAAGACAAACACAGGGGAGCGCCGGCGTCGCCGCCTTCATTAACGAGTAAATGAACGCCAACGACAACGACCAACGGCAGTGGAGCAAGTATCGCGTCGGTGTGGTGTCGGTCTAACTGCAGGTTTACTCGATTTTTCCATCGGTTCTTCCATGACGCGTCGACGCCAAGTGAGTGCTTGGCTAAGCGGCAGTGTAAGCGCGGCAGTGGCGCGCGGGGGTCGCCGCCCGGCGGCATCCAATGCCGCCGCCGAGGGCCGCAGGCCCGAAGCCCGGGCGGGGGGCGGGCGAGGGGGTGTGGTGTCGTCGCGGTCCCGGCGTTTGAAACGGCGTCGACGCCGGCGTACGAGCACGAGGTGGTGACGCCATGGACCGCAGAATGGGAGTCACTAGGCACTGGATCGCAGCCGACCCAACCTCTCCTTACCTCGCCTCGCCGCCATGCCTCACGCTCGCCCGCCCGCCTGCCGGCCGCGACGAGGCTGCGTCCGCCGACGTACGACGGCAGGTGATCGCCGCCCGTCCCGGAATGCCGGAACACGTCCATGTGTGTCCGAGAAAAGTCCGAGTTCCGCGGGGCAGATGGGCGGGTAAAGCAGCGCCAGATCTGGGCGCCGCGGCGACGGAGGTCCGGGAAAGGCGCGATCGGAGCGGGAGTGCTCCGTCTCCGTGTGCCGTGTGCCGTGTGCCGTGTGCCGTGGGCCGTCTTGGTCAGCGTGGCTTCCTCCCGCCGTGCATCCCCAGCCCCCGTCCCAGCCACCACCCCAGCCACCACCCCAACCCCCAGCCTCCCTCGCTGCCGTCAGCAGTGTAAGCGTAAGCGAGAGGACAAACCAAAACCCAATCCGCCGGCGTACCGAACTCTTCCATCAGCGGCGGCGTACGCCTGCGTCACGCCTCGTGTCCATCATGACTCATGCCAACGTGGCCGGCGTGTCAAGACATGGTGACGTGGCGTGGTGACATGGTATCGGCCGTGTTTCTGTCTCTCCATGCATGCGAGGTTTGTGGTGGTCGTCAAAATTGCGTCTGCGGGCGGTGACAGTTTGCGTCTGTGGTGACACGTCCAACCAGAGTGGGTCCATGCTCGCGACCAGGCCACAGGCCACGGGCCACGTCTGACCTGACTCTCCGAGTCGGGCACGTATGCAGGTCCATGCATAAGATGGTTGTGGAACATGGTCGAGCGAAGGCTCGTGAGGACAACGTTGGAAACTAGAAGGTGCGGAATGCAAGTGCCACATTCTTGGCGATCTCGAACCGGGTGCGCGTGCAAACCACGTTTTGGCCCAGATCCACGTGGCCGCCTTACCCATGGAAACCACGTGCTGTGCCTACAGTACTGCTCAGGTGGAGCGCGTAGCCTCTGCTTGGGAACGAAGTACAAAGCAGTACTAGTGTGAGACTTGTGTTTACTCGTGAGAGCAGTTAGAAACTAGAAAGTGACCAGGTGCGGAATGTGGAGTACCGTTCTTGGGCATCTTGAACTGGCTGGCAACAGCGTTTGCCCCAGACCTGCTCACATTACACACGGAAACCACGTTGCGTCTCACTGCTCAGATGGAGCGAGCCTCCTCGAGGACCCGGGACAAGTAGTGTAGAACTAGTAGTGGTCCCAATACAAGGTAAGACCGTGTTCTTGTTTGTTGCGGAGAGTCATGGCGCGGTCAGGCTCCCAAGTGTCACCATTGCCAGCGCCCCCACGCATCATCCACGTCACCACAGAGTGGTCGAGGCACCACAAGGGCCCGGTGGATCAGTACCAAGCCAGCGCGGGGCTCGTCTGGTACTGTGACGAGTTTAGGGGCCGTGGAGGTGGCGTTGGCCGAGGGGTAGGGTTGCAAGGTGGGGTTGGCCCAACTCCACGGGCATGTGCACATGTACGTGTGGCGGCAACTCGAGACAGCCTCGAGACTGCCGAATAGCACTCGAATGCCAAGGGGACGACGATGAGGACGGATGGCTGAATCAACTGGGCGTACACATCAACTTGTCCAGCCTCCTTTAACCAAAGGAGGGTGGACAAGTTGACGCACATCTTGTGAACGGGCTCGATTGGACACTCCTGGAGGTATGCCTCCGTAGCTGTTAGGTATACCTTCTTTCGCCTGGGTTGGCGTTCGTGAGTAACATCGCATGGTGAGGGGTAGCGTTGAGGGGTTGGCCCAACTCGGCGGCCATGTGCAGATACACATTGCCAAATAACACTCGAGGCCAGGAAAACAAGAGGGCGGGCGGCTCAACATTGGTGAGTGACACGGCATGATGGTAATTCACGCGTGGCAAAAAATACCATGGCTGGGAACTGTAAAGTCGAGCGTGGCAAGCCATGGCTGCGAGCTGAAACTCGCGTCAATGTCGAAATGGTGTCCCTGTCTTGAGGCCTTCCAGCGTATACGAGTCACCCCATCAGATCAGCGGTATAATAGATATGGGCAGACAGAAACGCCGTGCCCTGCGTGTGGCTTTGGTCAAGACTAACGCGCCCCCGTCAGAATGGCAGTCTCACGATCTCTCAGTCCCACATGTTTCTGAATTAACACCAGACGTGTCCCAATGTGACTCTTCCCTTGATTGATGGCACACTTGCCGTGAACAGCTCGGAGAGGGCCCAACAAGTCTCCAACCTCGGAGATCAATCATCAGAGCGGGTTAGTTGTGGCACCTCTAGAGGCTGGGGCTCTTCGCGGAGCCATATGAGCTGTCCACTGTGGGCACTGCATGCGCTGTATGTATACCCCAGCGCTCTTCTACATGGAACGAACACGACGAACAGCTCAGATATGCCTCCGACAAGCGCCAACCCCGAGGCGGCACAAGTCTCCCAGAGATCAATCAGCTGATCAGTTATGCCTCCTCCGGCTGAAGGTCCGTGAAGCCATACGAGCTGTCCACTGTTGGGGACGTATGTACCCACCCGCGGCGCTTCCCGAGATGGTACACCGCACACTCCTGTCACCAGCGCGGAGATGCCTCCAGCAACCACTCTCGACCTCGGAGACTTCAGTCGCCCAGAGATCAATCAGCTGATCAGTTGCGCCTCCGCTGGGGTTCGCGGGCCCATTCGAACTGTCCACTGTTGGGATGTATGTACGCCAGCGCTCTTCCCGACTTGGAACGTACACTACGATGTGCGGAGATGCCTCCAACACGCCCAACCTTCACAACTCTCCCAGAGATCAATCAGCTGGTCAGCGGCGCCTCCGCTGGGGTTCGTGGAGTCGTTCGAGCTGCCCACTGTGGGCTGTACACGCCGCGCCAGCTTCGGAAAGCGACTTTGGTGAGCGTGAGTGACAATCCGAATGATACAGGTGGTAACGATGAGATATCGGTGGTGTTGGTCACGTGTGTCATTTTGCGTGTTTCCGTGTCGGGTCACGCGAGTTTAGCTCCGCCGGCCTCGGTCACGCACACGGAGGTCAGTCGCCAGCGGCCAAGCCTGCGGCGGCCATTTGGCTGCGCTGAACGCTAGCCGTCATAAGGCACACAGGCTATCCGCACCTCAGGTGATGATCAGTCTTGAGCACTCCCACTTTCGGGCCCGATATAGCTTGTCTGTGGCTGCGGGGCGGGGGGGCTTGGCACTCGCTGCCGCTCTTCTTGGCAGCGCAGTCGGTTAACGAGGGAGGACAGGTGACCTCGAACATTGCGAGCGACACACTTGGTGTGCAGGTACGCGCAGGTCTAGCAAAGCGGAGAGTATGCTAAGTGTGGGGTACGATGGTGGCGCTGGGGTTGTCGCGGGGGCATGTATGTCGAGTTGATGCGTGACGCTGCCACTTGTCGTACACTGCTAGACTAGTAGTTGGCCCGCATGGGTGGTCTTTTGACGGCGTTCGATGACGAGGGGACATTGGCCGCAACATGATGCGTAACCCGGTACTGCAGACGTCACGAGCGGTGACAGACGCTGCAGGATGCAGGATGCAGTGCAGAGCGGTGCCGTGCATCCGTGACATGCGAGGAACAAGATAAACTGTGGGGCATGAGGCACGCGTGATGACGTGGGTCACACTCTGCCAGCGTCGATCGGCCGCGGATGCGTCCATGTGCGTCGTTGGACAACCCAAAGTGCTCACAGTGCTTGTGCATCTCGGCATGCTCGGCGACTCGTCGTGGGCGAGGACAAGAACAGGACGATCACTTGAGCAAGACCATCACTTCGCTTGCATGCTTGGCAGCAGGTTGGACCTTACCTTGAGGCATCACGCCTGGGACAGCAGACAGCGGTGCCACACAAGGCGGAAGCGTTGCCCGAAAACGATAATGGACAGGTGGCCATCGGCCGCCGGGGGGCTGGGGGCGGGCGGCGGCGGGCGGCGCGGACAGTTGACACCCAGCGTCTGACGCCGTGCGGACAATGACGGCAATCCCCCGTGGGGTGCAGCCTCCGAAGGCGGAAAACCCGAGACGGCGGCGGTGGGTGCCACAACCGCGCCTCTTTTTTGGGCCCTTGGGTGTATCCTGACCATCCTGATTCTCCGTCTCGTTCCCTTTGTTTGTTGCATGCAGCCCGAAAAGCATACTTGGGTTTGAGTCTGGCTCTTGTTCGGCCGGCTTGTGCCACGGAGAGCGAACGAATGCAAGTCGGGTGCCCCCGGCTGGGTCCTCTAATCTGGGAGTGCGATGCATGCTTCTTTAAACGATGCTAGCTCTGTGATGGGTTCTGGGTGCAGAATGAAGACAGACGTTTTATTTTTTGTTTGTGGGCCCGTGCCTTTTATCCTGATATCGACCTTAGGCCATTGCGCAGCGCCCAAATATGTGCAGTACATACTTGCGGCATGCGTGCCATCAGCGCATCAGCGTACCTACAGGTAAAGTGCTGTGGCAGCTGCACGCTGCGGCATGTGGTCTGTTCTGTGCATCTGTGCCTGCAGTGCCTGCATGTGTGCATACTGTGCCTTGTGCGTTCAAAGTGGGGTACAGCGGTGGATTAGCTTTTGCAGACCGAGGCAGGCGAGCGGAGGCGATGTGAGCCGATGGCCGAAGGTCGACGACCATGCCATCAAAGTGGCGAAAAAAAAACACACCAGGCCAGGCACCTACCAAATAATTACCCAGCCAGCCAGAAGGCCCTCGGCCATGACGCCTTCCATCACCTGCCTGCAGCTGCCTGGCCAGCCTGGCTGCATCGCCGCCGCCTCGTAGGCTCAAAGCCCTCCAGCCCTCGGGGCACACGCACGCTCCAGAGTGCCCATTTGCGCCAAGGACGAGCGCCCAGGCGACCGAGGCGGTCAATGCGGCCGAGATGGCACCAGCCAGCCAGCCAGCCAGATGCACTGCACGTTGGCATTTCGCAAATCAATCCACCACCTTACTGCACACGCACACCCACCACCACCTTGCACCCCGCACACGCAGCCTCCCTCACCTTGGCCACCCTCCCTCCCTCTCTGTGCAGTAACGGCACGTACTTGCTCCCCTCGACGACGCACCGACAGACGCAAGCGAGACGCAAGCAACGAAACAGGATGGCCCCCGCAGCCGCGACTTCGTAAGTCGTCGTCTCCCTTTGCGTTCTTGATTTTGTTTGTCTTGGCCACCACCTCCATCTCCATCCACCCACCCACCACTACTGTCACGCCCACCACCTACCCTCCATCCTTCATCTACCTACATTACCGAGCCCCTGTGCACGAGTCGCATCTGTCGGCCGGCGGCCCCTGCCAATCCTCGACTCGACCTGCCACCTGCACACGCCCAAGCCCAGCTTCCGAGACCAGCTGTGCCACACGACCATTCCACCAGCAGACGTGCAGACTGTCGGCGCCCGGCGCTGAGGCTTGTCACACCGAGCCACGAGCACGAGCCTGCCTTTGGTCTTTGGTCCTCTGCTGCATCCTGTGCGGCGGCGTGCTGTGCTGCGACAAAGTTGGACGCACTCGTTGCATCCTTTCTTGACACTGGCATCTCGTCTCTCTTGTTCTCGCCGTCGTTCTCCTCTCGTCACGCGTCGCCCCTCACACGACCGTCGATCTCGTTCCACTCTCCTCGGCGTCACTGCCATTGTCCGATCATTGCAACCCACACACACACACACACACATCCTTGTCCCCTCTCTCTTTCACCCCCACTCGAGTGTCCACACGCCGCCCACATTAGAAGCAAGGCACTGACAGAGCGATCGCCTACCCACGACCCACACACGACTGCTACCCCGCTCCATGTCAATGCTCGTCGGAACCACGGCCCCCTTGTGATCTCCCTCTCCCACACCCACGCCGCTTCTTGACGCATCCGGCTTTACCCCTGGCTTGGTCGTACCATTGCCCCCCCCGGAACCGGCGTCGGAACCACCCCCCTCCCCCTCCCACGCACACTCGTGTCGACTACACCACACTTTGACACCACACTCTCTACTGGCGCCCGCGCCCTCCCAGGTCCCCGACAGTCCCGCGGCGTGGAACGCGACTCCGTTCGCGCACCGCGACAGTGTCCTTTGGCGACTCTACGCCTGCAGCCATGCGCGAGGTGGGCGGCGGCGCTCTCTCGCTCCCGCTCCCGATCCCCGCCGAAGAGTATGCCGATCACGTTGCACACCTCGACGCACCACGAACCATTATTGGCCGCAAGTCCTCCAAGTCGGTCTCTGGCATGCGGCCACCACTGTCGACGAGCGCGTCGTCGCACTCGACCTATAGCCTGACTGCCGGTCCATCCACACCTTCGGGGTCGACACGGTCACGAAACGGCTTAAAACGCCGCATCTCGACGCCAAACCTCAACCACCACTCACGCCACGTCGAAGACGACGATGTTGTCCGCCCTGAAACAGACTTGGGCCCAGTTCCGCCCCCCAGTAGTAGCTCGGGCCTCACGCCGCCGACCGCAAAGGTCTATGAAACAAGAGCCCGCTCGACGTCGACATCGATTGTCGTGCCCCAGACTTTTCTCTTGACAGAGCAAGAATCGCCGACCCTGCCTGTCAAGACCATTGTCCCAGCCCCCGGCGACCACCGTTCGCATCCGACCCTCACAAACCTCCCTCTGCCCCCACCATGGAGCAATGGCATGTACGTCACCCCGCCCAGTCCACCGGTGACTGTGCCGCGGGAACCGTCGCCTCCACCAGACGGCGTCCTGCATGCCGCATACAACATGGGCGAGAGCATATTCAAGGGAGCGCTTGCATGGGTGACTCCCAAATCCCATCGCCGCTCGCGCAGGTCGTCGCGCCCGTCGTCGGACGAAGACTCGTCTGAAAAGGGTCTCGACGGCAGCGAGGAAGAGGAGACGTTTGACGGCGATGACGACGACGGCCAGACACGCGTCGGCCTTGGACACAGCAACGGCCGTTACTGGGGTCTCTTTGCAGACGAATACAACGCAGACAGCCCGACCTACTTTGCGCTCCCGCCCACGCCGCCAGACGACCGCGCAGACGTCACACTCTCCCAGTCGCTGCCTACCCCTGCCATGTCGAATCGCTCCCTCTCAAATGGCCGCGAACAGCGCCACCGTCGCGCTTCGCGTGCAGCCTCGCTTCGCGAACCCGGCGACGGCTGGTGGGTCAAGGTCTACCGCGCCGTCGTCGGCGGTGGAAGCGGCAAGACGGCCGAGGTTTTGCGTGAGCTCGGGTGGACCGTTGCCTTACTCGCTGGGTTGTTTGTCGTCTCCTTTTTGCTCGTCCTCTACGCCATCCAGTCCATGCCTATGTAAGTTGAAACGTGGCAAACTTCAACTCACACCCAGTACACACCTCAAGTCGATGCCCAAGTCGACGACCGACCTGCAGCTCCTGTCGGCCGACATTCGCCAGTACATGGCGTCTGGAAGCTCGGGCTGGTGGCACACTGTCGGCGTCCTGACCTACGTCGGGTGCTGGAAGCATGCGTGGAGTGTCCCCGGCGCCGTCGTGCTCAACATTCTGGTCGGCTCGGTGTTTGACCCCATTGCCGCTCTCGTGCTGCTCACGCTCATCACTGCGTTTGGTTCGCTCGGCGCCTACTCGCTGTCTCGGCCCCTCGCACCCCTCATCGCCGTCCTCTTCCCCAAGCCCCTCGCTCTGGTGCGTGCCGCACTCGCTCCAGAGTCGGTATCTCGCCCAGCACAGGTTACCCCCGTGGAGACCATCAGCACCAGTTCCGCACCCACGCTCCGCATCGCCACCGACGAGGCGTCCCTCCGCCCACAACCAAAGGCGCCGCGCCCAAATGTCTGGCGCCGCCTTCTCCTCATGCGCGCCATGGGCTTTGTGCCATGGTCTGGCATGAATGTGGCATGTGGCGTCGTTGGCGTCGACTGGCGCACGTTTTGGCTCACGACTGCCGCCGGCAGCGCGAGCTGGAGCTATGTGACTGCTTCAGTGAGTATAGACCAGAATCCCGTGCTACATTTCCTAACTCCCAGGTCGGCAACATTCTCTCCCGCCTCGCCGTCCCATCCGGTGCCAGCGCGTCGGTCGAAGGGGCACCCACCGGCGAGTCGTTGACGTCTCTCCTGCGCGACCCGGCCCTCATCGCCAAGCTCGTCTTCCTCTCGCTTCTCACACTCGTCCCCGTGCTCCTCAAACGCCGCGCCGCGCCATCCGAGGACACGGACACGGACACTGCGTCGACGACGCCGACGACGCCGTCGACACCGAGTGCGCTCGGCCTCGACACCACTGGCAGCTACTCGCCGGGCCCTGCGAGCCCCCTCGCAGCGTCGCTTGCCAACTTTACGCCGACCCCGCACATGTTCGACCTGCTGTCGTTTGGACGCAGCGCGACACGCCAGGCCGTCCGCTTTGTCACGGGCTCGGCGCGTACGGCCGTCGGCACTGCACGCCGCTTGGTCCAAAACTTGTCTTCGTGATGACTTGTGGCCAGTCTTTGCAAGGCTTATAATCACTGCGGCGCATCGTACCGCCGCCGCAAAACACCAAGAAATTCCTTTCTTTCGCCCCGAGCATACAACACCAGTCTGCACCCGCCCACTCGTTGTGCACTAGCATACAATAGTTGCATCGCCCACTTGTTTACATGTCCCGCATGTTTGCATCTCAACTCACACGATAATGCCCATACAGCCGCGGCTGTAAAGTGTACTTTAGGGGGAAGCCCGTTCATAATGCATAACAATGATTCTGCCAGCGTGGGGGCAAAGTGGGAATGTGTGTGGCAGATGTGAGCAGCGGCTGTATAGAGGGCATGGTGGCAGATGTGAGCGGCTGGCTGTAGGACGAGAGGGTGCAGATGAGGTGGTGACATGAGGTCTGTCTGTGAGCCAAGTTGGCCCTCTGTCAGTGAGCCAAGTGTGAGCCAAGTTGGCCCTCTGTCTATGAGCCAAATGTGAGCCAAGGGGGTAAATAGTTGAAAAAGGGAGTGCAAGCAGGCCAGAGCTGTAGAGATGCAAGCTGGACGACTGCAGGGGTACAGTACATTGACGCTGCTAGCTGCTCTTCGTCTGGTGAGTGTCTCGAACATTAGTTGAGCGATGTCTCAAACGATTAATGGGAGGTGGACCACGTGGACCACGCGAAAGCCATGCAGAGCAATCGCCCAATCCTCACTTGCTCCACTGGCCGAGTTGCCGAGTTGCACCCCAGCGGTGCTCGGCAAAACGTCCGCTCTCATTGGACACCCCATCCGCCACATACCAATTCTCCGCCCCCCGCGGCCTCACCTGCACCCAGCCTGCAGCTTGACCCACCCTGCCTGCACCCAGCCTGCAGCATCCACACAAGTCCAGTCCCAAGCTCGAGCAGCCCACCCATCAGGCATCAGGCATCAGGCATCACTTGCACCTCGCCTCGTCTCGCCTCGTCTTGCCCCGTCTCGTCCTCTCGTCACCACGACACCCGCCGCGATGTCCCGCCCCCTCGCGCGTCTCGGCCTCACCGCCGCCCGCTTGCCCCTCCGCCCGACCTCCTCCCTCGCATCCCTCCCCCTCGTCGCAGCCCGCGCTCAGGCGCGCGCGCTGCACGCGTCCGCCCCGCGCGCATTCGCAAACCCCGTCCCGACCAACAAGCACGGCGAGCCAGACTACTCAAAGGGGCCGTCGGCGCTGGATAAGGCTGCGCAGCTGTTTTTCTTTACCGAGATTGCGCGGGGTGAGTACGAAACGAGTCCCCGCGGAGCGGGGGCGAGTTGAGGCGAGCGCGAGTTCAGGTGGGCGCGGGGGCGAGTTGAAGCGAGTTGGCTCTGGGCGGGGGCGGGCGGGGGGTCGGGCGGGGAGGGGGGTTGGGGGTGGGCCGGGAGGGGAGTTGGTGGTGGGCGGGGTTGGGGAAGAGGGGGTTGGGGGAGGAGATGGGGAGGGGAGAGGGGATGGGGTTCGGGATGGGGAGTAGCGGAGTAGGTCCTGGACGTGATGGAGGCCGGGCCGAGCTTGACCAGCACTGGGATGGGCACTGCTCGAGCTGGGATACGATGATGACCAAGCCGCGCTGGGCGTGTTGCCTTGCCTGGGCCCTGCATCGCTCGTAGCTCGAGCTCATCCCGACCCCTCCTTCCGGCGAGCTCTGCTTGTTAGATGCTCTTGCCCGTTCTCGAGCTCCTCGGACTCGTACTTGGCCCAAGTCTCCAAGTCTCCCAACTCTCCCAACTCTATCCAACTCTACCTCCCCGAACTCCCCCTGCTCTACCCCGCCTTTTCCCCCCACCTCTCCTCATCTCTACCCCGAACTCTACCCCCAACCTTCCCCCCCTATCCCCCTCCCCCCAACTCTGCCCCAAACTCTACACCGACTCTACCCCCAACTCCCCCCAACCCTCCTTCCCCCGCGCACTCTCGCACCCTCGCGCACTCCGTGCGCCCATTCCCACACTAACGCCCAGGCTTCTGGATCGTCCTCGAGCAGTTCTTCCGCCCGCCCTACACGATCATGTACCCGTTTGAAAAGGGCCCGCTGTCGCCCCGCTTCCGCGGCGAGCACGCCCTGCGGCGATACCCCAATGGCGAGGAGCGGTGCATTGGTGAGTCCGAGCACGCGAGCGAGCGTAGCGAGCGGAGTGCGGGCATGTGTGCGAGTAAGCGGGTGCTGCGAGTAGTGTCGGGTGTGCGGGTGTAGCGTGCGCGAGTGTGTGGGTAGGGACTGTGCGAGTGTGCGAGTGGCGAGCGCTGCGTGTAGTGTCCAGTCGGGTTGGGCTGAGTGTGGGTCGTGTCGAGCCGAGGCGGGTTGGGTGCATCTCGGACGAGTCTCGAGGCGCTGGAAGCGCTACACCCTGGTCGTCACCGGACCATTCCCCGGGCTCACCCTCGGGGACGCCCCGGGGCACTTGGAGTGGCTTTCAACTCGGTCGGAGTAGCATCCATGCCGAGCGAAGGGTAACTCCCAACCCGGAGTGGCATTCCGGGATCCTGAGTGCAACTCAGCGCTGGGGTTGCGTCCATCTTGCCAAAGGGGCAGTCTTGGCCGTGGAATGATCTGCGAGCCAACATCTCTTGGAGTGGCTTTCAACTCCTCAGAAGCGAGGTGGAGTTGCATTCATGCCAATGCGAGATGGGCAAGAGTGGCATTCAACTCGGGATCAATCCTGAGTGGCTTTCGACTGCAGCGATCCTGGAGTTGCGTCCATCTTGCAGCGAGAAGCATTCTTCCCGCTCGCAGCCGAGGGCAAATGTTGTCTACTCGCGAGCCGACGTTTTCGAGATAGAAACCCTCCAATCTCCCCTCTGTGTAGTGTTGCACGCACCATTCTCCCTCGTATCGACGCTACGTTCACAAACACCCCCCCCCCCCCCAACTACATCCCCCCCAACCACCACTAACCCCCAGCATGCAAGCTCTGCGAGGCCATCTGCCCCGCGCAGGCGATCACGATCGAGTCCGAGGCGCGCATGGACGGCTCGCGCCGCACGACCCGCTACGACATTGACATGACCAAGTGCATCTACTGCGGCTTCTGCCAGGAGGCGTGCCCGGTGGACGCTATTGTGGAGAGTGAGTCCCGCCGAACGCCGAGCGGAGCGCGGAGCGAGGCGGAGGCGGTGCGCGAGGCCGTCAAGGGGGTTGTGCACAGCAAGGGAGCCATGGGAGTGGCGCGAGGGTAGCGAAGTGGCCGCTCGTCTGCTTGTCCAAGGGGACAGGCAACAGCAGCCGGCTTGGTTGAATCTACGAGTTCAATGTCGCTTGCCTTGGGAGCCACCCCAGCCATCGCCCCGCCTTTCGCGGGCTCAGAGATTGATCCCCACACTCCCACCGCCCGCCCTCCGTCCCCAAATTTGCCGTCCCCCCCGCCGCGCACCTTCCCCCCCGCTAACCCCCAGCCGCCAACTTTGAGTACGCGACCGAGACCCGCGAGGAGCTCCTGTACAACAAGGAAAAGCTCCTCGAGAACGGCGACAAGGCCGAGGCCGAGATTGCGGCAAACCTCCAGTCGGAACACGTGAGTTTGCGAGCTGGGAGCGCTCCGAGCAAGCGAGGCGTGTTGTGAGGTGTACGCCGAGCAGGTGTTGCGAACAATGCGTTGCAGGCGAGGATATACAAGGCCAAGCTGCACCAACCGTGCAAGGCCTACCTGGCCCGAGCTGGGCCGCTGCTACAACTACCCTGTGCTCAAGGCCACCGCTGACAGCAGTTCTACCGGTAATTCGTGTTCCCTTGGTCCATAGCACAGCGGATGCATGGAAGATAGAAGCATTGCGCTGATACGAGTCCCCGGCGCTGATACGAGTCCCGTTCTCACACCCTGTTCCCGCGCAGGACGTTGTTCCGTCCAACCCGGGCATCACGTATAGCTCACTAACACTCGGAACTGACTCTGCACCCACATGGCCGCAACAGGGCAACGAACGTACACGTCGGCGGCTCAAACGGTGCTTGGGCACGCCATGTGTGTCCATTAATCCGGCCTCGTACCTGTGGGCTCCCGCACCCAACCCAAGACACAGCCTAGTTAGACCATAGTCACTCGGCCCCATACCGGGATGCAAGCAAGCACGCACATGTGCGTAAAGTGAGATTCCCCACCGTCGAGTCGGACACTCGAGCATCTAGGCAGAGTGTGCAACCCAGTCGACAAGAACAAGCGCCGGTCGCCACGACGGCCTTTATACAGCGCCGACTGTGGGTGAGGCGGTTTATCTCCAACATCTACTCGGTCGAATCGATCATTACTGGGGCACTCGCAGGGCAACTCGGTGGTGAATGACACGCTTCAAGTTGGAGTTTTGGGGATCGTTTCTGTGCGCTCGCCTGTCGTCGTGCGTACCCGCGTCGTGCGGTCTCTGGGTCCCGGACAATGACCTGTAGAGGTTGGGCAGGGGCACGGTATATGCAAGACTGAACAGTTGTCTATTATATTGTATTGACTCGAAGTGTGTTTACATTGCGTACTGTACGCTCTGGCACAACGGCGTGACCGAGACGACATGATCAGGTCGGGCGCAAGGCTTGCTTGGTAGACGTTTGCTCGACGGTCCTGGTCCACTGACATGACACCTTCTGACACCTTGGACTTGCCTTGTCGTCCCTTTTACAGGTCAGCAGACGAGACACGCAGCCGTGGTATATGCGTCTATTTCGTCACTCGTCGCCCACGATGACCACCGCCACCAATTTGCCTTCAAGCGCTTTGGGTGAACATGGTTCAAACCTTCGTGACTGTTCCGTCGCAAGTCTTTGCACGGCGGACAAGGGCAATCTTTATCCTATTCATCGCCGTCAGCCCGCACCAGTCTCACAAGCCCTGACCGCCATAATGTAACAGTCTATGCATGCAAGTATCCCGCAACCACTAACTCCACCACCCCGCCTGCTACTCGTCGTCGTCAGCGGCCTCAATGAGCGCCTTGTAATCCTCATAGCTGCCAAACACGGGCATCTCCTTGCGCTTTTTGCGGCGCTCCTTGCGCTCATCCCTGCGTTTCCGCTTTGCGCCCGCTTCCGTGTCTTCCTCTTCTTCCTGCTCCGGTTCGTCGCCGCCGAGGACGACGTCGGGCATTTCGTCGAGGGGGATGAGGTCTTCGTCGTCGGACGCATCGGCGAACGAGGGGAAGTCGTCGTCAGAGTCCGAGTCGGCATCTTCGTCTGCGTCTTCATCCTCGTCGTCGTCGTCGTCGTCGACGTCCTGCTCCTCGTCGACCTCGACACCCTCGACACCCTCTTCGCCGTCGTCAGAGTACTCGAGCTCCTCGTCACTATCGCTCATGTCGCTCAGGCCCATGTCGTCGCCTGCGTCGGGCATGGTTGCCTTCATGACCTTCCAGATCTCGGCTTCTTCGGGGTCCGACTCGTCGCCCGCCTCGGACGCCGCAGAGGCCTCCGCGTCACTCGCGTCGTCGTCGTCGACGTCCTCGGCGTCGCTATCGCCGCTCTCGCCCATGTCGACGTCGTCGTCTGCCTCGGCCTTCTTGCCCTTCTTCTTGGCCGCCTCCTTCTTTGCGAGCTTGGCCGCAAAGAATTTGTGGAAAAATAGCTGGTCGGCAGGCACGTCTTCGACCTTTTTGCGCCAAAACGCCTCCGAGTTGACGGGGACGTGGGCGTCGCCCGACCGCGCGCCGCGGATGCGCATAATGCTGCCCGTGTGGTCCGTGACGGCCGCGGGCTGCATGATGCTCGCGCCCTTTGGCTGCACCGTCTTCTTGGGGTTGCGGTAGACAAACTTGTCGAGGAACGAGATGAGCGTGTTGAGCGAAATGTCGGGCGAGCCGCTCGGCGGCTGGCCCATGAGCAGCTGGTTGGCCTGGAGCGACACGGACGGGTGGAAGTGTGTCAGGAACGGGACCAGCTCCCACAGACACGACGTCTCGGCGTGCGCGTACAGTGGTTCGCGCTTGCGGCCGTCGTACACTGCCGCCGCCGAGCTCTCGCCCTTGGGCTTGTCCGCCACAGCCTTCTTGTCCCCGTCCGCATCCACAAAGTGCTCCTCGCCGTCGTCCTCGGGCTCGATGAGCATGCGACGAAGCCCGGGCGTCGTCTCAAACAGCTCGCCCAATAGGTACAGCGCACCAGTGATAAATGGCGGCTGGTGCATGCCCAGCATCTGCAACAGACGCTTGACAAACGCCATCACGCGGGGCAGCGACGTGTCCGCCTTGAGCGCCTTGAACAGCAGGTTCAGGTACATGGCCTGCTTGGACGACGTGAGGAGGCGCGCGTCAAACAGCGACTCGTACAGCGTGCGGTAGAAGCGGTCCGACACCGTCTCGCGCGACTGCGACACCTGGAAAATCAGGCTCAGCGCCTGGATCGACGTGTTGAACGTGCCCGCGTGGCAAATCTTGAACAGGGTCTCCATGTAGTTTGAGAACCTGGAACGATTAGCAACAGCCACAACACTTTGCACTCACAGGTCGTCGTCAATCTTGGCAAACGGCAGCGCGCGGTTGACACCCGTGAGCACAGCGGCGACGAGCTTGGCGTCGGTCGCCTCGATGAGCTCCTCCTCCTTTTCGAGGGCAGTCTTGCGTCCGCCCTTGGGCTTGGCGCCCTTGCGGCGTCCGCGCCACTTTTCAACCTTGCCCGTCACCTTCTCCATCTTGACCTGGTCCAGGTTGTCGGCATCGCCGGCCGCGTCCTCGCCCTTCTTCTGCTCGTCGCCGAGAATCTCGCGGAACACTTCAAAGTAGACCTCGACCAGGCGACCCGCCACCTCGCGGTCCTTGGACGTGAGCAGCATCTGGTTGAGCGTAATCAGGCCATAGTACCGTCCGTGGTTGTTGGCCTCAGACTTGGCGGGCTCGTCCTTCTTCTTGTCGTCGTCGTCAAAGCGCATGTGCATGCCGGGGTTGGACGCGCCAGCAGGTGTAGTCGCCGTGGTCTTGAGAACAAGCGCAGACACCTCGCGCGCCACAACTGGCTTCATCGCAGGGTGCACCTGGAGAAGCTGCAGAATGTGGTGGGACGCCTTGGACGCAACCGACTTGTCGCTGTCGCCCTGCGTCGTGTCAGTAAATGAACCACGCCAGACGCCGCATCTACGCACCAGCTTGTTCACACCCAAACGAAGCAGGTTTTGCTCCTGTTCGGCGTTGCCAGACAGCAGCTGGAAGATGACATCGAGCGCCTTCATGCGGACATATGGGAGCGTGTCGTGGGACAGGACCTGCGTGTTAGCTCGGAATGCTGTCGATTAACCCACCTCGATAACCTGCAGGATGTTGAAGAACCACTTCTTGAGGAAATCCTCAAACGCAAAGACGAGCAGGTGGCGGTCGGTAATATCTGGGTGCGCAAGGAGGGGCTGGTCGGCAAAGTATCTGGCGTGGTGAGCACGAACGCAGCGGAGCGTCGCACCACTTACCGGAGCTTGCCCACGTCCTTTCCGCCGCCCGTGACCCACCAGTCCGCAAGGGCGCGAACGGCAGCGAGGCGCATATCCCTTCCGCCGCCATTCGCAGGCTGGCCCTCACGGTATCCCGCCATGCTCCGCAGGCGCTCGAGCTCCTTGATGGCGTGGATCGGGCTCTCGCGGACCAACAGCACGAGCGCAGACAGCTTGTCCTGGTGCGTACCGCTCGACAGAATCTGCGAGATGAACGCCGCGTCAGACGAAGAGCCCGCGCGCTGCGGCTGCCTGAGCTCGGATAGCAGCCGCTCCGCACGCTGGCGCTGGTTGTTCAGCACGTGCGGTGCAACGCTGCCCAGCGGGGCGTCGGGTGTGGCTAGCTCGGGGACGAGGGACGGCCATGCGGTTACTTGTGGCACGTTCTGGGGGTGAGCTCGGTGTTTGAGGTCGCGTGAGCTCACCTTGCCGCTCTTTGGGTCGGGGTCTGCACTGTGGAGGGGTTTTGGCTCGGCCTTCTTGGGAGCAGGTGTTGGCTTGGACACAACCTCGTCTTCCTCGTCATCTTCCTCGTCGTCTTCTTCGTCTTCCTCGTCGTCCTCTTCTTCTTCCTCCTCGTCTTCGTCCTCCTCCTCTTCCTCTTCCTCTTCCTCCTCTTCCTCGTCGTCGTCTTCCTCTTCCTCATCCTCTTCCTCCTCCTCCTCCACCTCGGCAGCCGCACCCTGCGGCGCGACGCTCCCAAAGTCGAGCCCCTTCATGAAATCTCCCAGGGCAGCCTTGAGCGATTTCTGCTGTCAGCTCGACACGATAACCCTAGCTCACCTCATCCATCTTTTCCCCTTGTGCAGGAGGAGGCGCGTCGCCTCCCTCATCGTCGTCGACGCCGGCAATGAGCTCGAGATCGCTGTCATCGCCACCAAGATCCTTGACTGCCTGACGGAGCTCGTCGCTGATCTTGCTCTCCGACTTGGGCTTTCCGGCGGCCTTGGGCTTTGGTGCCGACTTGGCCGGCTTGGCCGTCTTTGCGGGCGAGGCCTTGGTGTTCTTGCCCTTGGCCATGGTGGTATAGGTGTGGGTGGAGGAGACGTTGGACGTTGATGCTTGTTGGTGAGTGACATCCCAGAAATTCTGGATGGCGGACGCCGAAGAGTCAGGCACGCCATACGTGTATTTTATTCCCACCACCGCCACATGGCAACAACCTAGGGTCGTTATCACTCGCCGGCAACCGCCACCTTGACATGGGTTGTCCTCAACGTCACCTGGTGCATCACTCCCGTCGTCCATCCACCCACTCACCACCATCATGGTCCTCGCAATTCGGCCCGTCGTCTCCGTCGGCAATGGTGAGCTATCTTGTTGTTGGAGGTCAAGCTCACACCACAGCCGGCGCGTGCACTGTCGTCTCCGTCTTTGGCGTCATCATTCTCACTGGTGCGTTGCGTGTCCCGCGATCCCTAGGCATCTCCTCGACGTGCGCCTACTGGGCATGCTGGGCACTCTATCTCGGTCGATCCTGCGTTGGCCTGCTGCTTTGTCGCTCCTCGATTATACAGGTTGCTTCCCCCTTCGACTACATACCGATCCTCCAAACATCCACAGCCCGCTCTGCCCATCTCACCGCGTCACGCAACAACAAGCCCCGTGCCCTCGCTAACCTCCCCAGCGTTCGGCGCCTTCTTCTCTCGCCGCGTCGAGGCCCTCACCGGCTCTACCAAGGACACGGACAACCCGGACTTTGTCGCCAAGATTTGCTACACGGCGGCATTTGTCTACGCGTTGTTTGTTGCCTTCTGCGGTCTCCAGGTGCGTATCCGTCGCGCAGTGATAATGTCAAGAACCTGTCCAGGCGCATGGCTTGAAGGGAGCCATGCCGGCTCAGATGTCTGCTATGTGTCCACCTCAAGCTGCACAGCGCCTGCTACGCGTGTTATCTTCTGAGAACCCCTTGTAAATGTGGCATTTCGCTGACCATGCCAGCTCGTCGTCCACCAACGTTACCCCCGAGGAGTGCAGCTGTAGAGAATAGACGCCGACTTCATGCCTATGTATTGTAATGGACCATCCTGGCGCTGCGTTTGCGGCTGCCCTGCTATGTTTCTACTGAATGTGGGCCTGGCTTGTCTGTCAAGGTCTGCATTCAGCTCACGATTGACGCCCCTGGCGACCGACCTCTAAATGCCCAGCCTCCTAACCTGCCAACCGTGTTTCCGGCCAAAAGCTAGACCGCTACGTATCAAGGGTTTCCTCAGAGCTGTGAATGACCTTGAGGTCGAGCTGGATGTCACAATGGGGGAGGAGGGGATTGTAGTTCGAGTGGGAGGGGGTAGAGACAGACCGTGGCTGGGTGCAGACTGTTGCCAGGGTGACAGACCGGGGCATTAGATTTGCTTCCGCAGTGACGTTTGTTGCCAGTGGCCGCACCATTGATCACCGAACACCCAAACTCTCATTGTTGTTCAAACATTTGCCACGTCCACCATCACTCACATCACCACCACCATGCCCGTCAAAAGGTCTGGCGGCAACCCCTCGGGCGCACCGAAACGCACCCGCTTTGCGTCTCCTCCACCGCCGGAACGTCGTGCGGCGCGCGGTGCGTCGTCGGGTGCGAGCAGCGAGCGCGATGGGGATGTCGACGACCAGTTCCTCGACACGGACATTACCGAGTCGAGCCGGAGTGCGAAAAAGCGCGAGCGGCGGGCGTTGCGGGACCAGGACGGGTACGGGAGCGACTCGTCGGCTGATGAGGAGAGCGTGGTGCCGAGCCGGCGCCCGGGGGCCAAGGACGACGACGGGGACGACGAGATGGACATGTTTGCCGAGGAGCCCGCGGACAAGGGCGACAAGGGCAAGGACAAGGCGGAGGACAAGACAAAGGAGTTTATGGACTTGGAGGACATTGAGGGGCAGGAGGATGTAGATGCCGATGCCGACGACGACCGGGACCTGGGACGGCGGATCAAGGTCGACGACGACGACAGCGACATTGAAGAGGAGGGCCTGACGGACGCCGAGAAGCGCAAAAGGGCCAAAGAGGCCGACCTGGGGATAGAGATTACGCCGTTCAACGTCAAGCAGGAAATGGAGGACGGCCGATTCACCGACAAGGGCGAGGCGTATATTGAGAATGCGCGGGATCCGGGCGAAAAGCACGACGCCTGGCTCACCAACCTCGACACGGACGAGATCAAAAAGGCCCGCCGCGCCCACCGCGAGCGCGAGCGCCTCGAACGCGAACGCGAGCAGCACGAGGCCGAGATTGAGGCCGGCGCAGAGACCGAGCAGCGCGAGCATGACCTCATGCGCTCCGCCATTGGTCTCATGGAGCGCGGCGAGACGGTCCTCGAGGCTCTGCAGCGCCTCGGCAAGGACGTCGAGGACAAGCGCAAGAAGGACGACAAGGAGGCCGCAGCCAGTGGCAAGAAGAAGTCGTGGGCCGAGCGACAGCGCGAGCGTAAAGCCGCCCAGGCTCAGGAGGAAGCGTAAGTCTAGTTGGCAGGACGAGACGTAGCTGACACCTCAGCGACCCAGAACACGCCGGCCCGTTCACAAAGCTCTCCAACATTGTCTCGGGCCTGACAGCCATCGGCCACCTCGACGTCTACTCGCTGTCGCGTGAGGCCATCCAGCGCATGCTCCCGCGCGAACCCGAAGCTGCTCGTCCTCCTCCAGCCCCTCGCCCACCACCCGATTCACGGCAGTTCCAGTACCGGTTCTCGCTGGCCTACGTCCGCAACCTCCCCGAGGCACAGCGTCCCGTGGAGCGCGAGGTGTTTGGTGGGTGATGCTTCGGTTGATGTCTCGCTAACCCAGCAGGGCCGTTTAGTGTGCAGCAGTTGGGACAGTGGAAGGCGACAGGGTTCTTTGGCCGCGACTGCGAGAACATCGAGCTGCGTGTCGTCGGTACCGAGCCGTGGGGGTCGTGGACGGACGTTGTCGAGAAGGGAGCACGGAGTTAGACTGCAGGGTACTATGCATCGCATCTATTTTGTACACTTCTATCGGTCCTTGCGCGTCTCGGGCGCATCGGGACCGGCGAGTAGCGGGTCGGTGACGGGCATATTTTCGGGGTTGTCCTGTACGCGCGTAATCTCCATGACGAACCTGGTGGGTAAGCATGATGTGTCGATCTAGTGCACCCACCAGACCATTGCACCCCACAACAACGTGGACGCGGTGAGGAGCAGGAGGACATGCTTGTTCCAGTCGGTCAGGAAACCGAGGCCAAGGAGGGTAAGGATCAACATGAGGAAGGAAATGTTCATCGCTGGGGTTAGACATGGCATTTGGAGGACGGCGTACCCATCACGACAGTTGCGTTGGCACCGGGCTGGTGAGTGAGCACGAGGAGAGAGACGCGAACACCCACCTCTGTTATGGACTTGATGAGCAGCCCCATGAAGCCTGCAGGCGCCTGGTCCTGTACCTGCGTCTCCACCTCCACGTCGCTGCTATCCTTCTCGTTTGGTGGCGATGGTGGGGTTGTGGTGTCCATGCTGATGTGAGTGGGAGATGTCGAGATGTCAGACGAGCGTGTCGTCAACGTTGTTGAAACGCGGCAGTCACCGTGTGGTGGAGACGGAGATCATCCAAACTCCGTCCACGTGGGCTCAAAAGTTGCGACCCGACCAAATGTTGCCACAAAGTCACCGATGTGACATCTCTGTTGACCATCTCCCACCTTGCTCATCCCAAAACGGCACGATGCCGACCTCTCTCGCAGCACAGCTGCAAAACATTGCGTCTCTGGACGCCGACCGCCTGACATCTCGCTATGGTGTGCCGTCGTCCAAGAGCTACCTCTTCCCTGCAAAAGTTGCCGAGTCCCAAGACCTCGATGCGGTCCACGCCCTCGGCCAGTCGGGGTTTGACGAGCTCGTCCAGCTCGACCCGGACATGGAGGAGTTTGAGGACGAGCTCTTTTCCGAGGCCGCAAAGCGCACCGACCGCATGATGCTCAACAGCGAGGAGAATGCAAAGCTCGACAAGACGCTCGAGCGCTGTCTCCGTCGCTTGGGGCGGTGGATTGGCATCATGGCCGGTGGAAAGTGCATCGAGTGGCTTGTCCGTCGCTTTAGGTGAGTAAAGATGGGTGCAGAGGGCTATGAAAAATCAAAAAGAGAACGCTAGGGTTGCTGACATGACCCAGGGTGCACGAGATGAACGCCGAGACTGTCCTCCAAGTCTTCTTGCCATACCACGACTCGCCCAACTTTGCCCGCATCCTCGCCATCGTCCTTCTCCCCTCATCTTCTCCATACGCCGCGCCGTTTGCAGCGTTTTCCAAGCGCGCACAGCCCGTGCCGCGCGAGTACATTACCAATGCCGTCTCGTCGGCCCGCGACCCGTCGCTGCGCCTCATGTCCGACCTCGTCTTTAGTGTCCAGAACGCCGTCTCCGAGGGTGTGGTTCACCGCGCCCTCCTTACTTTCTGGACCGCGACGCTCGTCGACCTCCTTGAGCGTTCACGCACGTCCACTGCCCGCGTGCCCGAGGGAGTGGTCAAGCTCCTCGTTGAGGCGTTTGTTACCATCCTGTCTACGCCAAACACGGGCGCCGAGGTGAACGCCGCCGTTTACCCTCCCCTTGTCCTCCTCGTCCGCACTGTGCGCCTCGCAGACGGTCCCTTTACGGCTATCGTCGAGGCACTCCTCACGCCCAACACGGGTGCCAACCCGTCCCAGCGCATCCTCACGCTCCTTGTGCTGCTCGACGGTCGCAAGGGATGGCAGGGTCTTGGCCAGGACGCCCCCGCGCGTCTCGCAAAGATCCCCCAGCTGGGTGACCTCCTCATCGCTGCGATGGACAAGTATGGCTTCCAGAACGCCATGCAGGCGGTCGTCGCCGCCCTCATTGAGGAGTGAGTGCGGCTTTTGAAAGCATCAAGCCTGTAGCTAACACCCCAGCGTCACCGTGTCCCAGGCCACACTCGCGACGCTCGTCGACTACCCCGCTCTCCCTCCGGCGGTTGTCAAGCTCGCAGCCAGCAAGCTCCTCGAGACGCCGTCCGACGGACACGACACTGCCCGGGCCCTCCTCAGCACCCTTCGCCAGCGCCACCCCGCCGTGATTGACAGTGCTGTGCTCGAGGCCTCGGCGACTGCTGAGGTTGACCCAGCCCTCGTCCAGTGGTCATCTGCCGAGAGCGCGTTTGTCGACGTGCACTCTGCAGACGTTGCCAGCCGCGCAAGCGGTGTTAATGAAATGTACGCCGTCGCCAAGGAGGCTGGACTCAAGCCGTCCAACGCGGCGGCTCTGCTTGCCGAGGACGACTCGGAAAAGCTCCGCTCTGCCCAAACTGCCATCCTCGCACGTTTGCGGGACACGGACGACGCGGTGCTCGCCGCTCTCTACGCAGAGCCCGCACTTCTCCTTGCGCTCCTCACGGGTGCCGACTATGTGGACGCTGTGACCCCCACCTTTACCGCATCCAAGCCCGATCACGCCGCCATTGGCCGCCACCTCGGGTTCATTGCCGCGCACTATCTTCCTGCGCACACCGAGGCTCGCCGCAAGGTATACGACAAGCTCCTTGTGCCCAACCTCTTGGCAACAGAGGAGCGCCGTGCGTTTGCCCCCGAGCACTGGCCCACTGTTGCCAAGACGAGCCGCCTCCTCGAGCGCGTCAACGGCGACGTTGCCCTCGATGCGAGCCGCGACGACCTCGTCAAGTTCAACCACGGCCTCGTCAAGTCGATGGCGGCGGCGATTGCCGCGACGGGCGACATTGGCGCGCGTGTCGACGTCCTGGTCTCCAACCTCTCGTCCACCTCTGCCCACGCCCGTCTCCTCGCGACCCTCACCCTCGCGCAGCTCATGTCCTGCGCTGGGGGATACCAGCACGTTGTCGCGGCGCGCGCGCTGGAGGAGCTTGAAAAGTGCCTCGCCGGCAAGCAGATGCGTGACGTTGACACTGTGGAGGGACCACTCTCGGATGCCCTGCTCAAGGCAGTCGTGCACAAGCCCACTGGGGCCAAGACGCAGCAGCGTGCCCAGCTCGCCCTCCTGTGCTCGGCAGCGACAGTGCCGGCGTCGCCGAACGCGCCCGCGTGGTTCGACGACACGGCCGATGCCCACGCACTCGCCCACGCGCTGTACCGCTGGGCCAACAGCGCCAACCTCTCTGCCGGCGTCGCAAAACACCTCCTCCACGCACTCTTTGCGCAGCTCGGCGAGGATGTGCTCCTGTTCCTCGCATCGGTGTGGACGGGCACGGCCGACAGTGCCACGCGTGTCGCCGCTCTCCGCCACGCCGCAGCCTTTGTCAAGGCCTACACCCACGGCGCCAAAGCCACTGACTTCCAGCTCGCCATCCCGGCGACGCTCGTCGCGCTCCAGGACAGTGCCAAGAATGTCCGCACTGCGGCTGCGGTGCTCCTCCGTGCCATTGCGGCGACTCCCCGCTCTGCCAGTGCCGACATTTACGCCCTCGAGACCATCTACGGCGGCCGCTCCGACCTCGTCCAGCTCCTCAAGCCCTCGGACCTCGCAAAGTATCTCGGCACGCTGACGGGTGCGCTCGATGACATGGTCATTGACGCCGGCCGCCTTGCGCTCGTCCACGGCGACGCGCTCGATGCGCAGAGCAAGAATGGCCACAAGGACACGACCCACCGCCGCGACGTCGTCGACTGGCTCATGTCGCACATTCTTGGCTGGCGGGCGGACCGTCCACGCCGTGCGCTGCTCTCGTCGCTCACGCGTGCCGTCAACACGTCGCGCCTGTATGGCGCGCTGCCACTGCTCGAGCCGCTTGCCGACCAGACCAAGGACGAGGGCGCATGGCTCGCCGCACTCCCGCCCGCACACCGCGCCGAGTACCTCGACCTCGTGTTTGACGCGTTCAACGCGCGCCACGCATCCGCCGTCACTGAGAACGACTCCGAGGCGTGGAAGTTCCTCCTTGCTCTCCTTGAGAAGCCGGGGGAGCTCCGTACGCTGTCGCTGCAGCGCATGGCAGACGGCCTCTTTTCGCCCCTCAAGCCTGCGCAGAAGGCCGAGTATGTCGTCGCTCTCCTCCAGTCGCTGCATGCGCTCGAGGTTGGGGACAAGCTCGCGTCCCGGGCCGTGCTTGCCAAGCTCTCGCTGTCGGCTGCGGAGATTATCAGCGTCGTCGAGACCCCTGTCCAGCCGCTCGAGTCGCCGGTGCAGCGCAAAAAGGCAAAGCACGACGACGCCGACGACCGCACCGAGCAGGCCGTTGTGGACCTCACGGTGTTCATCGAGTCGCGCAACTGGAAGGCGCTGCCCGGCAATGCGCCACTTGTTGCGGCCCTCATGGGCGTCCTGGCGGCCGTGCTCACCAAGCGCCAGACGATCAAGGAGGGTGTCGACTATCTCGAGCAAGAGGTGCTGGGCGGCATCCTCGCGCAGGTGGAGCAGATCCAGGACGCCGACGCGTTCCAGCGCACGCGTATTGGTATCGAGGTGATTGTCAAGGTGATCCGCGCGTCGACCAACCCGCGCACGTCTCAGCGCGCACTCCTCGTCGCGTCGGAACTCGCGCGCCTCATTCCCGACGCGGTGCTGCACAATGTCATGCCCATCTTTACATTCATGGGCAGCTCGGACCTGCAGCGCGACGATGCGTTTTCGTTTGGCGTCGTCGAAAAGACGGTCGCGCGCATCGTGCCCGTCATGACGGCGTCGCTCAAGGAAAAGGCCACGACCAAGCCCGAGCTGTACGCCGAGTCTCGCGCCTTCCTGTCCATCTTTACAGACATGGCGTCACGGCTGCCCAAGCACCGCACGCTGCCGTTCTTTGTGCACCTCGCAAAGTCGCTTGGCGCCGACGACTTCCTCGCGCCGTTGTGCATGCTCCTCGCCGACCGCAACGGCAAGTCCAAGGCTGCGGGCCTCGAGCTTCCTCTCGCGCTTGCGGCCGCGTTCCCCGCGCCGATCCGGACAGGTGTGCTCGTCGAGGTCGTGCGTGAGGTATCGCGCCTCGCTCGCGGCGACGACGCGGCGTTCCTCGAGGCCGACGACCGCGCGCACAAGCTGGCCAACACGCTCCTCCAGCTCGCGGCGGGCATTGCACGCGGGCTCGGCGGCAAGGCGTGCCCCCAGCCGCTTGTCGAGGAGGTTGTGCGCGACCTGGTCGCGCTCTCGGGCGATGCCGAGCTCGCCGAGCCCCTCGACGCGGCGCTCGCGAGCGCAATGCAGCTGCTGTCGGTTGACGCGTTCCTGTCGACCGTGGCGCGCATCCTCGAGGCGGGCAGCGAGACCGACTCGTCGCGCGCGCTCGAGCTCTTCACCACGCGCCTGCCGCTCGTCCGTGCCGACCTGCGCGCCAAGTCGTCGGCGGCCATTGGCACGATTGTGCGCCTCGCTGCTGGCCTGCTGGGCACCGTGCCGCGCCCTGCGCTTGCCGCCCTCAACGCCGTGGTCTCGTCAGCCATTGCGGGCGAGGACGGCGCGCTGGCGGCCATCGTGCCCACGGTCGTCAAGGCCACCAAGGCGGCCGACGCCGAGACTGCGCCCTTCGGCCTCGCGCTCGTGGGCCACCTCGTGCGCCGGCTGGGCCCCCGCGCCATCCCGCACATCCAGGCCATCCTCGACCTGTGCCTGCAGTCGTCCGCCGACGCGGCGTTTGGCACCCTCGCCTCGCTCGTCGATACGGTCCCGACGTTCATCAGCAGCAAGCAGCTCGTGGCCCTCCTTCGTGCGGCGGCCGAGCACCGCGCCGCCGACGAGGGCGCGAGCGCGACGCTGATTGCGGCCGTCGCCAAGCGGATCCCGACCAAGACGCTCGTCCCCGTCGTCATGGACCTGTGGCGGGCGCTCGCGGCCGGCCCCGTGTCGGAAGCGACGGTCGAGGCGTTCTTTGCGCTCCTCAAGCACGCGCTGCGGCAGGCGGACCGCAAGGCGCTCCCGGGGCTCACCAAGCCGCTGTTTGCCTTTTTCCTCGACGTCTTCGACCTGCGCTCGTCCCCCAAGGCCGCGGCGCTGTCGGCGCCCGTCGTCGATGCCGCCGAGCGCTCGGCGACTGCCTCGTTCTGCGAGCTCGTCACCAAGCTCTCGGACGCGGCGTTCAAACCCCTCTTCTCTCGCCTGTACGACTGGGCCGTCGTCGACCTCGCCCTGCCCCCCAGCTCACCGCACGTCTGTGCCCGCCGCGCGACCCTGCTGCACGTCTACGAAGCGCTCCTCGACCGCTTCCGCCACCTCCTCACGCCCTACATGGCCACGCTGCTGCCGTTCCTCGACGAGCTCCTCGCCGCCTACGCGGCCGGCACGCTCGCCGACGAGCCGCTCTGGTCCCTCGCGCTGGGTGTACTCGCGAAATCGATGGATGTCGACGACGGCGCATTCTGGACAGACTCGGCACTCCTCAAGCTCCTCCCCCAGCTCGTCGCCCAGCTCGCCGTCTTCCCCACATCCGCTGCATCCCCCACATCCCCGCCCGCCACAGCACTCGCAGCCCTCGCAGCTGCGTGCAGCAGCGAACTGACGCTGAAAAAGGTAAACACCGCCGTCCTCCTCGCGACCCGCGCAGACGAGCCTCTCCACCGCATCGCGGCCCTCCGCGCCCTCGACGCAATGTGGGCTCGCCACGCAGACGAACTCATCCCCCTCGTCCCCGAGACGGTTGGCGAGTTCCTCGCAGAGCTCCTCGAGGACGAGAATGGAGACGTCGAGGCGCTTGCGCGTGCGGTGCTCGCGAGGATTGAGGGCGTGACGGGCTCGCTTAAGGAGTATCTCGAGTAGATTAGATGTATTTTGTTGTTTTGGGTCTGGGGATGCCTTGGGTAGCCTTCGTGCTATGGGTGTAATGTTGTTCTGCTGCCTGTCACTCAGGCGCCACTCACGTTTACTGGGTGTCGTGTCATACGGCTCGCGTCTCTCTCCCCACTTGGCATGCCATTGCCATCCCAGCGATACGAGTCACAGCAAAAAAATGAGTCTAGTCGCGGACCAGTCACTGCGTGCCAGCCACTAGCCACTGCCACCCCCTCACCCTCACAGCCACGACATTCATGTTGTTTGATCTACTTATACATGGATAGTCTATCGACCCTTCTACGTCCCTCTACGTGTCATCTGTAGATTTCGTGCTCACAGGCCCAGGGGGCTGCGCGGGATCGTCGGGGAGGAGGACTTGGAGCCGAGCCAGGCGGCGTGCGGTCGCCACACGCTCATAGCTTGGAAAGAACGAGGGGCTCGAGCGGAACGGCGGCCTTGTTGGGCGTGAGGCTCGACTTGAACTTGTGAATGTCGGTGACAAACACGTTGCCGTCACGGAGCTTGGGCGGAGCCGCGTCGCCGTTGGCATCACCATTTGCATCGCCGTTTGCCTGCGAGCCCTTGAGCGCAGCGACCTGTGCCTTGAGCTCGGCGGCTGCCTCGGTCGCGAGTGAGTCCTCTGCGACTGCCTTGTCGACAGCAGCGTCCGCAAACTCGCACACGGTCTCGACGGTCGGCGACGTCGCCAGCAGAGCACTGATCGCAGCCTGGTCGACGTTGACGCCAGCCTTGGCAAATGCGGCAACGAGCGGGCCGGCAGACGCAGGGTCAAACTTGGCAGCACCGCCCTTGGCATCAGCCTTGTCGGCCTTGTACTGCGAACGCAGGTGGACGGAAAACTTGCGCCGCTCGTCGGACGCAGGGTGCACGGCCTTTTTGTAGAACGCAACAACGTCCTCCTTGGTCGTCTTGCGGAGCTGCTCAATGTCGCGCTCGCGCTTGCCAAACTCGTAGCGCTGATCCGTGATGCGCATCCAGAACCGGCGCGTCTCCTCGCTAAGGTTCTTGGGCTGCTCCTCCTTCTTGTGGATCAGGCTCTGGCGGTGGCGCTCAAACGCCTCGTCGGAAAGGTTTTCAATCGTGTCCACCAGACCCTCGAGGAACGACTCGATGCGCGACTCGACGTAGACTGGGTCGCGCTCAGACTGCACCAGCACGCGCACGCCGCTCAGAGTCGAGCGCAGCTGGCACACGTAGCCGAGCTGCTCCTTGGTGCGCAGTACGTTGAACGCCGGCTCGGAGCCAATCTGGTCGACGAATGCCAGGTTGGCGCGCGACACCGGGTCGGTCGGGTCACCCGCGTGCACATAGTACACAATGGCGTGGTTGGGCTCGGACGGGTTGGCAGCAGCAACCTCCCAGACGTGCTGCGAGTCTAAATGTCAGCTGCGCACAGGCACAAGTCACTCACTGTTCGGCAGAAGCAGCTTCTTGCGGACACTCTTCTCAGCAGGGGTAAGGGCACGCGGGCCAAGGACACGCTCAATCATGTCCTGGATCGCCTTTGCGCCCTCGACATCCGTGTTGCCGTGGACCAGAGTCTCAACGTAGAGGCGCTGCATGACTTCACGTCCAAACGCCTGCACGTCGGCAGGGGTGATGTCTGCGAGTCAGCGAGCGCGCGCGGGTCTCATGCACTCACGCTCAAGTTCGTTGAGCCGCTCCATGTGCGTCCAGGCGGTCTGGGCCTCGACATAGGTCAACCAGTATGCGCCGACCTGGAAGGGAGAGGCGAGCTCAAAGTTCCTCCATTGCAGCTTGACCGAGTCGACAATCTTGTCAAAGCGCGTAGGGTCGACCTCAAAGACCATGAGCTTCTTGAGCATGGTCTCCATTAGGAGCGCGAGCTTGTCGGTGAAGCCGCCAACAGCGAGAGTAAGAGCATCACCAGAGTAGAACAGGTGGAACGACAGCTCGGCGAGTTCGGCATCGTAAACGTCCTCGGTGGTAGAGTCACTAAACAGGTCCATCAGAAGGCGGGCCAGCACGGCGTTGCGCGGTGTAACTTCGAGCAGCGGCCTGAAAATTGTCAGTGGTATGAAACGCATACGAGACGCACGATCGAAGTTCAACGTAGACGTTGGTCCTAGGCAGCCAGAAGCGGTCGTCCTTCTTGTACCACAGGCGGGAGAGCTCAGTGTCGCGCAAGAGCTCGGGGCGAACGGAGGGCTGTTGTATGAGCTGAGATTCCTACGGGTTGGTCGACTCACGTTCGTGACATCGAGCTTCTCCACGTTGAGGTTTTCGGGAATGAACTGGTTGGGCCCAGGAAGCTGGAGCTCGGGAATGGGCGCACCAGAGCACGCCTCCACAAAGAACTCCTCGGGAAGCTTCTGGCGGAGGTACTCTGTACCGTAGATGGCCTCGTTCTGGTCAAACGTGGCCGTAACGTTCTTGGGCAGCTCCTTGCACGTCACGCCGACGAGCGCCTGACGAGGGTCGAGCAGCCGGGAGACATTGGTGAGCCACTCCGCGTCAAAGTCACCAAGAACATAGTTGGAGCTGATAATCTCTTCACGCTCAACGGGGCTCTGCATCCATCCGGACAGAGAGTTGACATAGTCGGTGGTGCGTCCGCGCTCGGCAAAGCGGAACGAGATGTCGGCCATGCGGCGGAGCTCCTCAAACGCAATCTCGGAGGGAGGCGAGTTGCGCAGCAGGGCCATGTACTTGAAAATGGCCTGTGCAACGTCCTTCCAATGTTCTAAGCCGTCTGGGGTGAGGTGAACCGATACCTTGAGGAGCGCAAAGCCTGAAGCCTCGTGGGACGGGTAGGCACCAAGCGAGTTGACCCAGCCCTTGGACTTGAGGTACGACAGGATCGAGCCCTTGCCCTCGTGGCCGAGGAAGTGGGTGACAAAGTGGTAGGGCTGGTGTGTCAGAGAGTTACACGGTACACGATGATTTACCTTGAGGTGAGGAAGGTAGTTAAGGTCTGGGACGGGAATGCCGATCTCAAGGGCACGGATATCGCGCACAGGCTTGACAAAAGTGACAAACTGGTCGTCAGCTTGCATACTACCGGTCGCAAAGATTCCACGTCGGTACTTACACCGCGCTGTTCCGGGCCGAACGGAAGGTCCTCGAATGTGATGCGAACACCATCGATGCCAGTGGGCGAGTTGCCTTCGGTGCGAACGGGGACGCGGTCAAAGTGCTTGCGAACCAGGGCCTCGAGGGTGTCGAGGTCCTCGCGACCGACAATGGCAAGCTTCATGCGGCGCGCACAGTACTCCTTTGCCCACCAGTCGATGAGCTGCTGGCGGGGGTCACGGCCTGCGGCGCGGGGTTCTTCCCATAGAGTCGTGCGGTTGCCAGTACCGAATTTGCGGTATGGGTGACCTTCCTTGGCCAACGACTTTTCGAGCTGGAACATGCGCTGCAGCGTTAGTGGCCAACGGCTAGGAGCATGATGGGTCAGAAGGACGCACCCAGTTGTCAATCTGAAGGTTCTTCTTGTGTTCAGAGTTGACAGCGTTGACTTCGCGCTCGGTGCTGGAGTCTGCGAACAGTGGCTCAATAAAGAAGCCCGCAAAGCGGTCAATGGCCCCATCAAGTGCGTCAGGCGCGACGTCGAAGAAGTAGTTGGTGTCGGTCATTCCAGTCCACGCGTTCGAGTGGCCATTGTGGGCCGCCAGGTACTGCGAGTACTCGTTCTCCGAAGGGTACTGCGATGGATGTCAGGGCAACCGACGGGGCAACACAACACAACCGGGGCACACGACAACATACCTTCTCGGTGCCCATGAACATGAGATGCTCGCTAGCGAATCAGCACCTATCAATCAAGAACCACGGGACAGGGGAGTCGCTTACCAGAAGTGGGCGCAACCCGCAAGGTCATCCGGGTCGGAGAGGTGACCGACACCGACGTTCATGCTGGCGGCCGCCTTGTCCGCCTTGGGGTCGGAGACGACGATGCACTCGAGCCCATTGGGAAGCGTAAAGTAGCGGTGCGCGCGGTCTTCGGGTGGCGGGAGAATGAGGTTGACCTGCCCCTTGGCCTTGGGGATCGGGGGCTGGGGCGGGAAGAGGGGTGGTTCAATGGTCATGTTGGACGGCTTGGGCGTCGTGAGGGGGTTGAGGACAGCGGCAAGTTCGGCTGGTGACCTGTGGTAGAACCATGCGCCGAGAGCAAGGACGATGGCGAGAACCCACGGGGCAGTGCGGGGGAGCATGGGGAGGGAGAGGAGCAAGGTGGGAAGAGATGATGAAAGTGGCGCAATTGTCAGTCGCTGGGAGGCCTGCAAGGTGGAGCGTTGACAAAGACGTACAGGTTGGTTGCCGGGGTGGATGCAGTAGTGCTCGCGTTGCGCAAGGAACCAAAGTGACGGGACGCCAGAGAAGGAACGGATGAGAGGTATTGTGCGGAACGGATGCGACTACGCTTGTTGTCACTGATGACGAGCGATGGGGCTTGGGTGGCGGCGGACAATGAGAGTGACCGATGCGAACGAGGGGCAGAGGATGATGACCAAGTCGAGAAAGGTGTAGATGAAGAGGACAATAAAGACGAGTGTGTCGAGTGGGCAGTAGCAGCAGTAGTTGCAGTGGCGCGCGAACCCGACCTTAGGGCCCAAAGGGTCGAGGAGGAAGCAGCGGTCGAGATGGGACGTTGAGCGGCGGCACGGACTCGTTCCGAAGTGGCCAAGTCGGGCAACCCAGTCGCTACACGCTTGGTCGTCGTCGTCGCAGACAGGGGAATAAGAGGAAAGCCGGTGCGATCGGACAACAGGCGTGTGCGAGGGCGGTGGGCCACAGTGCGGAGCATGCGAGGACCGACGTTGAGAAGCAAACGGCGAGGACAATAAAGGGGGGATGGAGCCTTTGTTGAAGGGAAAGCGGGGGGACACAAAGGCGGTGTTGAAAGACGACCTGGACTGAAAAAGGAGCCAAGTGGTGGTTGCCGATGGCGTCGGCGATCGGCTAAGCACAATGCGAGTGGCCACCAACACCCACCCCACCCTACGCACACACACTGGCCACCCCTCCACTCAGGCACAATGCCAATGCGCCGCCGCCGCCACCACCCACCCCAATCTCATCCTTGCAAAGCCACCAACTTTTGCCCCACAGATCCGCAGACTGGACCGCTCTGGTGTATGGCATGGTACAGCACACCAGCTACTTCTATGCATCCTGTGCACGTACATTTTACTGAATACTTCTTACAGAGTTCTGCCGACAAGTCATCCCGGTCCAGGGCGCGTGTGGCCCGTGCCTTCCCTGGCGCTGTGGCAGAAGCTTGATATTTATCGTGATACAGAGTTGGGACACTGTCTTCTTTCGTCGCTGTGAGAAGTTGGACCTCACACCTCATGCTTTTCCAACTTCCAAGATTCCTTTGTGCTGCGGGTATCCACTTGTCGCGCCAGGGGGTGGGACCAGCCTTGGCATTGGCCGAGCGCCGACGCCCTTCGATGCCATGTTCCTCCGTCCTCCGTGTTGTTGTGCTTCTTTTCGCGCGCCGATTTCACTCGGTAGACTGTCGCTTCGGGTACCTGTCGTCGATGTCGCTACTGATGAACCCAGCATCGTCGACTGAGCTGCTACGCAGGTTCTCGGCACGGTCCGCTTGCTTTGCAGAAATGGTGTGCTGCTTGCCGTACATCTTGAGCGCCTCGAGGACAGTGTCGACATCAGCGTCGACAGCGGCCGCAGTCGCAAGGTCGCCGATCGCCTTCAGACGCTTCACCTCGCGGATAAGGATCAACGACACAAACGACCAGCTGTGCGCAGTTAGCACCAAATTCTTCTGCACAGGCATTCCGGAGACTGGCTCGTCAGTAGCATGTTGAGGCATCGTGTGTACCTCTCAGCCGCTCGAGCGCGCGCGCGCCCAAAAAAAAAAGGAGAAAAAAAAGTTCGTGATGCGCCTCACGCTTCCGAAGCACACCCCGGAGGAACCCAGTACCCACCACATTGACACAAAGACGTCCAGGTCGGACGTGAGCGACTGCACCGTGGTTAGTGCAAGCACGCCGGGTACACTCTTGACAAAACCCACCCCTGGGAGCATGCAGCGAATGGTAAAAGCCAGTCGCCGTGCTACGTTGACGGCTTCCGTGTTTTCGGCATTGTACTCGTACACGTCAAAGAGGAACATCCAAGCGCAGCCAAGGATAAAGTGCTGCAAAAAAAAGTCAGCCATGGGCCGAGACGCGCCCCACACCCCTGGCCGAACCAAGACGGTGCGAAGCATTTTCGTGCACGTACCAGAGTAACAACGTCCTTCTTGGGTGCCTGAAGCAACCACCCTTGGGCAGTTCCGTCCCACATGCCCCAGGGTGTGCGACGGTCCGGAGCCAGGTCCGACTCGACACGGAGGAGTGCGAGTCGGACCTCCTCGTATGCATTGGGGGTTCGCACGCGGGCGCAGCGAGTCGAATTCTGTTGAAGCGACGTGGGAGAAGCCTGGGATAAAGTCTCGGCCGCGTAGTTTTGGTACGCGAGGTACTCGTCAATGTGGTGCGGAGAACCGACCGACGGCGGTGGGTTTATGCTTCCCGAGTTGGACGAGGGCGCAGAGGGATAATCGTACGTGGCTTCCGCCTCGCGGGGCAGGTACATGAGTTTTGAAGCGCGCTCAAGGAGTGCCAATGCTTTAATGTACAGAATGCTGGCCGACGAGTCGGTGTTGAAGGGGAGTTTTTGAGGGGCAATGTTGCCGTCGTACAGGGAACTGAGACTGTAATCATCTTGGTACGAGACCAGGCCCTGCGAGAGCAGTTAGCAACGAGACGGTTAGAGGAAACCCACCAGCTCATATTCGTAGAGGGGCTTGGGGAACGGCGTGCAGATGTCGCTGTCACGGAAGACCGGAGGTTGGTTGGAGCTGATCGATCCCGTACGGTCGACAGCGTAAATGGACCAGCTGCAGGTGTTAGCGGTGTGCTTTGATTGTTCAAGATGCCACACTTACAAGGCCCAGATGCGCTCGCCGAGCTCGATAGGATCCTGGGGGTGCCCCAAGAACCAGTAGCGCTGGCGCATGAGGCTGACGCCTTGACCGCCCTCCTGTGGTCGAGTGCTGGGCTTGAATACGGAGGAGCTAATCTGGTGGAGACCGCACGAGAAGGCGAGGCGTCCAGCTTGGGCGGCCATGACGCCGCCGGCAACATACTGGCCGAGCGAGTAGTGATAGACGGCGAGGAGTGTAGCAGCGCGGGTGGCGTCAAAGAGGCGGTCGCCACGGCTCACTGACTCTGAGAGTTGGGTGCTGGCAATTTCGAAAAAGTGAGGTTCAAGCTGGCGGAGCTTGGGAGACGGGGAGAAGCGCGATACAATGAGGTACATGGAGTGCAGGAGGCAAGGGTGTGGGCCGCGAGAGGGCGGAAGTGTAAGGCTAGTCATGTTAGTGCCACCGTACAAGCGGTCGGGAATGACTTGCCTTGCCATGAAACGTGGGACATGGTATCCCTGTCCCATCATTCGCATGCCGCTGAAGAAGTATTCCAGGCTAGCCGTCAGCGCGACGCCGCCGTCAACCTTGCTACATACAGCTGGTCGCGGGCTTCGCGTGGGAGGTCGTGTGGACTGTGCCAACCTCCCACCAATGTCGAGCTGGGTTCGGGAGTCTTCCACTCGCCACCACCTGGGAGGTTGAATGACCTGTGGTCGGGCCGGCTGGACACGGGGCCCTCCTCGTCCTCGACAAAGGCCTGGTACCGCTGTGCGGGCGACAAGTGGCCGGCCACGATGCGGGGCGTCTGGAGCGTGCCCACTGGAACTTGGCCGCCCATCGATGTGTCGACGTATGGCAGTGGTTGCGCGGCACCGACAGCCGGGGTTGGCATACCGTGGCCGTTGTCGCTCTCGCTATGTTCACGCGTCGATGCCTCGGAGAACGAGTTGACGAGTGACATGACGTTGGGGTCTAATGTCTCCCAATCAACGGTCTTGGACGCATGGAAATTTACTGTGCGTTCGGGAGAAATATGTGCTGAGACGTCCGGGGGAAACCACCGAGGCGGACCCATACGACCGCCGCCTCCTTGGTTGGATGGATAGTCGTCCATCATACCGCCCATGCCGACCGACTGTCCCGGGTGCGGTGCATGTTGTGCGCGCTGGTGCTCGAACGAGCCCGGTGCTGGATAGTAGCCGCCGGCAGAAGAAAGGCCGTGGACATCGCCTGGGGCGACTCCGTCGGCATGCGGCGGGTGCACTGGTGTGATGGGTGTATGCTGTGGGATGGACGTCGGCGGTCCCGAAGCAGTGCTGCCAGTCACCGCGATGGCGGTGGCGGCCGCCCGTTGGGCCTCCTGGGAGGCGTGGACGAGGCGGACATAGTCCCTCCTAAGCTCTGCGAGCTCACGCTCGAGCTTGCGGACGCGCGACACCGGCTTGCCGACGTCGTACTCGCATTTCCGATTCACTTTCATGCAGTGGTGGCAACTGGGCTTGTGCGCCGAGCACTTGATGCGGCGGTATCGGCAGTACAAACACGCATCGCCGCGCTTGAGGGGCGGTGCTTTCGACCCATGGGTGTCACCTCCGTGATCGCTGGTGCTGGCGCCGGAGGGGCCCCCTGTGCCGGGGATGCCACCGGCCGCAAAGTGGGCAGTGTTGGACGCTGCTGACATGTGCTGCGAGATGGGACGGTGAGTGAGTGGTAGCGTCGGCTTGTCGTCGGGTGTGCCACTGCGAGTAGCACGAATGGAAAGCAAGGCAGTGTTGGGCAGTGCTGGGCAGTGTTGGGCAGTGTAAAAGCAGTGTCGATGAGGGGAGAATGCGATGCACTTCAGAGGGGGTACAGCCATTAAGTGGGATGAACCAACGCCCCGTTTCAGATGTCGCGTAGCGCGCTCGTGTGCAGCAAGGGAACGCGACAAAGGGCAAGAGAGTGCAGACTGCACGAGACGAGTGCAGTAACGCGGAAGCAGCAGCAGGGCACAGGAATGCGCTGTCGATACGCAGAGAGACAGCGCCAAACAAGAAGAAAGGCGGCAAGCACCACGACTCTTCTGTGTCGGCCCTCCAGAGACCGGTCCAGTAAGTGCGACGGCAACGGCGGAGACGCCGGCTGCGCCGCGTCAGTCGGTTATGACAGGACATCAGGAGCGCGGGTTAATCTCGTCCAGGGTCTGTGGGACCTATTCAGTGCTCGTGTGCTCGGATGTAACCTAGGACCGATGTCCGAGGCACCCTTCGTCCTGATGTCGTCAGTCGTTGCTAGAGTAGAGCAGAGGGAGAGCAAGAGCGGCGTAGCAGATGACCCGGGGCAGATGATTGAGGAACGTGTGTCTTGTGACATACATCGGGGGGCCTGGATTTTTGACTCCGATGACATGGAACAGGGTTTGCTCCAAGGTCCGGCCTCGTTTCGAATGGGAGAGTTTAAACACCCACAATGACAAGAGGCAATCAAGCTCGTCACTTGGCACTTGGACGGACATCAGGCACATATCCACCCTACGGGGGGGCACATCTGCAGCGGTATCGAGCATTGGACGTGCTCCAAGCTGTGCTTTCCGTCGGGTTGTATGGGGTTTGATCCTGTCCTCGTTCCCTGCCATGTTCCTGAAACCAGTCCCGCCTGTTCTTCGTCTGGCACCTTGTCACCGACACCGAAAGATCAGACGTCCTCGGCACTAATTAACCTTGTCTAACTTTTAGAGTGGACCTCGCCAAACGCGCCGAGCCACTTGACGGCATCAGAACACTGCCACAGCACTGCCTCGACACTGCCTCATACCCATCCGACAACGCCTCCTCCACTCCCGACACCGCCTCGCCCACTTTCAACACCTCCGACACCGCCTCCGACACCGCCTCGTACACTGCATTCAACACCGCCTCGACAACGAGCTCACCGCCTCACCCCCCTGGACGGCCATTTGTGCCCGCTACTGACCAACTATAATACGATCCCCTCACTACTGACACGCGCTTGGCGTGAACTCCGTTACCAGCCGAGCATCATGTCTCCGCCCACGCCGACACACCTCCATCTGATACTACAACAAAAGCCTCGCCGTTCTCGTTAGCTCAAGTCCAAGTGTTCTCATGTTCGAGGGTTCGGACGAGGGCTTAGCTCTAGCCACGTCCCACCTCCAGCCTTAGCGTTGCTGTTGAACTTGACGCTGTGTGACATGCACGACAATGTCCCCAGCAAGTCCCGAACAAGTAACCCAAGTAACCCAAGCTGCACAACTCGACTACGCGTCCCCATTGTGCTTGAGGATCTTTCTGTCCCACCTACCTATTGGACCCTGCGCCGAGCTGCGAACAAACGCCATGAGAGGCCACTGAGTCTACCGATCGGACGGCGTCTACTGCCACAGATACGCCCAATGGTTTCCCTCGCATCTAGTTCCAGGCCATCCACGACACTTAGGCTCTTGCCTCAGCACAGCAAATCGTGGCGGTACAGGCGGCCGAGAACTATCCCGACAGACAGACAGGAAATACGCCTTCTTATTCACATCGTGACGAGCCATGGGAGCTTGATGGTGTCGGGCCTTCACAACGACCACCGCCTCACCACCGCCTCATCACCAAACAAGTGCCACGCAACAGGAAAGGATGGTGTTGTTGTACAGATGGTAGCTGACCAAACACCGGTGTAGAACGCGGCCGCGAACTTTACCACCATCCAGCACCGCTTCTAGATCGCCTTGGGAATCCGAGCCTAGCCAGTTAGTTGCTCGCCGTGACCAAGGTACCCGCAATTGGGATGCGTGCCCGCTACTGGATACATCCTGAACACAGCCCGTACACAGCCCGGACACAGCCTTGCCGTCGGCGGCGACGGCGTTCGGCTCCTAGGACCCGGGTCAACTTTAACGATGCTCCGATGTTTACACTTGTTCTGCAGGTTGTCGATGGCCGTGAAAAGCCGTTGGGTGCTCTTGCACAGCAAAAGCCGTCCTGAGCGACGATTGGCAGCTGTCCCACGCCACGAAGAGCTTACTCGGAGTCGGAGTCCCACACCAATGAGCATCCCCTGACCCATGTTGGGTACGAAGACCGTTGACTAGCGTACCAAGTGCCACTGTGAATAGCTGTCCTCGCCAATCAGTGATGTGTCTCTCCCCACTGCCTGTTATTTGGTACGAACGGCCCAGTTACGCTCCCATCACCATGCTCGTGCAGCCATGATCCTCGAAGGTTCTTAAAGCCTGGCCACCATTTGTTAGGCTCCAGTCCTCGGCGTGCAACGTGCGGACATACTGTAGATGATCATGTAATACTTGTTGTGCTCTCCATATTTGTACTCCTTCTCAGGACGCCTGTGCTCGCCTGTGCTTTGCTCCGCCTTAAGCCAACGTAGCCAAAACGGCCACTGCCATCCACAATGGAAGCAGGTCCCGTGTTGGGATCCCAAACGAGGGTGACTTGTGAGCCAGATGCGGCTTATATGGTCCTACATACCTCTGTCCGGTGTCAGTGGGGCACGGGGAATGACAAACTGTGGGACACAGTGCTCCGAGCGGCATAATTCGAATACCGTCCTCTGTCCCTCTCGATAATTTCTTAGAAAAGTCCGGGTTTCAAGGCATCGCAGTGCACGTACCCCTCAGGCCTCCCTGGCCGTCGACACAACAAATCACCGCCCGCTGACATACCGGCAGGACTTTGGCCGACGTGAGGCCCTGCTCCGGTACATGTGGCTCCGACTGACGTACGCACTTGTTCTCGACTCGAGGTCCTGCCGGATCGCCGGACTGCGGGGAAAACTACTCGAACGTGGTTGTGATCGGAAACCAACGCCATTCACAGCCACAACGCCACGAGGCGGCATGGCGGCACCCACGCCACCATGGTGTTCGAGAATCAGAAGCAATAACAACAAACTGCCGACTCTACTTTCCTCCTCCTTTCCTACCACTACCTAATGCAGCTGCTAGCCACCATCTGCATGGTGATCAACACGTACCGGCGACATGTTCCCCCCCCATCATGCGTCCGTGCGTAGCACAGTCCCCCCGGGCTTGCAGATTACCGCACCCGGCCTGAAAAATACCGGCGCGGGCAAGTGGTAGTTTGGCCGCTGCTCCGTCTCCCCGCCCGGAGGTCATGGTCCTCCACACTTGTCTGTGCGTATCTCCTGCCCACATGTTGTCTGCCGCCATTGCGCCGCGCCAGAGTCGGTGCCGACGTCACCCGCCAAACACGGCTCGGGGCTCCCGGTTTCCCGGCTGGATGTTTCTCCAACTTTGTGCCGATACTCCTACCCGCGTAATATAACCCACTGTTGACTCGCTGTCGACATTGCACTCTTACCCATCCTCCACAGTCTTAGAGCCTCAATACTGACCAACGGGGGCGTATCCTCACCAGCTCCTCGTACTTGCATACACCTACAGCCCCCACACCTCCCCATCGTCACCTTTCCCGTCATGGAACGCTCGTCCATCAAGCGTCGCCGGCGGAACAACGGCAAGGCCGCTCCTACTCACCTCGTGCGTTCCCCATTCTTCCTCGTGAGAGACAGGAAGGGCTGACGACCAGTCCGACGAGGATGAGCGCATCCCCAAGCGCCGTAGCGGGAGCTCGCCGCCTGCAGACTATCTGTACAGCCTGCACCTCGGACACGAGGACGTCCACCCCAAGAGCCATAACGCACACCTTGGGCACCCACCCGCCGGCCACTTGAGCTACCCCACACCTCACACGCACCACACAACAACTCACACGCCCAACCCCCACCACGTCCTCACCTACAACCACACCACTCACCACGCCCCCACCTACAACCACGCAAGCCACCACACCCCCCCACCATCCGACGACGAGCTCTACGACCACGGATACGGCTACTTTGACAATGGCGACTTTGACGATGACCCTGTCCCGCCCCGGCTGTCCACCTCGACGCTAGCGCTCACCAACGCGCTCGCGAGGGGTATCGTCCTCGACGTCGTACGCGCGTACGCCCAGACGGCACCGCTGGCGCACCCCGATGCGGCCCGGGGGATGGTCGAGAAGTGGGCGGGGGGGATGTTTGATCTGCCCGTGAACACTGCCGAGCGCGAGGGTGAGTACACGCCATCCTCTACTACGTGCTCCTCAATAGTCCTCCGGCACTACACCACACCGCCAGCTCCCTCTCCCAACCCACTTCAGCTCCTGACACCCAGACTTCCTCTCCAAACTACACGCTAACACCGTCCTCGCCCGCCTGCACGCCGACGTCCCCGCCCTCCAGCGCACGTCCGCCCGTAGCCGCTGGGACCTGTTCGTGTGCAGCGCCGCGCGCGTCCGCGTCCATGCAAACGAGTACCGCTGGATCCTGGAACGCATGTGCGTGTCGCCCACGGGGCTGCTGGACAAGCTTGAGATGCTTGAGGAGGTTGAGGCGCAGATTGCCGTGGCGGAGGTTGAGATGAGGGGGGGATGAGAGGAAGAATGGGATCTGTGTCAATATTGTACAACTCGTGGAATGCACGAAGGGTATGTGAACTGCATGGCTACACTGCTGTCCTTACTGGCTTGGTTTCCAATCTCATATAGACTTGGCGTACTCAGATGGAGAGTCGGGAACCATTTCAACGGGACAAGCAAAACTTGTGGTGCTCCCCTTTGGATTTCATATGAGGTTAGGCACTGATCATAGTTGCACGTTGCGCCATTTCCGATCCATATGGGACCAACTCGTTCTCGGAGGTGCGATATCAATGCTCCTGTCATTTTACGTTCTCTTGGTATCATTGCGACCAATTCTTCACCTGCCCCACCAGGTGTTAGGGCAGGTCAATTATCCGAGCTGACCTTGACATAATGTCTGGCTGAGGCCAGGGCTCGGCAGTCTTCAGAGGCCTTCCTCTGCGATTGGACTGGTGCCTACAACAATGACCACCGCATGTCGGATGGCGGCAGGGCCCCTTTGGAATACCTAGGACTTCACTCCTGGTAGTATTTGCACAAGGTAGGCACGGAAGCCAGACGTTCAACCCAGTTAGCAATGGGGTGCATAAGAGGATGTCAAGGCCAGTCTTGAGTTCTGACGACGAAACCTGTAATGCTATGCGTACGCAGGCGGCAGGAGCGGTTGAAGGCGCACGATGAGGTCGGCACAATGGTGTAGAGGCTAGTACGATGGATGTAGACAATGCATTCGATAGAGGACAAACATGGACATGGTCCAGATTCTACATGGCACTCAATCAAAGTCGGTTGTCGGAGTGACGTAATGGGCAGGTCACGTGATGTGGGGCACCGTCAGGCACGGACGCCGAATGTGGCAGATACCATTCCACCCTGCAGTTGAAAGTTGTGGTTCCATCGCGATGAACTATAATATCAATGCATGTAATTCTATCGAGCCCTATCAAGCATGTCCAAACTGTACGAGGGTATGCTGGCACCCTCAGTTCACGAGGAGAAGTGAGGCGCGTTGAGGATGATGCCCAAGAGGCAGCCGGCGAGGGTACCGGCAATAGGGATGGTCATGATCCACGCAAAGAGGAGGAGACTGATGCGCTGCCAGTTGACGGCCTTGAGCGTTCCATTGCATAGACCCTGTGCAGTTAGTGATTGCTCGAGACATGGTTCTGGCGATTCGACCCCGACCTCGTCACGTCGTGGTAGTGGGAGAACATCAAAAAAAAACCAAGTGATGCCAGACATGATTCTGGGGGTTCGACCCCGACCTCGTCACGTCGTGGAAGAGGGAGAACACCAAAAATTCGATCACTTACCACGCCTACCGTGGCCCCAGTAATACACATCGAGGTGGAGACGGGGAGCGAGTACTGGGAGAAGACGAGGACGGTGAGAGCTGCGCCCATTTCCATCGAGCAGCCGCGCGAGGGCGAGTGGTAGGTAATCTTGTTTCCCATGACCTTCATGATGTTGTAGCCGTAGGTGATGAGCCCGATCGAGATTGTGCCTGAGAGGAAGGCGAGCTGCCAGATGGGGACGGGAGCCTTGGACGCAGCGGCTGAGCCGGTCTTCCAGGCGGTGTAAATGACCGCCCAGGGTCCGGCGGCGTTACCAATGTCGTTGGCGCCGTGGGCAAACGAAGCCGTGCAGGCAGTGAGGACCTGGACAAACGAGTACGTGTGCTCTACCTCGTTGGGGTACTTGTGAGCATGCGAGTAGACGCGCTCCATGCGGGTACCCTCGGGCGTGCCGGCAATACCCGACTGGGCGGCGTGGATGTCATAGTGCAGGCCGTACAGCGCGCCACAGACGACGTAGGCGGGGAGCCGCTTGATGAAGGCCTTGATGTTGTGCAGCTCGTAGATTTCACCCTTGCCCATCGGGTTGTCGTGAAGAGTACGCATCGCCCAGCCGAGAGGACCGCGCTTCTCGCGGAGCTTGGCGTGGAAGCGCTCCTGGTTGCGCGCGAGGATCTCCTTGTAGTCGAGTTCCTGGTTTTCGCGGCCGGCGACCAGCGTGGCGGGCGTGTTGAGCAGCTCGGGGTTGGTCTTGGCCAGGCTCGGCGAGTCGAGGGCCGCAGGAGGCAGAGAGTTGAACTCCTTGTCGTTGGGGGACGGCTGCTCGATGGCGAGCTCTTCCTCGTCGTGCTGCACAACAGCGTAGTTGGGCACCTTGGCCTGGTCGGCGCGCTCGGGGACCGGGCGCCTAAAGTTGAGCGGACCAAGGAAGATGTGGTACCAGCGGATAGTGGGGTCCTTGTTGATAATGAGGCAGTAGAGGTACGGGACGAAAAAGAGCGCCGCAACGAGGGCAACACCAAAGCCGACACCAAGTGTCACGGCAGCAATATACCAGGCGGGCTTCTTGTTGAGGCCGAGGTTGGGCGAGCCCTTGTAGACGATAGAGAGCGTGCAGATTGTGCCCGCGACGAGGAACCAGAAGGGCGAAGTGAAGACTGCCCACCTGTTGCGTTAATAAATGTATTATTTTTCAGAGAGGAGGCGAATTTCGACTCACCTGACGGGGTTCTTGCGGACGTGGACAACGAGTCGAATCAAGGTGAAGATAATACCGCCAAAGCCGGCCGAAATAGCGGGCGCCACTGAAGAGTAAGCCTGGGTAGCAAAATGAAGAAAGAGCTGTTTAAAACACGTCCAAGTGCGAGGGCCACGCTTCCTTCTCCCACCGGCTCCCCATCCCTCCTCTCGTTCTTCAAACCTTGCCCTGACCTCCCCCACGCCCTAATTAGACCAGATTCAAACTCACTGAACAATCCAGCAAAGATAGCACCCAAGCCCTTGCCCTTGTTCCAGCCCCACTGGACCTGGCCAGCACCGACAGTCGCGACGCCGACGCCGGCGACGGCCGAGATGAGCGAGTAGGTGGACGAGACGTGTGCCGAGTGGCGGGTGCACCACATGACCCACGACGAGGCGGCGACGAGGGCGCAGGTGAACGCGAGCATCTGGACCGAGGGGTCACCGCGGAAGGCCGAGTTGGGGATGATGCCGTTCTTGATCGTGTCGGCGGTACGGGCGCCGACGGTGATGGCGCCGAGCATCTCGAAGATGGTGCCGAGGACCATGGCCTGGCGGTAGGTCACGGAGCGCGAGGAGACAGACGTCGCCCACGAGTTGGCCACATCGTCTGAACTCGTCAGCAGAGGTTGTGGGTGCCGAGGCTGGGGGAGATTTTTTCTACTCACTGGCACCGTTGTTGTAGGCGTCAAGGAGGGCGAACAAGGTGCCAATGGCGAGAATGTAGTCGTACTGATGCAGGACCATTGCGGAAAGAGTGTGGTGGGCGTCGGATGGAGAGGCATCTGCTCCTCGACCAGCTCAACTTGTACTCTGCACCACAGCTACGAAGAGAGCCTCTGCTCGAAGCGATTTTGCTGCACCGTTGCTGACCACGGGTCACACGAGTGACGAGCACGTCGTTTGATACGGCCATCACCACTCTGTGGCTCTGCAGGATGCATGTGGCGGCATGTGGTGGCATGTTAAAGTCGTACACGTGCGTGGCCAAGCCATTCCATCGACCCGCGGAATGCTAATTTAAGAATGAATGTCAGAATCGTCCACCACCCGGGTGTGCATGGGCAGTCGCGGATTGGGTTGCGGAGATGTGCATTCGGTTGCGGACAGTGGGATTTGGACACCGAGGACGGTTAGCGAATTAGTCGACGGACGCACGTTTATGAACATGGGCTCTTAAGAGTGTCGCGAAACGCGCCGCGTGCCACATGGGGTATATGGATGTCTGTGCCAAGAACGTGGGGACCAGAGGCAATCTAATTCCGGTACGCTTGGCGTGCCATAAGCGTCCACGAGCGATGGGTGATGGGCCAATTCACTCCTACTGGCCACTGGCTGGGCCTAGGCCCTGGTGCCGTACAGAGGATCGCGACATTAGTCCCGGTCCCTGTGGCGTCCAGGCGTCGGCGCGCGCGGCGCGTTCACAGTAGTGGTACCTGGCATAGCTGGTGCGACGGTGTAGATGTAGCCGCGGGGCCTTGATGTCGTGATGTCCAATGCCTGTCCACGACGTGATGGGTTTATCCGCAGGATCAGTAGAATGGACGTCAATTCGGCTCCACTCATTCGCTAGCCCGCATACCGCACAATCGTCGAGCTCAAGGCGCACCACGCGCACCCGCGGCATGCCGTTGAAGAGGACACACACCCTTGCATTTATGCCACCCCTGTAGTATAGTAGTACTATAGGCCTGCCTCGGTCAATGCCCACAGTAACGCTCTCCCTCTTTCGCACGTGCTGGTACCCGCGCACACTACTTGCTGCGCAATGCAGCGGGAGGGCAGTACGCATGCATTGGCCGAGCCGATCGATCCGGGAACAAGCCGAGTCCAGACCGACATT
Source organism: Pascua sp. PH4015B (assembly GCA_025502685.1). Taxonomy (NCBI): domain Eukaryota; kingdom Fungi; phylum Basidiomycota; class Tremellomycetes; order Trichosporonales; family Trichosporonaceae; genus Pascua; species Pascua sp. PH4015B. Next base: position 46,013 of record JAMFRD010000076.1, on the reverse strand, counting down.
CTCGGCTTTGTCTTTTGCTCTTCCAGCATAGCCAGGTCAATGTCGGCCCTGTGATGACCCCGGCAAGTGATGGGATGCAGAGGATGTGCACTGCACTGCACGTGCACCGTCTTCGTCTTGGTTCACGTGTGATCCAGCCGTCGGCGACAGGCGGACGTCATTGAACCGCAGATGGCGTACAAATGGCCAGGGGACGTAAACGACTTGACAAGAGCAGCCAGGTAGGCTCTGAACAAGGCTGACGTGAGCTGCGGCCCATGCCAGTGAAACCGGCCGCAGATGAAAACCGTAGTCATACTTGCGTACGCTTCGGGTTTCTCGTCTCCTTTGTTCTTCACAAGTGGACGAAAAGGTGGGAGGAGCAAGACGTGGTCATATAGGCACCCCAACCACCGCGACAAGGGTCTTACCAAGCTCAAGCTGAACTGGCAAGAACGAGCAGTACCACGTTGGGGGCTGCAAATACGCTTGTGAGAAACGCGTTGGGTCGAGAGCGTGAACCGGCTGTGATCAACGTCGCATGATGTGGGGCACTTGGCTCATTGTCACTGTATCCGCTCCTTCCATGATGGTGCCCCAGACAAGTGAGTGAGTAGGGTTCGTCGTGTCCCATGTATGGACTCCCGGTTGCAGCCGAAGGGCTCGCTATTCTCGTTTGTGTCAGGTGACCAAGTTGGCACCCGGCAAACGATGGGCGTTTCACCATGCCCCACGACGTCATAGGCGTCATGGCTGACACAGCAAGATGCCATCCGGCTCACAAGGTTGACGGCTGACAAAGATTGTTGACTGGGCCCACCAAACAGGAGCACACGAGCGGCTTAATAGAACTCATGCTTGGGCATTACTCACGCGTCGTACGAGTGCTTACTCTTCACACTGCTGGATATCCTGCGCCGCAACAATGTCGCTCAAGGGCAGCTGCAACTGCGAGGCGGTGACGGTGACCATCAAAGACACCGAGCCCGTGTTCACCAAGGGCCTGGAGATTTGTCGTGGTAGTCTCGGTCGTGTGTTGGCTGACCTCAGACTGCACACACTGCCGCAAGGCCACTGGGGCAATGTGAGTACAGCACCACTGGAGCGCTCCGCGGAAGAGCGCTTCCATGCGGAGGCAGAGAGCATGTTGTCACCACTCCCAGTTCAGACCGACTAACACCCAGCGCCGCGTTCCTCCTCTTCGGCAGCCCCGACAACATCATCGTCGAGGGCGACACGACGGGCTACACCGTCAAGTCGGACAAGGGCAACCCGCTCACGCGGTGCTTCTGCCCGACGTGCGGGACGTGAGTTATGTCGGGGCTTATTTGAGCCCAATCCCGAGATCCTACTGGCACTGACAGTAGTCCGGTCTGGGGCTACTCGCTCTCCCCCGAGACGAGCATCTGGACCAACGGCGGTGAGTCGTTCCCCCCATGGCCTGGGCCATGCTCATTCGTCTTCTGCTGCACATGCTGTACGGCGCTGACACGGCCGCGAGGACCGGCTGACACACAGGCATCTTCCCCCCCGCCTCGCTGCCGGCGCCCACAGAGGAGATCTGGCTCAAGAATAAGGAAAAGTGGTACACGCCGTACCCGGGTATCCAGAGCTGCGAGACGCAGTTTGACTAGGGTGCGTTTTTGTCTTGGCGTGAGGGCTCACGCGGAGCTGGCTTGCGTGAACGGAGTGTGAGTTGGCCGCGTTTCGGCTTGGGAATGTACTGGATACCGCCCGTCCTGTATTTGATGGTTGGATGCGGACGAGGCTTTGGTAGGTGTGGGCGTTTGGAGAGGCAGCGGCGAGGCTTTGAGGTAGAGTTGCTTTGGATGTGGCAATGCTGTGGGAAACGAGTATTTGAATGCACAGCTGTGCCATATCTGACATGGGTACCCATGATCCCAAGTGCTGTAGTGTGCTGCACCGACCAGCAACGTCCATCTTACCTCCTAATCTCATCACTGCGTGCGCTTCGAGTCGTACAGCAGCGCCGCGTCCATGAGGACCTGTGCCCCGATCGTGCTGCTGTCAGCCAACTCTAGCACCTTACGTTGGGGGAAGTCGACCGTCATTCTCCAGGCAACACTCACCAGTCCTCGGGGGTCGCGTACTCTTCTGGGTTGTGCGAGAGGCCGTCTTTGCAAGGCACGAACACCATGGCGGACGGGATAACCGTGGCGGTTGCGCAGCTGCTGTCAGCCAGGATTGTCTCGCCGTACAGCAGCGTGTGTGGGTGATGATTTCCGAGGCCCAGCTCAGACGTCGACGATACTCACCTATCATGCCCCGCGCCGCTGACGATATCCCGCACCTCCCTCTCCTCACAACTCCCCAGCGCCGCCTCGCGGACGGCCCCAATACACTCTTCGTGGAACTTTGTCGCCGGCGCATCGAACAACAGATCAAACTCGACACTCGTCGCGTACTTGGACCTCTCTGCTGCTTCGGCTGCGAGACGTCCCGCAGCCGCCAGGATATCGCTGGCCATGAGCGCCAGGGCGTCGTTCTCGACGTGCCGAATGTCAAGTGCAAAGGTCACATTGTTGGCGATCGTGTTGATGCTCCCTGGCTCGAGGCGGAAGATGCCCGTCGTCGCGAGCCCGCCGTGCTCGCGCGCGACGGCGTCGGCCGCGTCAATGATCCGCGCGGCCAGGAGGACCGGGTCGGCGCGGTACGCGAACGGCGTCGTGCCGGCGTGGCTGTCGCGGCCCTGCAGGCGGACGTTGAACCACTTGTACGCCTGGCCGCCGGAGACGACGCCGATGCGTTGCGCGGCGCCCTCGAGCAACGGGCCCTGCTCTGATGTGTTAGTGGCGGGTGGTGGAATCTATCACTCTGTACTCGTTCCGGCTTACCAATGTGCAGCTCAAAATGCGCAGCGAGTGGGTTCTGCCGGTGGTCACAAGACACATCCCCCTTGTACCCGATCCGCTCCAGTTCGGCACCAGCCGTCAGCGACGCGTCCTTGACGTCGCGCATGGCGTACGCGTCCGCGAGAGGCAGCTGTCCAGACCACACGGATGAGCCGTGCAGCGACTTTGGGAAGCGGGCGCCCTCCTCGCTGAGCGTTAGCAGTGGTACGTGTAGGCTCGCGCCTCGTATTCCTGAAGGACGAAGGGGATGATGGGTGGATGGGGAGAAAACCACCGTCGGGCCAAGAGAACTGGGAGGGAGGTCCCGCGTCGGCCTGCCTCTCCACTCCCCTACGTCCCTGTCCCTTCGGCCTGCCTCTCCACTCCCCTACGTCCCTGTCCCTCCAGATTGAGACTGGAATGCCATAAAGCAGGCCACACCACAGATCACTGGGCGGGGAGTCGTCCGCAATCATCGTACCCCCACGGTCCATCCCAACGGTCCATCCAAACAGCCTATCCCAACTTCCTCCTCCTCCCGCTCGACGCCCTCACTCCCTCCCTACCGCAACCTCTCACTCCATCCCCAACGCCTCCCCACCTCAACCTCTCCCCACCACCCCCCGTCCCGGTCGCACCCCCTGACCCACACCACTCACTTTGTCCAATTCACCACCCCCAGGGGAAACCTCGTCTCATACCCCGCCTCCACGACAGTCTTCAACGCCTCGACCGCCGCCTGAATGCCCAAGATACCATCGTACCGGCCGCCCGTCGGCTGCGTATCCAGGTGGCTGCCCATGGCTGTCGGGGGGCCGTGGGCCTGCCCGGGGCGAATGGCAAACATGTTGCCCATCGCGTCCACTTTGACAGTACATCCCAACGCGCGCATCTCGGCGCCGAACCAGTCGCGTGCTTGTCGGTCCGTGTCGGAGAGGGTTAGGCGGGACATGCCTGTTTCGGTTGGCGCGCTGGGTGTCAGTCGAGAAGGGGGCGCGGTCAAGTTGGTGGCAGGGAGGGTGGAGGCTGGGTCATGGCTGGGCACCATCGTGATCCTTCTGTATGCACCCAGACCGAAGCATAGAGTACCAGCAATCACTCACGAGCCCCAGCGGTTCGCCGCGCCCCACTCGCACGTCCGGTGGAGCGTCTCGAGCATGCGCTTGCCATTGACCACCAGCTGGCGCGGACGGTACGCCATGGTGTGTGAGTCTTGGTGGGAGTACTGTTAGTTGACGACAAGCGCGAACAAGAAGAGCGGCGAGTTGGTTTAATTATCGATGAGAGTCGCATGCACAAGTCCAGCGGACACGTCCAGCGAGAGGTGGCTGCTGGAATTGTCCATCCAGTTGGCGGCCACTGGTTACATTGTGTCTCGTAACGAGGCTCGAAACGAGGCGGCCACATCCCCATATCCGGCGCTGTCTTATCCGACCTGACATTTTGATAACATCTATGTTTCTTGTTTGCCAACACTGCGTCTGTTCTTGTATGGTGTCTTGTCGAGTCGCTGGGAGGAACCGTTTGTGGGTTGCCTATAGTTGTTGTGGAATAGGAAGCGCCTGAAGAGGGCCAGAGGTTGCGGTAGGCAAACGCCGTACATGTTGTCCAGGCGGTGGCTGCTGCTCCGCCTGTTTGTCAATGTCATGCCTGGGGCAGAACAGAGGTAAGCTACCCAGTGGCTCTGTTGCCAGGCGGTCCACCATGTTCTTTCCTTGGGCGGTCTTGGATACGACGTGTCGATGTCGGGCGGTGACCATATCCCACGGAAGATCGAACCTCCGCCCTACGCCAAACCGGGACAAACAAATCCAACTCTCTCCTCTCATTGTCATTCCTCGCCAAGGGTCGATACTGCAACATGCTCCTTCTCGTTCGGCATAATGTTACCATCGCAAAAGCTAAATCACATACATACGCGGTTATAAGGCTAAGAGTAGACATGCCATGGCTCCCACCCCGTACAGCTCTACAGCACGGCTGTCACTGCCACAGCGACAAGACCCAAGACCATGGCAGCCGGCGCGACACGAGCGGCACTATTACCACTCGTGGGCGGGGGTGTGGGCGCAGGCCGCCCCGCCGCCTTGATTTCAAACTCGCCCGACTTCGCGAACACATTGCTGCTGTCCTCCATCTGGGTGAAGACGAGAATGTACCCGGAGCCAGGCTTGAACACGTCGTCGCCTCCGTATTTGCTGCTGAGTACTGTGAGCTTGATAGGGAGAGGGGGGAAGGGGAAGCGCGGCCTAAGGAGGAGAGTGGGGGTATGTGGGACATGGAGATGCGACCTAGACTCGGCCGGGATGAGGTGAGGAGAGTTGTCCAGTTGCCCAGACCGGAGCCCGGGGGGGGGGGGAGGTGTGATTGTGAAGGAGGCTGCCGGCAGAGGGGCTGGATTTCTGGGCGACTCACTTGTTCGCCTCGGTTACGTTCAGGTTGCCAAACCCAAATGCGGCGCGCGTCCCAACCGGGGGCTCTATGGTGTCCACAATGTAAGTCAAGAGCGAGCGAGTGTTGTTGAGCACGGCCCGGTCGGCGTTTGTGAGGTAGAGGCTCCAGTTGGACTTTAAGAGCTCGGCTGTGTTTGTGAAGATGACGCTGCTCTTGTACTCGGGATCGACCGTCCCTGCACAGCAGTGTCAGCTTGCTGGGCATTGGCAACTGTTAAGTCGAGAGTCGAGGGCGACGGTCGGTCCGTGTTGGCACCCGGGCCTGCACCGAAGCTTCCAGGCTGCGTCAGGCACCTAAGAATTCAAGACGTACAGTAGTCGTTCTTGGCGGCGTCGGGATATACAAAGTTGGTGAGGCTCTTGCCCTTGACGCTGGCGTCGGCGTTGGGGAAGGTGCTGTCTTGCCACTCCGTGCCGTTGGGTCCCGTGAAGTGGTAACCGGGGGCGGCCCCATAGGGGTCATCGGCGGCATTGGCCAGCGTGACGGCGGCAGCGGCGAAAAGGATTGTGAAGGCGAGGTGCATTGTGAGTAAAAGGTGATGATGGAGAGAGAGGCAAAGGGTGGATGGATGTCTGCATGAGTTGGACAATGTAGTTAAAGTATAGTGGTGCGTCGTCCCTTGGTCCATTGCGGGTATCCGTACTCGTCATACTCGGCGTTGATGCGCGTCTGTGCCAAGCTTGCCAAGGCTAAACGATGCACGTGATTGCAAGACGCGACTTGCGAGGCACCGCTAATCTCGTTAAGCAGCCAAAGCCAAACCCGTCCAAGGAATGTGGCATGTGGCACCCACTCACCCACGCGACCCATGAAGTCATCATGCCGTCAGTTGTTCCACAGCTGCACGCGACACGCGATGTCATCGATGCATCCAGAGTGTTCCGAGGCCAGATCTCGACGGCCAGAAAAACACGCCGTCACGGGGGTTACAACACGTACATAAGTCGGGGGTGGATCAGTATTGCCTCTCTCATCTCGACTTCACGCCGTACTCAACACCACAACTATGGACGCTATCAAGAAGGCCTTCACGTGAGTCCCAGCCCCAGCCCTCGTACCTCTTACCAGTCCACAACCACCTCAACCTTGATTCAACAAGTCGACAACCTATCCCTCTCGCTACCACCGTCCCTCCTCCATAACCCCCCCCCCCCCCTCCTCCGTCCACAACCCCGCTCCCCCCCTTCCCCGTCACACCTTTCTCCCCCTTCTTTCTCCCCCTCCTTCCCCCCCCCCCCCACTCCCCATCTTTCCTCCCCTCCCCCGCCCATCCTCCCCACCCCCCCCCCCCACCCCCCACTAACACCAGCGGGTGCAAATGCACCGCCGCCCAAGTCGGCCCCACCTGCCCCTGCCACGGCTCCTGCACCTGCAAGCGGTCCAAGTGCAAGTGCCCGTCCTGCCCCGGCGCCCCGCGGAGCGGAGAACACACGTCGTCGTCGTCCGACTCGTCGAGCGACGACGAGGACATGAAGGCGCGCAAGGCGCGTCGGCGCCAGCTCAAGTCCCAGGCCGCGGGTCCACAGGGTGTCGCACCGGGTGCTACGCAGGGGACGGGCGCGACGCTGTCCTCGCTCGGCGCGACGCAGGGCCACAAGCTGGGCCACCATAGCCACCACCACGGGGGCGCGGCGGCCGCGGATGTCGCGGGCGGGACTGTCGCGCCCGGGACGGGGTCGGGTCACCACCACAATGCCCGCCATGATGAGAACCTCCGTAAGCTGTAGGGGGGTAAATAGGTCAATAGGTGATTGAGATGTCGTGACGGAAAATAAGACGCGAGCACCTGCCGGCTCTACTCACAAACTCTGATTGACCTGGTTCGGGGTTGGTGCATGACCGGGCGAGTGCTGGCTCCCCACCGTGCAATGATACCCACTGCACGGGTGGAATCCAGTTCGCCAACCCCGTCATCCACCAATCTCGGATGAGGTCAACCAGGGGGCGCGAGAAGCAATAAACGATGGCGAGGGCAGGATGTAGTTCCGTGCACGAGGACAGGTGGTGTCAATGGGATGCAAACAGTTCTGAAGCACTGCCAGTAATGGAATGCAGTTCTGAAGCAGTACCAGTATCGCCCGCGTTAAGCCCTGCCTTCAGTGTCGGATATCAATCGCACACATACACGCGCTCCCCACCCCGGTCAAACGGTCGGCCGGCCAGCAGAACATGTTACTCGTTCCATAGTCTTCTTCCATACCCTTCTGCCCTACCGACACATTCCAGACACCACCAACAATTCCGCCCAAACACTCGTATCCTCTTACTGCGTCTCAAGCGCCGTCGCACCGGGGTACGGCGTCTCCCACTTTTCCTTGTTCTTCGAGAAGAGCTCGACGGCGGGGGCCGGGAGCGAGCCGACGGGGAACAGGCCTGGTGTCAGTGGGGTCGCATGGGACTGACATTCGGGGAGCTCGAGTTCGAGGTCAAGTTCCGTGTGTCTTGGGAAGTAGTGACAGCACTCACCTGCGGCGACGAAGAGCTTGTCGGGCATGACGTCGACCTGGACAAAGATCTGGCTGAACGTTAGTGGGGACTAGCTGGCAATGGACGCAAAGCGATCGGGAGGGGATAATTTGTTGGTTGTCCTCCCAACATGGACGGGTTGGTGAAGAATCAATCACTTGGGAAGGTGGGGGAGGGGGGAGGGGGGGGTGAGGAGGTGAGGGTTGCGTCTGCGATAGTCGGAGAGTTGCAGAGTCGCACGAGTCATGTCCTCGGTGCACAGCCAATGCCGTACTGCAAGTGTTGGCCAGCTGGCCGACCCCACCGTTCCAAAGCGGCCAAAGTCGCGACTACGAAGGACGCCCAAGGACGCCCTTGTAGGGCTCGACGCCGACCCAGCGTGTACACACACAACCCGGGGTCGGCGCGTCCACCAATCAATGAACCCACTTGTCGGTCCACACCCGCAGGCCGCTAACCTACTCAGCTTGTCGGCAGATCCAATCGCTACACCAAGACAAGCAGCACACCCAGCAAGATGCGCAAGGTGCACACGTACGCCGCACTCGAAACCCCCTGCACCTTGATCGCCTGGCAGGAACCCCAGCAGCCGCCAACGCCAACGGTGAAAGCAACACCCCATTCCCCCACTCGCTCACGATCGCTCACCCCATCGCCCAGCCACACGATCATCCGATCACCTCAACCGCCCCACCACCCCATCAGCTCATCACCCAACCCAACCCATCCCGGCCGGTCTCATTCCGGGCTCCACCGTCCCCTACCCCCAACCCCCGAATCCCTCGGGCCCACGAGCCTGACACTCACGATCCACACTGCCCACAAAAGTGGCGCGTGACGTCCTTGCCCGAATCGCCCGTCGTCGTCCACGTCGACGTGTCGCCGCCGACCTCGAGGCCCGCGCGGGGCACTTCGAGCATGTAGCCTGCGCTGGGGGGTTAGTGCTGCTCTTGGTGTTAGGGGTGGGGGGGGGGGGGGGGGATCAGGGGGAATGGGTTGGGGAGAAGCGATGGGTTAGGCGATACGGGCGGCGATGGGTGCTTAGGTGATGGGTTAGGCGATACGGGAGGCGACAGGTGCGAATAGGCCGGGTGACAGGCTCGTGTCGCGTCACGGATTCCCGTCCGCAAGGGCGCGAATGGCCTCAAGGATGATATACTGCACTGCGATGCCAAGGCAACGGCCACGCAAGGGCGCTAGCTAGTTGGGCAACGCAACCACATTATGCAGCGGCAGCGGCAGCTTACACCCCATACACCGCAGGGACACCGGGGCACAGCTCGACGTCCATCTCGTCCACGCCACAACGAGACGGCAAGACGCCGACTCCGCTGGTTGCCAATGCGTTCAGTACTCCCTCCCCGCCTTTCGCCCTCGGCCCAGCCCGGACTCGCCCTCCCCGGACTTGCTACCTTCCGGCATTGCCCACCTTCCCCGCTCCTCACCACCCCAGCCCCTCCCGCCCCTTCACAAGACTCACATCGCCCCCGTCCCCTTGCGACACGTCGTGCAGTCTGTCATCAGCCCAATCCTGTCCACGCCAGAGGTATACGCACGGCAGATCTCGAGACCCTTGTTGATGGCCGCCTGGGGGTCGTCAATGTCGACGCGGATGCCGCCGCAGTTGCACGCGCCGGAGAGTGACATTGTGGTGCGTGTCCGTGTGTGCTCGTATGTGGTGAGATGCGAGGCGAGGTTGGAGCGACGCGGGGGGTGCGTGGGATTGGGGTGGGTGGTGTCGTGTGAGGTGGTGTTGTGTGAGGTGGGTCGCGTGCAGGTGAGGGTGTGCGTGAGGGTTGAGAAGTGTGTTTGAAGAGAAGTAAGAGCAGGCATAAGTAAAATAGTAGACGCCACAAACGCACCTGGGATGACGCACGTAGAAGCCATGGTCCGACACGACCTGACTCACCCACGGCGGTCACCTGAGCAGTAACACCGGGTGTGGGCCAAGCCGCCAAGAGCAGCGGCGGCGGGGATCCGGAGTGTCAATCGCATCGTGCACACGACCTGGGCGTTCTCGCACCTGGCGCAACAGGTCAAGTCTGACACAGTTGTCATACGTCATGGCTGAGTGGCATTCCGCGCCGGCATTCCGCCACCCTGGCGACTTTGGCGACGGAGAACAGGCCTGGCGACCCATCGACGTGGTTGACGCGCGATGCCGCTTTGTACTTTGTGCGCTTGCTAGCTCGCGTTTCGGGCACTTTGACGTCTCGCCTGCATTGGGATCAGCTCTAGGAGGATACGGTGCCGGAGGCGAGGGGAAGCGATGGAAGCTATGACCGAGGCACGGCGGTCAGTGGCCATGTGCCAAGGTGTTTGGTGTTGAGAGCTGCGAATGTTTGGCTCCCATATTCTCGTCTTCACCGTGTGGACCTGCTAGGCTTCATGAACGCTGCCCCCTTCCCCGCATCTTCGACGCAACGAAGCACAACCTGCGAGCACTCCGAGCGCACGCACCTCTCCACACCCGACTCTCGTACAGTACAGAGGTGCATGTCACATTGCATGGTACGTGAGGAACGATGTAACGGGCCGGCTCCCGGCTGGCCTGCGCTCGCCTGCGCTTGCTTGCTTGTACGTCGAGGGTAATGACTTATGTCGCCTTTGCTGGTGCACATGCTTTCGTACGCCCTCGCTTCAGAGTGTCATCTCATTGCGCGTCAACCTCCCCGCTCTTGCCCGCTCTTGCAGTTTCTCTCGTCGTCTCGTTCTCTCGTGGTCAAGCATGTTGGGTTACGCCACGTCTTCACTGGATCTCGTTGCTTCGTCTCGCCTTGCCTCGCCTTGCCTGGACTCTTCCACGGAGCTTGCGCGCTCGCGGCCTCGCTCGCGGCCTGCGGCCGCTTCGCCCTTCGCGCTCGCCTACTGCCTCGGCCCCAGCAACGCGGCAAGAATGTCCTGCTGCTGCTGCTGGTTTGGCGGGTAAGGCGACGCGCCATTGTTGTTGAACATTCCCGGGGGCATCGGGCGCGGGGGCTGCTGGTAGCCGTATGGAGGCTGGGGCGGGAGGAAGCCCTGCATATTCGGCGGCGGCGGGTACGGCCCCGTTGGCGATGGGCCAGGAGGAGGACCGCGTGGGCCGGGCGGACCCATGGAGAGATAGCCTGGGGGACCCCCGGGACCTGGGCTGGGACCACCGTGGCCGCCTGGACCGGCGGCCTGGAGGCTGCGGAGCAGGTCGTCGGGCGATGGCCCGCCGCGCGCGTACATGCCCTGCTGCTGCATCGGGTGCGGCGGGAGCATACCCATGGGCGGGGGCATCGGTCCGGGCGGCATTGGAGGGCGTCCGCCGTTCTGGTTGAGGAGCTGCAGGAGATCGGGGGGCATCTGGCGATCTGGGCCGGGACCAGGAAGGGGCCCGCGAGAGGGGTCATAGTACGGGCGAGGCGACGGGCCACCGGGCACAGGACCAGGGCCTGGGCCGAGTTCACCAGATGGCATCGGCGGGCGCTGGAAGCCAGGCGGGCCACCCGGTCCACCTGGGCCATACTGGAACTGACGCGGGTCGGCACCAGGCGGCGGAGATGTAAAGTGCGGCGGCATCATTGGGGGCCGTCCGTCAGGGCTCTGGTCGTGGCGCGTGTGCATCCCCGAGTTCATATAGTCTGAGCCCGGCGCATCCGGCGGCGACTGCGTGTAATGGGGCGAGAGGCCAGGCGGAGGACCGGCATACGCGGCAGCTTGGAAAGCCTGCTGGCGGCCGAGCTCGGCAGAATCGGGACGTGGCGCGGGGCTTGCGTTCTTTGTTGACAGGAGGCCCATGAGTTTGGCCATGTGGTCGTCAACACGCGGCGCCGGCGACGGACCAGTAGGGATGCCCGGCGAGGGTTGCTGCGCGCGCTGCTGGACATGCTGCTGCTGGACATGTTGCGACGAGAGATCGGGCGGGGCTGGTGAGCGAACAACTGGCTGCTGCTGCTGTGGCTGCTGCTGCGGCGGTACTTGGAGCGGTGCCTGCGACTGGGCCGGCTGAGGAGCGCCGGTTGAGCCAAAGAAGCGCTGGAATCGGCTCTGGAAGGCGTTTGACGGCTCGGGTTCAGGCTCCTCCTCCTGCTTTGGCTCTTCCTCTTCCACAACGCGCTGCTTAAAGTAGCTTGCGACATTGACTTCGCGCGGTTTGGGCGGGGTCGGCGCGGGGTCGGCAGCTGGCGCGCCACCAAAGAATGATACGAGCGGTTTGTCCGACGCCTGGCGCCAGTTGTCGGCGGCACCGCCACCCGCTGCCCGGGCCTTCATTGCACGCTTATGGGCCGCAATGGGGTCCTCTCCGGGGACATACTTGATCAGACCATCAGAAGACGACGGGTCGCCCACTGCACTTGAGCCCGCAATGGCAGGATCTTCCAGTCCGCCGGTCTCGGGTCCATCGTTCATCCACGCTGGTTCTGCGCCATCGTCATCGTAGCGGTTGTAGCCTTGTCGGCGCGAGCCGCCGTCGCCATTCCGCATCGGCACGGCGCGTTCTGCTGTCAGCTATGCCGAATTCGACCTTAGCTCACCTCCTCGACGCCAGTCGCCCTCGTCTCGCCGCCGCTCCCGATCACGGTTACCATCGCGCCTCATACCCTGCTGTCTGTCAGATCCTACCACGCACTGCGGACAAACCTCGTCGCCACCGAGGCGCATTCCGCGCTCGCCTGGTGCGCGGACCGCAAACTTGCCCATCGGGCCGCCGCCAAAGTTTGGCCGTGTTTCTGCGATTGCTGGGTCGGCTTGCGCATCGGGCTGCCTCCGTAATCTAGTCGCTGTTAGCTATGCAACACCTTTGAAACTGCAGACATACCCAATGTTACGTGTCCCTCCACGTCCCAATCCACGACCGCCGATACCGCCGCCAAACCCAAACCCTTCACCAAACCCGCCGCCTCCTGCACGCCGGCCACCGCCGCCGCCGGGACCAATCGCGGCAATGGCTGGATCGTCCACGTGCTGTGCCTTTGGGGGAAGCGTGCCAAACCACGACTCGAGCGGGCCCATGCCCTCGGGAACAATACCGCGGCGACACAGCCGTAGTAGCTCGGCGCGCGTGTAGGTGATCAGTGGCCCTGGTGGGCGGCGCGGCGTGGCGGAAAAGGACGCAATGGCAGGGTCCGTGTCATCGTCGTCGCCGGCGGTGGGCGGTGGCGCGAGACCTAAGATTGCGTTCATCTCGGGATCGGCATCGAGTGCGCTGTTGAGCAGGTCGGGGGAGAGCGGGGCGAAGTGGTTGAACTGGTTGGGTGACGTGCCCAGACCGGCTTGTGGTGGTGGTGCTGTAGGTTGGTCGCCAAAGGAGTACAATGTGGAAATGTTGGGCCAAGGAAACGAGGAAGGAAGGCGTGAGGGGAAACGGGGGCGCAATGGAAGATTGGTGCGAAAGTCAAGAACGGGATGGAGCAAAGAGAAAGAGACAAGTGTCAGCCCATGGTCTCAACGCGTGCTAAGTGGGAGTGGGAGGGCGAGTGGCAGCGGGTAATATCGCATGGTGGGAGGGGAGTCGTAGGCGGGTCCGACGACCGACGTACACATGTGGCCCATTGTGCCGGCACCTGGTTTGGCTTGCGAGGAGCGTTGGGGTTATGGTTTGTAGATATGACTGTTGATGACGATGATGTTGGTGTTGATGACGGCGGGTGACTGGGGATACAGAGGAGTGGAGAGTGAGGGATGGAGTAGTTGAGATTGGGTTGGAGTAGAGCAAAGGATGAAGGTTGAGAGTGAGCAAGAGCAAGAAGTAGTAGAGTCAGTCAGTCACGACTACACCGCACACCCCACACTGCCTCACCCATGCACCCAGGTAAGCCAGCCAGCACGGCACAGTGGCCCTCACTCCAGCCAGCTCGCCAGCGGCGACACAGGCGCTACCATCGAGGGGCCATTAGGCGTGCAAACCACTCCCCTCGAAATAGACTCAAATTAAGAATAGGCCTTAATTACCTGTCATGTGCCTACTATTTACGAGCGAGTAATAGGCGTGGTACCTACGCAGGTATTTTGCTTCCGCCCTCCATTCATGTGCTGTGTGGTTAAGCCTGCCCTCGCGCATGGTGCATGGGGAATAGGGGGAAGTACATAGTCAGGTAGTCGTGAACCCCTGTGCTGACATGGAAAGTGCATAGTACAGTATCAAAGTCTACAAGCCTCCCTCACACACCTCACGCCCTACTGCGCCTCGTCCCCGTCCCCGACGTGTCGGTCGAGAGCACCGACTCTGACCTCTTCCTCGCCGCCTCGACGGGTGGGATGAACCCCTCGCGCTGCGCCTTGAGCGTCCGGATCTCCTGCTCGACGCGGTCGACCTGGCGTTTCATGTCGACGAGGCCTGCGGCGGCATGGAGGACGCCATCGTATGCCTCGATATTCGAGCGCGTCGGCATGACGAGGCGTTGTGTGTTTACGCCCATTTCGTGGAGGAGCTCGGTGACGCGGATCGCGGTGTTGGGTTTCGGGGCCGGCATCTTGCTCGAGCGCAGGTGGACGGGCTGGTGCACGGGGTGCTTGGACGCGAGATGCGACGAGTTGGGGGCAATGGGCTGAGGGGGCAGGCGGTAGATGCAGTGCGCGAGATCTGTGGCGTTAGCACATCGGGACGACTGCCCTAACGCACCGCAGGCAGCCTGGTCTTTGGGCTTCTTTGCAGGTGGCGGACCGGGGCTGGGGGCAGTAGGCGTCTCTTCCTCTGGCCGTCGCTTCTTCTTGTTCCTGTCGACACCCTGCACGCCCTCCTTGTTCGCCTGGTCGAGGTTGACAAGGCCGCTGTCGAGGCCAATGACGGTACGCATGAGCTCGTCGCGGTCCGCACGGTAGCGCTTCTCGTTCTGCTCCAGCCGCTTGATTTCGAGGTACAGTGCCTCCTCCTCTGCAATCTCGGGTGCTGTCAAGTGGAACAGCTCAGACGCGTACTGCTTGCGCTTGATCTCGCGAGCTGGTGGGTAAGCACGGAACGACATCTTGACCCACCCTTGTCAAACGAGTACTGAACAATCATTTGCTGCTGTACTTGCGGGTCACTTGCTGTGCGCGTACGCACTAGCCGCCTGCAGATGGTATAGTACCGGTCTTTCATTTCCTGCTGGGTTAGACTGGCAATGCACCATAACTACCCACCTCGACCGAGCGTCGCTTGACAGGGTGGTCACCCCTGGGGCCCTTGTACTCGTACCGGTCTGCAGCGACGACAAAACGCAGGTCATATGTCCGCAACAGCCCAAACAAGTACTGCGTCTCGTGTGCCGACCAGTTGGGGTCGACGAGGTGCTGGTCGTACTCGTACTGGCTGTACTCCATGACAGATGGGCCGTGGAGGTCGAAGGCACCGAAATAGTCCACTTGGATATCAGAAACCACATTCACGTGTCAGTATCGGACGCAGTGGCTCACCCCGCGCATGTGGGTCCTCGTCAGTGACGCGCACCCAGTGTCCCAACCGTGGTGGATGCCCATCGGCTTCACGCGACATTGGCGTAAACGGTGTCCACTCCCTGTTGCGTCAGCTCGCTCAGGTTTCCCGAGTGACAGTAGCGAGAGATACGCACCACTTGACCTTCTTCTTACTCTTGGGACGGTCGCGGTATTTGACTGCCGCGATGGATGCCTGAGCCTCGGCGAGAGAAGGTGCATTGTCGCCGATGAGTGCGTACAGCTCGCGCGAGATTCCGTCAGGCTTGCGCGCAACATTGTGTGAGCGGCGCGGTGCGCGCTCGCGCTCGGTAGACGGGCCCGCAGCGGGGAGGTTGAGGATGGAGCGCACGTCCTGGGACGACATGGCCGCGGGAGTGCTGGATGGTGTACGTAGAGATGGCGACGAGTAAGTTGGGGAAAGTAAAGGTGAGTGGCAGGAACACCAAGTTGTTGCCATGTTCGCCCACACTCACTGCGACGCGGGGTAGACGGAAGCAAATATGCGTATCCGCCACCAAAAGTTGAATGGCATCTTGAGGTCATCGAAATGACCAGATGCAACCTGCAACACTTGCCCTCACAACAACCATTCCATTCACTCACGATGCCGCGAGAAATCGAGCCCCCAACACTCCAACTAGAGTTCCTCATCGACGCGCTGGAGGAGGGAAAGCGCCTCGACGGCCGCTTGCCCCTTGCACAGCGCCCGTTCACGCTCACGTTTGGCGCCGAGCTGGGTTCTGTCGAGTGTCGGCTCGGCAAGACTGTGTGAGTTGAGGTGGACGCCTTAGAGATGACCAACTCACACTGCAGCGTGCTCGCGCAAGTAGCTGCGACGATTGTCAAGCCGCGCGAGGACAGACCATACGAGGGCTTCCTTGTGATCACGAGCGAGATTAGCCCCATGGCGTCGCATGTCTTTGAGGCGGGGCGGTGAGTGTCACGCACTCGCAGCAGGTGTCTTGCTGGTGTTCTAACCTGCGCAGGGCGTCCGAAGACGAGGTCATGATCACACGGTTACTGGAGAAGAGCATCCGGCGAACAGAGGCTGTGGACCGCGAGGCATTGTGTATCATCGCAGGGGAGAAGGTGAGGGAAAGCGAGCGCGCATTCTTTGCTAACTGGAAGGTCTGGCACCTGCGGTTGACACTCCACTTCCTCTCGGACGAGGGCAACCTGCTCGACTGCGCGGCGCTCGCGGCCATGACTGCCCTGCGACACTTTCGCAAGCCCGAGGTCGAGGTCATTGGCGACGAGGTCATTGTTGTGAGTACACTCTGGTTTCCTGGTTCCCTGCTGACTCGCAGCACTCGCCAGACGAGCGCGCACCAGTGCCCCTCGCGATCCACCATACGCCCCTGTGCGTGACGTTTGCATACTTTGAAAACCTCCCACCTATCCTGGACCCCACGCACCTCGAAGAGACGCTCGCGGCCGGCACGATGACCCTCACCCTCAACGCGCAGCGCGAATTGTGCGTCCTGTCCAAGGCCGGCGGGAGCGCCCTGTCACCCGACGAGATCATGGATGTTGTCCGTGTTGGCGTCGAGCGTGTGCGTGCCATGGTCAAGCAGATGGAGGAGGCCCTCGCAAAGGACCACAAGGAGCGTGTCGTCGAGGTGGTCTGAGCGGAACCGGGGAGAGAGTGAGGGAGGCGGATGGGGGCAAGGAACAGAAGAGAGGTTTTAGAGCATACCTCGGCAGTACGTGCTCCCCAGGTTGGACAGTAGTGGCTTTACCCAGCATGTGATTATTACCCGTGTATGAAGCTACGAATGTACACATCAAGTGTGTTCTGCTTGGCGACCCCGGCCCACGGTCAGCGGACTTCCTGATGACATCTGCACTTACTTCACTGTTGATTGGTAGCTTTCGCCATCTCGCCACATCATCTCGTAACCCCCACACCCTCAATGCTCAGCTCGCAGAACTCCTAAGGATAGGAATGCCACGAACAGCTCCGCTCTCAAGTCGGTCGAAATTGACGAAGATAGCACAGGTTGCCCACCGTTGAACAATCCATACGCCATGGTTTCATAAAGTACATGCAAGACAGGTAGCCCTTTCGTCCCAAGACCTCTATTCCTCTGTCGCCACCCCGTCGACGAGCCTGAGCACCCTTCCATGCTTCCAGGGCACCTCGTCCTCATAATGACTAACAACAACAACCGCCTGTTCTTTCCCCTCGGCGCGCATCTCGTCCCACTCGTGCGCGAGGAACTCGCGCGCGCTTTCCCAAATCTTCTCATCCATCCCCTGGGTGGGTTCATCGAGGACGAGGACGGGCGGGCGCGCGACGACGGCGCGGAGGAAGACGAGCAGGGCCTGTTGGGGCGGGGTAAAGTGTGCAAAGCTGCGGCGTGCGACGTCGAGCACGCTCATATCGGTGAGCTTGCCCGTGCGCGACGTCGCGAGGTGCAGGTGGAAATATTCAATGAGGGAGAGGACGCGCGCCTTCTGCTCCGGGTCAAGATCGCGGCGCGAAAAGACTCCCTCGAATCCGGTCCCCACGGCTGCGTACGCCGAAAGTCCCATATTACGCGGGAAGGCGGCGTAGATTTCCGGACTCGAGTGCCCGATGCGCTGCCGCAGGACGGGCGTAGGCACCAGACGTCGCGGTTGCGAGAAGAGCGTCAGAGCCGACGCGGGCATGGAGAAGGACTGCGGGTGGTGGCCGAGCAGGACCGAGAGGAGTGTCGTCTTGCCCGAGCCTGGGATTAGTGCTGTGTCTGTGTTCGAAGCTATATCCCACACGCTCAGCTGTTCACCACCTCCCTGTACAAACTACTAGACCCACAGATCCAGACACATTCACTCCCCGGGCCCATGCATTACCAGCCCCTCACGATCAGACTCACCATTCGCGCCCTGCAGATGCCACCTGTCGCCCGGCCGGATCGTCCACGAGACGTCTTTGAGGACGCGCCGCGCCCCCTCTCCATACGCCACATTGACATTGTTGAGCACGACCACGGGCTCTGCATTGGCCGCGGCGGCATTCGTCCCCTCTGGTACGGCTGCGTGGACCTCGCCGCCACTTTTACGCAGGCTGCGGCGCTTCTCCCAGTCTTCCCTGGGACCGATCCAGACGTCGCCCTCGCTGACTTCGCACACGTGGGTGACCCAGGAGCTGAGTGTCTCGTCGCCCTTGTCACGGAGGACGAGGATGATGCGCGCGGCGTCTTGCTCCGCGTTGAGTTTTCCCAAGAGGCCGTCGACGCGCGCGCGCGAGTCGACGTCGAGGCCCGCCATCGGGTCCTCGAGGAGGAGGACGTGGGGCTGTGTCATGAGTGCGTGTGCGATACGCGCGCGCCGCGTCTGGCCGCTCGAGAGCGCCACGGTCGGCATGTCCGCGAGCGCCGTCATGCCCATCGTCTCGAGTGCGGTCTGGACGTTGGCCGCAGCTTGTTTCTTCTGTCCCGGCTCGAGCTCGACCGCATTCAGGCCGCCCGAGAAGAACCCCTCCAGGCGCTCGCGCAACGTCTCCCTATCCTCATCCAGCAACGCGCCGTACCGCGCGGTGTAGTCTGTAAACTCGCCCGTCGTGCTCGGACGCGCAAACGCCAGATGCCGCACCGCGCGCCATCGGTCCGGGTCCACCGTCTCCGCGGGCGCACGCCGCGTCGCCACAGGCAAGGGTCCCGGGGATGTAGAGTTGGGTGTAATCTTGTGCCGCCCAATGAGTGTCTACATGTCAGGTCTCACACACTCTGCGTGACTCACCTCGACGACAAGTCGTCGTCCCTCGGCATCCCCCACGATCGCCCACCCCTCGTCGCCCCCGTCGCTCACCTCCCACCCGCCCGCAGGGAAGCGCAGCAGCGCATCGCTCGCCGTCGCGTCCGCGGGCACGCCAAAGGGATAGATCCTCGCCGAGGGCGGGAGGCGCACGAGGGGCGTCTTGCGCGAGGCGCGCAGCGCGACTGTCCACAACATCGGTGTAGGTTCGTCGCTGCTGAAATTGTCGACGTAAACGTAACCGTTCCGTCCTCGGTCCTGGTACACTCGCAACGGTCCTCACAGACGAGTACTGCACAGGTGTGTTCGGACGAGATACTGTACGTTGAGCGGATGGGGTCGATGGGCGAGCTTTATGCACTTCGAGCGTTTCTGGAGTCGAAATGGAGTCTCCGCAGATACAGAGCGGGTGAGCGGCACGGGTGAGCTGGGGATTTGTTGTCATGATGGTGACGTGTAGCGGAGCAACTTGGCTCCGCAGTGACCCGAGTCAAGTTCCGGGGCGTCGTCGATCTCGACGGTCGTGTTCGGCGTGATCGCCGCTGTGGCCGTGCGCGAGATGCATGCACGCTACGACGCGACGCGTAATGCAGAGCATGCAGAGCTGTAGTTGGACGTGGCTAATTCGTGGTAGCCGCGGCATGGCGGCGTGGCTCGAGGGCTAAAAGCGGAGACGAGATGGCCGATGCCCGCTAGGCCACTCAGGTGGCCGCGGCCAGTGTACAAACACGCATTGTCATTAATGCCAAGACTCTCCACCACCACTTCACACTTGCCCACTCGCGCGCACACCTGCCCCGGCTTTGTTTCCAGCAATCACCTCCGGGCCCTCGGACGCGACCACGATGGGCATCCCGCTCGAGATCTGTATCGACTCGCTCGAGTCGGCCATGGCGTGCGTCCTTCGTTGTCCCCTGTGTACACCACCTCCATCCCGATTCCCGCCACTTACTCGTTCACTGAGGCGTCCCAGGCGCGGGGGGGGGGGGGGGTGATGAGGCGGGAGAAGAGGCTGAACGTACTGACGGCAGAGCGGCACCGCTCCTTCGGCGCGGGGATCGGTTCGAGGTCTGCTCGAGTCTCCTTGCTGGTGAGTGCGTCGAGCTGAGCGGCTTGTGGCTGTGGCTGTGGCTGCGGCTGCGGCCGGGGTGGTGACTGTGGTTGTGGCCGTGGCCGTGGCTGTGGTTGTGCCCAGACAGCGCGATGGGCACAACGGAACCCAACGGCTGCCGTTGTCATCGACTGACATACAGGTGGAGGCCTGACGCCGTCATTGGGACTGGTAAATGCTATCCGAGAACATGTCCCCGGCATCGCTCTGATGGTACGTACAACCCACTGTCACCTACACGAGCATGCCCTTCACAGCCTCCCCCACCTTCAACTTCCCCTAGCCCCCCTTTCCCGCATACACCCACCAACCTCTGCCCTGCCCCCCGCCCCTCTCCCCGCCCCCCAACCCCAACCCCTACGCCCCCCCCTCCCCCCGGCACCCATCTTACAACCCAGGCCATGGTCCGCCCCCGCCCCGGCTCCTTCGTGTACACCCCCTCCGAGGTGACGGTCATGCTCGCGGACATTGCCGCGTTCAAGGCCGCTGGCGTCGATGGGATCGTGTTTGGTTGCCTCACGGACGAGGGCGAGGTGGACACGGAGCTTGCGCGGAGGTGAGTACCGACTGTGTCACGTGGCGGCTGGAGTAGTATCGATTCTGTCACCTGGCGGCTGGAGTATGCGCTCACGCTCAGGTTGGCGGAGGCCGCCGCGCCGTTGCAAGGTAAGCATCGCACCAGGGACCAGGTGCTTTCGACTGCGGAGTATGGGCGACTGATGACAGTCACGGACCGACGTCGGGTGCTGCCAGACCCGGTGTTCCCGCACCAGGTGTCCCCGGCCCAGGTGTCCCAGCCCCGGCGGCGATTTCACGCTGGATCTCAGCCTCGAGTGTATCGGCCGCAATGCGCTCCGGCGTCGGCGAGCGGTCGGGGCGCTGCGACATTGCGGCCAGCTTGGCCTCCATGGCGGCAATCTGCGCCTCGGCACTGGGGCGTCAGCTTCAATCACGGACGTCCTGGCAGCTGCGGACCTCTTTGGCTTCCCGCGCGCTTTCAGAAGGGAGAGCGTGGTGGGCTTGCCCGAGTCGCCGACGCGGCGGCTCTTGGGATACATGCCCTCGTCGGGCGGGGCGGCGTTGGCAAAGGTCACGACGAGCTTGCGCCCGCGGAGGAGACGGTCGTTGAGTTTGACTAGCGCTTTAAGGGCGTCCTGATGTCAGCATCTGGAGTGGGGTGGAAGATTGGGGGGCGGAGGAGGGTGGGGTAGGGGGAGTGGGAAGGAAAGCGAGGTTCGGAGAAGGGAGACAGTGTTAAAGACAGGGAGTGATTGTAAAATGACAACCAGGCGCCCGAGTCCAGAGGAATAATCTGCTCACGTCCTTGCTGGAAAACTCGACAAAGGCATAGCCGCGCGGCTTGCCCTTGAGCGGGCCCGAGTTGTGGTACATGACGTCGAGCTTTGTGATCTTGCCAAACTTGGAAAAGACCTGGACGAGCGTGTACTCGTCGACTGTGGGCGAGAGGTTGCCAACAAAGAGGCGGTCGGGCTTGCCCGAGGACGACGAGGCGAGCGACGTCATGTCTAATAAGTGTGTGTAGACTGGTGCCGGAGTGAGAGGGAAATAGGTGAAGAGGTGAGAGATGTTCAGGATGGTTGTTGGTTTTTGCCACCTGGCGACCAAGAGTGATCGGTGAACCTGGTTTTGCGTGATTTTGCTTCCGTTGTTGTGTGGCGGCTGTACTGGGTAGGCCGTGGTGCCCCGTGCCTGAGTAAAGGATCGCCCATTAGCCGTGGGGTAGACGACGTCGACGGTCTGGATTGTGGACACAACTACTTATCCTAACCGCGTCGCTCAAACTCCATCTCAAAGGCCGATATCCCATCTCGACTGTACTTCTCTCTCACAGCCCCACCATCTCAATCACCCTTTGCAGCTCGGCTGCTTCCACCCATCATGGACTGGTAAGTACTTGGTATCCCTCACGACAGAACACGCGCTCACACGCGCAGCCTCGACGAGCCGCTCCATCTCGAAATCCTCACGGCGCTCGCGACCAACCTCGCCTCCAGCTCCGAGGGGGGCGCAGAGACGGGCCAGAATGGCCAGAATGGAGACTCGCACAATGCGCCGATCGACGTGCTTCTGGACGGACTCCCGATCCTCGGCGAGGACGAAGACTGGGTGCGTTCCGTTTTAGGTGACTTCTCGGCCTGAGAACTTGGGAGCCGGTGCTCCGCACCAGTGAACTAGTGGCAAGGGTGGCCTAGTGCCGTTCAGGCTAACCCCACAGGACGAGTTTGAGCTCAACCACGCCGTCTCCTTTGCGCACTATGTCGCATGCCTCCCGTCGTCGTCGACGTACCTCGACTCGGCGCTGCCGCGCCTGCGTGCGCTGCTCGCCGGGCTCGTCGCGCAGGGCACGCCATCCGATGGACCGTCTAGCTCGGCCGCCGGCTCTGGATCAGTGACTTTCCAGAGTCCCGAGATGGCGACAACGACAGAGCATGCACTCTTGCTCGAGGCTCTGCTCAAGGCCGTTCTCTGGGTCGGCTGGGCGCGCCCTGCGCTCGGCGGCGATGCGGGAGTGCTCGTTGCCCAGCTGCTCGAAGATGCTGAGCGCCTCGTAGGACGCGCCCCCATCTTTTCAGGCATGCTCCTCGCAACCACACACGGGGTCATCTCCAACGTCGCGCTGCCCACCATGCCTGCCTCCGTCGTCGCGCGCATCCTGGCGGCGCTCGTCGCCCTCGGGTCCCCGGCCAACCTCATCAAGGCCGTTCGCGATGGAGTCGCCTCGCCACACTTGCACGTGTACAACACGGCCCCACACCCGACGACACCCGGTGCTGTCGCCCTCCTCGTCACCGAGATTGCAAACATTGTCCTCGCGCGGTCGCTCACCCCAGCACCCGAGGTCACCCAGGACGCGTTCGTCAACCAGACCCAGTCACCCGGGGCCATGCAGGACCTCGCCACATCGCCCATCTGGAAGAACCAGACTGAAGCACTCCTCGCCGAACCGGCCTCCCCTTCTGAACCAGGTCTCTACAGCGACCCAGAGTGCCAATTCGTGCTCGACAACGTCGACAAGCTTGCCCTTGCGTGGTGGCAAGAGCTTAATGACGAGCCCACAGGCTCAGGATTCTCCATCCCTGGCTCCTTCAACAACGCAGACAGCAACGGTCGCCGCACCACGCTACTCAGCCTCAGCGCCCATAACGAGGACGACGTCTACCTCACTGTCGCGGTGCTGCACACGCTCAACCTCCTGGCACTGCACCAGGGCGACGCCGACGGCCCACAGCTTGCTCGCCTCAAGCTTCTCCTGTCCGAGAACTCGACGGTTACAGATGCGCGCGTCCTGCAGGCTGCGTTCGTTTGTGTTGCCATCTTGGTCCGCAAGTGGGTCTACCACCTTAGGTATCGTTTGCTGACAGAGAAGCTACCCTTCCCTCGGCACATCACTGACCCACCACCTTCGCCGTCTCCTCATGTCGCCTCTTCCTGCGCTCGAGAGCGAAGTGTCGTCCGTGGGCACAGACCTCTCACCCACAATCTGCGCGGCTTCCACTGCTCTGGCCATGTGCATCGACATGTCATCCAACGACGATGCCATCTCGTCCACGCTCTATTCGCTTCTGGGCGTGCTCAACCACGGGTCGACGATCGCACCGGGCGCCATGTCCGTGCGCTCAATGCCTATGGCGGGTGTCACCGATTCGTCGCGCTCCGTCTCGGGTGTCAAGCGCACAGAGGAGCAGCGCGCGCTCATCAGCACGACCGCCGTCGAGATTGTCTCGCGCCTCGCGCTGGACACTGGGCGCGAAGATGTAAGTTTGGGCCGTGCCCAAATGCGTGACGCTAACGATAGATTATCCACCTTGGCATCTCGCTCCTCCTTCAACGCCTTCGGGGCGTGGACATTGCCACAGAATCGGCAATTGTCACCAACCTCGTCCCACTGGCGCTCGCAGGATCCAATGCCGAGCTCGTTGAAGTGTATCGCGCGTTTTCGCAGCTTTCGAGGTCGTCGCATCCAGAAGACCCGCGCACATCGTCCAACGCCGTGCTCGCCGCCCAGACCCGCCTCGCCAAGGGTCTGGGTGATCGCCTCGATGCCGCTGATGGGTACCTCTTTGAGCTCCTCACGCTGTTTGTCGACAAGGGCACGCAGACACAGATGGTCACGATGGGCACCGGTCTCGAGACGCGTGACAAGGAGAAACTGGCAAACTTCCGGGCCGATAGCGAGAAGCGCGCGTCGGACATGAAGGCTGGTCTCGCGGGACTGTTGCTTCCTATCTCCGAACTGCTTTCGCACAAGGACTATCACCCAGACGAGAACCCGTCACCCGAGATGGTTGCCCTCTTCCGCAACCTCTGGCTCTTGTGTGTCGTGTTCGGCCTCAGCGGCCGCCCCGGTGCTTCGCGCATGTCTGAGATTGAGCAAAATGCTCTGGCATCGATTGCCGAAAAGACGCCGGTGCTCGTTCTCGAGAACGCCAACGACTTTGTGGGCAGCGAGCTCGAGTACAACACTGTGCTGCGCAAGGACTTTGGCTCATCGGTGAGTGTATCTGTGTGGCACCGCTGATAATTTTAGATCCACAGCAAGATGCGGCAGATGGTCACCGATCTTTTGCCCAGCAAGTACTCGTCGGACATTCGCAACATGACCACACCGCAGCTCGCGCTCGTGGTTGCGATCAACGATCTGGAGGAGATGCGCACCCTGCGTTGCCGCCCGTCGCAGATCTTGCAGTACTTTTGCAACGACTCGATCAACAGGAGCGTCATGTCGGGACCACTTACCGGGATTGCCCACAAGCTCGCGTCCGTGTTCCTCAAGCAGCTCAGTCGCCAAGTCGTCTCGCACCGGCTTCCGCCCACTGTCAATGACGAAGTGTGCAAAATGCTCGTCGCTTGCACCCACCGCATGCGCAAGGTCCGCGAAATGGCCCTTGCCTATGTCCGCCAGATCCTCGAGGTCTTCTCCTCGCTCATGTGCGACCGCAAGATTGTGTTTACACTGCTCGAAATCCTTACGCTCTTGCGCCGAGCGTGCGAAATGCAGTACACGGACGAGTACTCGCCCGTGCACTTTTTCAAGTCGGACAAGCTCGACCTCACCCTCGTCCTTACCGACGATTATTCCGTGCGCAACGAGATCACAACGCAAATGTACACGGTCGCGCGGACGTGGTTTACCCTCGCCATCTCGCGCGCGCCCCTCGAGGTCCAGTCCATGCTGCAGGCGTACCTCAACACGTCGCGTGATGTGCTTCTCATTGACAGCGTCGAGATGGGTGCCGGTGTCGCACTCCACTTTTCCAAGGCCATTTCGCGCCTCGACCGTCAAGAGAGTGAGTTGAACCAACCCAAGTGGTTTACTGACTACAGACTTGATGCCCAACATTGGTGGCTGGCCGTCGGACAGTGCCAACTTATTTGCGAGCCAGTACGCTGCCAAGAATTACCACGACGGCGAACTGAGTGGCGCACGACATGTTCTCAAGCTTGGCCTCGAGTCGCTGCAAAAGGCGCCGCCTCACCTGTCGTCGTTTGGCGAGCGCCAGGCGTTCAAGGCACAGATGAACGAGGCAATCGCAAAGGTCCACACCAAGAACTCGATCACGGTCCCCGAGATTCGTCGCCTGCTCCTCCGCGCTGCGGCTGTGCTCAACACGTCACCGCAGCTGGACGCCGACATTTTGCACAGTATTGTCGCCCTCCCCATGGCTGCTTTTACGCCGCTGTCAATCGCCGCCGGTGTGGACGCGTGGACGTGGCTCGTCCGTCAACATCCCGAGGCCGAGACGCCGCTTATTGGCGAAATCTCTGCTGGCTGGCTCGGCACCATCAAGGCAGGCAAGGGCTTGTTCAGTACAAGCATGAAGTGAGTGCATCAGTGGGTGGGGGGGGACTAACAGTAGTTACCACGACCCGTTCACGCGGCCGATTGAGTACTCGCCCACCAACAAGCGTGTCATGGACGTCGAGATGGCCAAGGCTCGCCGTCTGCTCCGCCCCCACCTGTTACTGGTGCAGATTCTCTCGAGCCAGTTCCAGTCGGCAAAGTACCGCTCGCCGGGGATCATGGTCTCGCTTGCGCGACTCATGCTCCGGTCGCTCGCATCGTACAAGCAGATGAGCACACATCCGCTCGCTCGCGAAGTGCGGTTCTCGTTGCTCCTGTTTGGGTTCCAGATTCTCGCCAGTAGCCGCATGGAGGCGCTGCTCGAGCTGCGGTTCCGCGACGCACTGTTCACTGCGGCGTTTGCGTGGTTTGCCGTGCGGCCCCAGTGGTCGTTTGGCAGTGACCGGATCCAGGTCGGCGCCGAGATTCGTCTCCTCCAAGACTTTATGAATGCCGTCCAGGAGGACCACATCCGTGGCGACCACTCGACGTCGTCGATGACGGACCGTGCAGCCGCGTGGCTCATTCCTGGTACGTAACGACGGCAACTAGAGTGGACGTTTTCTGACACTTCAGGGTCGGCATCGTTACAGGACTATGTTGGACAGCACCGGGACCGGGTGCGTCTCATGCAGCTCCTTGTTGAGAGTGAGATCAACCGTCTCTTGGTATGGAGCAACCCGACCAACGACCGGAACCGCAACTTTGCGACTCCCGGAGCGATTGAGGGCGCCGTCTCGAACGAAGAGTGGCCACGACTGGTTCAGCGCGCATGGAAGTACAGCCCACCAATGGCGGTGCACATGTACGAGCGGTTCAAGAACCCGGCTGTGCAGACCGAGCTAGTCAAGCTGGTCCGTGGCAACCCCAAGGCCGTGCTCGACGTTCCCGAGGCGCTCGCGTTCTTCATTGGCGACAAGCTCGACCAGAATGTGCGCGGCATTATCCGCTGGCTGCTCATCTGGTCCCCGCTGCCGCCAGTCGAGGCGCTCAACTACTTCCAGCCGCGGTACACCAACCACCCGATTGTGCTGCAGTATGCGATGCGTGTGCTCGAGCAGCACCCTGTGGACCTGACCTTTTTCTTTGTGCCACAGGTCGTGCAGGCATTACGCAACGACCCGCTCGGCTATGTCGAGCGGTTCATTTTCGAAACGTCCAAGATTTCGCAGCTCTTCTGCCACCAGATTATCTGGAACATGAAGGCCAACACGTACAAGGATGACAATGCGAGCGAGCCCGACCCGATGAAGCCGCAGCTGGACCGGATGGTTGAGATGATTGTCGAGTCGCTCTCGGGCAAGGCCAAGGCGTTTTACGTCAAAGAGTTTACATTCTTTGACGCCGTCACGTCGATTTCCGGCAAGCTCAAGCCGTACATTAAAAAGACAAAGCCCGAGAAGAAGGCCAAGATTGACGAAGAAATGGCCAAAATCAAGCTCGAAGTGGGTGTCTACCTGCCGTCCAACCCCGATGGCGTCGTTGTCGATCTCGACCGCAAGTCGGGCCGTCCGCTGCAGAGCCACGCAAAGGCGCCGTTCATGGCCACGTTCAAGGTCCAAAAGGAGCGGCTCGAGCTGCTGCCAAACTCGGATCTCGACGCGCCAGAGGAAGAGCTCGTGCAGACCAAGTTTGACGTGTGGCAGTCTGCCATTTTCAAGGTCGGCGACGACTGCCGGCAGGACGTGCTCGCGCTGCAGCTCATTGCCATGTTCAAGAATGTCTTTACGGGGCTGGGTCTCACGCTCTACCTGTTCCCGTACCGTGTGACGGCGACTGCGCCCGGTTGCGGCGTGATTGATGTGGTCCCGAACGCGACGTCGCGCGACGAAATGGGCCGCGCGCAGATCAACGACCTCGTCGAGTACTTTGTCGACAAGTATGGCGGCGTCGACACGGTCGCGTTCCAGAACGCCCGCCTCAACTTTATCCAGTCCATGGCGGCCTACTCTGTCGCATGCTTTATCCTGCAAATCAAGGACCGCCACAATGGCAACATTATGATCACGGGCGACGGCCACATTGTGCACATTGACTTTGGCTTTTTGTTCGACATTGGCCCCGGCGGGATCAAGTTTGAGGCCGGCAGTTTCAAGCTCAACCGCGAAATGGTCGCGCTCATGGGCGGCGCAGACTCGCAAGGGTACCGCATGTTCACAGACCTCACCATCAAGGCCTACCTCGCCATCCGGCCCTATGTCGACCAGCTCGTCGACACGGTCGCCCTCATGCTCGGCACGGGCCTGCCGTCGTTCAAGGGCGAAGGCACCATTGTCCGCCTCCGCGACCGCTTCAAGCCTCAGCTCACAGAGCGCGCAGCCGCAGAGTACATGATGGGCATTATCCACAATGCCCACCAGAACATGCGCAGCAACATTTACGACGGGTTCCAAAAGCTCCAGAAGTGGGTATAGCGCATATGTGCAAAGCTGACGGCAGTGGTATTCCTTACTAGCGACGGGGTTGGTAGCGTGTAGGATTTGGTTGCACTCGGGACTGCAGTCCCCCTTGGAACGGTTACCCGACTCTTGTTGTTTGGACCTCTCCAGATACGATCTCACGGAACGGCCTGCCTAGACCTAACGTGTCGTAATGGTACATGCATGTGATCTACACTATCCCCCACGCCTCCGCTCGGCGTCTACTTGCGCATGAGGAGAAAGACGTTTTCGCCCACGACGACGTTTGCGAGGTGGCGGTAGTTCCCGCGGAGGGCCATGAGCAGGCCCCCAAAGGAAAAGTAGGCCGTCGTCATGTTTTCCGCCTTTTGCGCGTCGTCGAATTTGTACACCTTGCCGTAGCACACATAGTCGTAGTCGTTGGCGAGCCCCTGGTCGTCGGCGCGCCACAGCTCGCGCTTGACCTTGCGCGTCGCCGTCCCGTCGTCGTCGCCGTTCTGGGATCCGGACGCGGCAGCAGCAGCGTCGTCTTCGGGCTTGAGGCTGCGCGCGAGCGCGAGCGCAAACACGTCCTTGTCCGCGAGGGGGTAGAGCTCGTTTGCAATGTCGAGCGTCAGCGACATGCCCAGGTCGCGCGACGAGGCTTCGATGCGCGAGACGCGGTCAAACTTTTTGCCGTCCTTGTCGACAGACTGGGCGTTAGCGGTGGTACTTTGGAGGGGGGACGCGGGAGGAGACGGTCTGGGATGGAAAAGGGGAAGGTGACAGGCGAAGAGATAAAGCAAATGAAGTCACAACCAAGTGGACACAGGACAGGGTACACGATGACCTGCGTTACCCACAACAGAGGTAGTCACAACAACAACCCATCAACGGGACCAGCCCACATCTCCGTTCGGCGCGAATCCACCGATTCAATTCCCACTGCCCACAAGCTCTTCAAGGCAGACAGTACGGCTCAGCGCACGACTCGCCAGCTCGCGCTTCCGTTGATGGCACCCATACCTGGTCTCCCGTATGCTCATCAGAGCCAACCCGGTGGGTCGCGCCAGCATTCGTCCAGCATGGTCACAATGGTACCTCTCAAACCACCACTGTGTCCAGAGGCATACCTCGATCTACACCAACACTTTGTCACTCGTACACAGCGACGAAGACGAACGGCCACTCGCACTCACCGTCACCGTGAACCGGTCCTCGAAGATGATGTTGGAACGCTCGTCCATCGTGTGGATCCAGGGGAGGTGGTGCGGTTCGGAGCGTGGGGTGGGTACGTCTGGGCTCGTCGGTCGGCGCGCGCGAGGAGGCGAAGACGAGTTTTGAGTGTCGATGAGAATGCAGCTGTCGGCAAGTTGATAGTTTCTATGTCGAGTTCGTCGAGATTGTCGCATGTCGATTGCTGTTGTCGAAATCTCTTCATTCCGGCCTCACGTGTCCCCCACGTGGGATCTTTTACTTTTTATTTGGCCCTCCACCCTTGCCGTCCGCCCGCGCTTTGCCCGTTGGTTGGTTTTTTGCCATCGCCATCGACTCTTGTCCCCTCCTCGATCCCCAACACACCCCCGCAAAATCCACTCCGACACCGTCGCGAGTCTGCCATCGGCCATCAATCAGCACATTTGCCATCGACCCCGAGCACGCTCTCCCCTATACGAAAACTAGTAGAGTAGACTTGCGCAGTCTTCTCCTACCCCAACTCCCCAACTCCCCTCCCCCCCTCCCCGCAGCGTAAAAAGTAGCCCGAGCCACCATGTCGCACGCCGACCACACCCGCGACCCATGGTACGTCCCCGAGCTGTTCTTTTTTTTGTTGCTGCTTGCTCACGCCCAGCCCGTACGTCATCCTGAACGACTTTGGCGGTGCGTTCGCCATGGGCGCCATTGGCGGCGGTATCTGGCACGGCATCAAGGGCGCGAGGAATAGTCCCCGGGTGAGTATGCGTTTTGCCGGGGGTGGAGTCGGGCGGGGGGTGTTGCGGGGGCAGGAAACGGGGTTGTCACGGGTCGTCACTGGTCTGGGTCTCGTTTGGGAGGATGAGTGACGGTGTTGTATCGGTACCACGACTCCGTCGGTGATGCCAGGAGACGGGGAGCACTTGCGCGGCGGCGCTCGGCTTTGCTCGGACCTTGCCGCGCCTTACTTCTCCGTCTTACATCTCCGTCCCACTCGCGACCCGAGCCCAACCCGCAACCCAAGCCCGAAATCCACTCGCACGTAACATACTAACAACCCCCAGGGTGAGCGCCTCGTCGGCTCGCTGAGCGCCATCAAGGCGCGCGCGCCCGTCCTCGGCGGCAACTTTGGTATCTGGGGCGGCCTGTTTTCGACATTCGACTGCGCCGTCAAAGGGTACAGGCAGAAGGAGGACCCGTGGAACGCCATCATCTCGGGTTTCCTCGTCGGTGGCACGCTTGCCTTCCGTTGTGAGTAACAGTAGCTGTGGTGTGGGCGCGTGTGAGCGGGGTCGTGGCAATACGTGAGGGTAGTATGTGGGGGTAGTTTCCCAGCTACTCAATCGCCTTTGCCTCGGCTTCGTCTCACCCGGCCTCATGACGCCCATCTCCATATCCAGGATATCGCTCACACGCAGCCGGCCCCAAGGCAGCCCTCGGCGGCGCCATCGGCTGCGGTATCCTCCTCGGCGTCTTCGAGGGCGTCGGTGTCCTCATGAGCCGCGCGTTTGCCCAGCCCGTCCCCGCCATGCAATGTGAGTATCCCCAACCCCACTCCAGCGAGGTCCCATCCCCGCATACTCACACCACAGTACCCGAGCAGGCACCAGCACAGGCTATTGCGTGAGCGCGAGCGTGAGCACCAGCATGGCATGCGGATGGCATGCTGCCACGCATGTAGGGCGGCCCCGACCGCACCATTGTACTATGCCAGGATTCCATACCCTCTCCTCTCATGCATACATCGATAGCGATGGCGACGGGCGATGGCTACAGCCACGACCACGGCCACGGTGGCGACAGGATGGGATCGGGTGGGTGGCGGGGCGCGGTGGCTGACGCTCGAGTGGCTGGTGCTGAGCCTCTTACACTTCATCTCACATGGCATCTTACTTTGCGGTCAATCGAGGTCGTCCCTTTGCGGTTACAGTAGTCAAGGTCATCTGCACAAGTGTCCTCCCAAGTACTCTCGCTCTTGTGAGGGCGGGGTCGACGGCAGCCAGAACCTTGACTCTTCTACTGACGAGCATTCCACAGCCTTATATCATCTCCACGACTGTCGGTAACTCTCATGCCAAATGACAAAGCCATGTCCGTATGACAGCTCGGAACTGACATGTACCCTACTGAGAAACATGTCACATCACATACTAGATTGCCCCTTGGTGGCAGGTGAGTCTTGCTGGCATAACATATCCAGTCCTTGTTGGCATGGCCGCCTAGCCGACATTCGGCCGACCCATTGGGACGTACGAGATATGGAACTTGCGCCCAGAAGTGCATTTGACCTGGCGCGCCCTCCATCGTGTGCGCTCTGATGATACTCGGTAAGCGTAGGTACGAAGGAGAGCTGTTCTGTGTGGAACGACCCTACCCCCTCCCACTGGTTCTCGACGTGCAGCTACCACACTTGTACACTTGCCGAGTCCAGCAGCAGGCCAGGGGTATTGAGGGCAGTCCTGCAAGTCTGCCAGAGACGTAACTGGGCGACTGTGAATGATACCCTGCAGCATGTCTTACACCACATCACGTCGCTTGTTCCATCGCTAGCTTACAGATTGGAGAATCGCCAGTCAGGCGCAGTGAACAGCCGGGACGGAACCGCCACCAACCATGCTCCAAAGTCGGTCGGCGTGTGCATGGATAACTAGCTAGCTGGCGTGTATAGAAACAACGGAAATAATCTACTACAAAAGAGCGCCCAAACTGGGCGCCGCGTACCCGCTCTTGCAGGTAAAACGCTCTACACGCTCTAGACACCCTCGCTGGCCTTGTGCTCCTTCTCGCCAAAGCGCTCCTTGTAGCACCGAGACACCTTGGCGAGGGCGCGCAGGTCCTGCTTGAGAATCTCGTCGACGACGGCGGCTGCGTCGTCATACTCGGCCAAGTCGCCGTTGCGGAGGTGGTTGAGGGTGGCGAGGTTTTGCGCGACGGCGACCTCGAGGAGGCGGCGGCGGCGCTTGAGCTCCATCTGGGACGTGGTGCTGAGGGCCTCGAGGATGGGTTCGGTCGCGGGCTGGCGCTCGTGGTGTGTCTCGCCCTCGGTCCAGGCCTCGTCGCCTTGGTAGAAGCTCATCGTGAGGAGGCGAACGACGACAATGAGTGTCGTGCCCACCAGGAGAAGGATGGGGATCCAAAAGCAGTCAAAGGGCGCGACGCCGTCCTCGGACTTTATGGCTGCCCACATGCCCAAGCCCCCGCCGCCGATCATCAGCCACATGGTAAAGATGATGGCAGCAGCGCCAGCGCCGAGGACGGTGGGGATCGCATACAGGCTCGCCGCGAAAGAGACGGTACCGAGCGAAAAGAGAATGAGGTAGCCGAAAAGATGGAGAAAGCCAAAGATTCCCCCCGGGGCCGGGCTGTTGCCCGTCAACGCCAGCGCGATGATGACGGGAAGGCCGAGGATGGCGAGCCAGCTCGCCGAGCGCACCAGGAGCATGCGGAACGCAGGCGTCAGGACCTTGGACCGCGCGAGCGCAGGCATGAGGGACCGCGGCGACGCGTGGTCGGGAGCGGGAGCGTCGGTGGTTGGCAGTTGAGAATAGGCCGCCATGATGTACGGTGGGCGTGGGCGATAGAGAGTGAACAGAGGTGGGCGAGAATGAGACGACTCGGGGCGGTTAAGTAGCCGTGTTGGGGCACAGAGTTGTGCTGTGGGCAACACGTCGACGATGATGTGTTGATCTGAACAATGTTGGGTGGCCAAGAGTTTTGTGCTCGATGCGCAATGCGATGCACCTCCCGGGGATGGGCGCCCTGCATGACGCACCGTACGGTGGTGGAGCGCTTCAGGCACGAACCAAGGCCCGTGCCGTCTCGGCTAGCCCGGCAAACCGGGGGTGATCGTCATCGGTCATTGCGGCCGAGTGGCGGCAACAAAACTCTAGCAACCGATGTCACCGGTGGAGGCACTCAGGCACACAACTCAGCCGCCCACCCGCGTCCATCTCTGCGCTTCCATCGTGACCACCCCTTCACTCCTTGCCATTCCACCATGCTCTCCCGCCTCCAGGTGCTTGCGACCACAACTCGCCCGCTAGCCCGCACACCTCTCGCACGCGTCCCGGTCCGGGCACTTGCGGCGCGCGCGTACTCTGCGTCGACGGCACCGGCACCGACGCGCGCCTGCCCGTCGTGCGGCGCCGCGATCCCGCTCCCGGCCTCGCCATGCCCAAAGTGCGACAAGCTCATCCCCATCCCCGCGGGCCTGTCGCTGCACTCGCTCCTCGCCGTGTCCGACCCCGCCGTCAAGGCTGCTGCGTCCGAGGGCTCGGCATCAACAGTTGATATTCCCGTAGAGCTCGCTACCCTCCCGGCTCACGGGTACGACCTCGACGCGCGCGACCTCCGCAACCGCATGCTCCGCCGCCAGCAGGCCCTCCATCCCGATCGGTGGGGGCAGCAGGGCGACGAGCAGAACGACCTCGCGGCCGACTTGAGCGCGAGGATTAATCGCGCGTATGAGGTGTTGGCGAATCCGTTGCGGCGCGCAGAGTATATCGTGAGTTTCCAGTTGGGGGAACTTGTCGGTGTTGAGCGTGCTGGAATGCCAGCTCGTTTGGGAACGAAACTTGCACACATTGTGCGATGTGCCATGTGAGGAGCATCACTAATGCCGCCAGCTGGAACAATACGGCAAGGACACACAAGAGCAGGACAAGCTCGAGCGACACGACCTCTTGGTGGAGATTCTCGAGGCGCGCGAGGAGCTCGAGGACACACATGACCGTGACCAGATTCAGGATATTTACGACGATAACCATGGTGCGTGTGGTATTTGTGGAGATGTGAAGAGGGTGGGCGTTTCTGGGCGCGACCAGGTGGAGACGCTGGCGACGGCCCATGACGGAAGCAAGACGAAGGCAGGGAGAAAGCATGGCTCCAGTCTGCTCTGAAACAGCTGCGATGGAACCAAGATGGAGCGGGCAGGAGGCGACAGCCTGCCGAGCAAACAGGAAAGGGTGAAGGTGTTGGCACCCTGTGGCGGCGCCCGTCTACCCCCCTCAAAACTCACGAACGGACACTCACTCTCCCAGCAAAGGTCCTCGAGGTAGAAAAGGGCATCAAGGAGGCATTCTCCAAGGACCCACCCGACATCCATGCTGCCAAGGAGCTGGCGGTAGAGCTAAAGTACTGGCTTCAGCTCGAGGAGGCAGCAAAGGACAAGCTGTAATATGCATTTTCTCGGGGAGCAATCTAAACTTGGCAAACTCATGGTCGTGGGGCGCTGCCTGACTCGCACAGGCAGTACGGGGTGGAGTAAATACCACAAGTTTGACTACTGAGGACGTACAATTCGACGATGGGGTAGCACTCTGTACACGTATCTGCATGCTCTGCAGCGCAGTCTCTTTGGTGGGTTCGGGTGTCCTCATTGACGATCTCAACCCCGGTTAGATGGTGGACAGGAAGGCATCACTCTGTAAGGGGGAATGACACAAGGACACGTCCAATCCTCCTGAAAATGATGGTGGGGGTTGAGGCGCGGGGGGGGGGGGGGGGGGTTTGGGAGTGAGGGTGTTGAAGAGCATCTTATCTGATGGAGTGACGGCACGACTGAGCGATACGGCACGACACAAGATGACCCGCAAGTCACCGCGCTAGAACCCCTTTCCGGCACTTCATACGAGCTGGCATTGCCCATGAATACGAGTTTGCTCCTCAGCCCATTCTCAATATATTCGTTCCACCAGAAACAATCCTTGGCCGACTGTACGGTTCTATTGAGGTGAATCGTGACACTGTGGAATCATGACACCGTGTGTGCGCCCATCTACCACGGCAACTCGAGGGGCGGCGGCTTGTTCTCCACATCCGCTCCCATGACTTCTACAGCGTTGCCAATACCCTTTGCGCCCTCTGTCACAGTCAGCTCCTTGGCATCTCCGGGTCGGAAGACTTACGCGGCGCCCAAAACTTGCCCGACATCGAGAGGTCGAGCTTGTCTGCAAACGCTGCAATGCCGGGGACAGCCTGTTCTGGTGTGATTGCTGGGGGAGGGCATTAGTGCTTCGGAAGTGTCTCATGCGGAGAGCTGGACTCACCACCGCCCGAGTCATAGGCGTCGGCAAAGCCGGCGCCCTTGGTCATTTCTGCTGTTAGTTCTGCTTGCCACCACGGAGTCTTGCTCTACGAACCTGTGCGAAGGAAGCCAGGCTGTGAGGTGGTCAGCCACTCCGTTATGGGCTCTTCAGACGGCTCACGTGGATCATCGCCACGGGGACGTCACTCTTGGCGAGGTCAAAGGAAAGCAGGCGGCCGATCATGTTGGCCGCGGCCTTGCTTGCATGGTGGCCAAACATGCCACCACCTTCGCCCGGAGTTCGCAGTGCGATTGAACCGCCCTCCGATGTGACGATGATGATCTTGGCCTTGGGCGCGAGCGACTTGGATTCGGCACTGGTTTGGCGTGTCAGTGGCGTGCACGTCGAATGATATCAAGACTCACAGTGCTTGGATGACAAAGACTGGCGCCACGGCGCAGACGGTGTACATGTCAATCTCGGCCTGCCACTTTGCTTGACCGAATTTCTGCAACCGTCAGAGCACGGAGAGCGAACCGCGGGCCCCCTATTCACCTCGGGAATGAGGATACCAGCGACATAGTACACAAGGTCCACCTTTGCGCCGTCGAGACCCTTGACGATCGTTTTATCGACGTCGGGGTGGGATGCGTCCACGCCCGAGATGGCCTTTACACCCGCTGGGAACTCGGGCACGGTTTTGCGCACAGTTGCATATACCGTTCCGAGCTTGGCGTAGTGGTGGACGAGGGCCGCGCCGAGGCCGCGTGATGCGCCTACAATTAGGGTCGAGGGCTGGGGTTAGGAGGTCATTCTTGCTGATCTCGTACCATGGTTTATCAGGTGAGAATGGATAGGAAAGCAGAGGCAACATGGGAAGATGCTCGGTGATGCTCCGAGATCGGTTGTTGGGAAGTTGCTAGCTCGTTGCTGTCAAGATCGCTGACGTCACTGATGACAGGTTGCCACAATCAAGAACCGCAGATATCCGCCTGATAAGAAGCAACTGGCTGTCAGTAAGGAGGCAGGTGGCCGACAAAGATGGTATGATGGCTACTTCAGAATAGCGCACCTATGGAGCAGAGCTGCGCACATCCGGACTACTACGCTGCCAATCATCCCTTTCGTCACCCCAGTCCCATTCGCCGAATGTCCACCCAAGCCCACTATCTGAATGAAGGCGCGCGACGATGTGGATCAAAGCTTATTCGTATCGGTGTTGCTCCTGGTTCTAACGTGAGCCATCACGGTCGTATCTTCACTCCAGTCGAGGGTAGAGAATGAGGGTAGCGAATGAGCTAATCCGCAAAAGGAGCAACTGGGGCCATGGGAATGAGGACGGCGGGCGAGCCGCAATGCTGTGACGCCAAGGTGAACCCAGCCACCTGGGCCTTACCCACAACTGCCTCTTGGGCTATACACGCTTGCGCCTCACAGCGGAGTGAGCATGTGCATACATGGCACCAGAACTAAAAATATATATACAACGGGGCCAAGCCCCCCTCTCATGTCCCGGGCAATTTTCTATCTCCTCCGTACACACAGATGGCCAGTGCTAGGAATCGAACGCGCGGGCGGGACGGGTAAGTGGCTGGGGGCCCTGTTTCATTTTTCTATCTCTTGAGAGTGGCCCTGACGCTGCCCCCCCCACAGAAATTCGGCCATATCGCCGGATATGTCGGTCGATACACCAATTGTGACTATGTATTAGCGCCAGGGCCTCCACCTCGTCATAGTGGTGATTTCCTCGACCTGGATTTCACAACATGCAACTTGCTGCGTCCGTTACGTCACTGTAGTCCTGTGACAAGGTAGCGGCCAACGTGACTCAACTGTCGCGAACCATGTACCATGTGTGCTCACCCCATCCCCACTTCTGCAACCCTACTGCTCTCCAACAGCGACCTGCCCCACCTCCAGCGACCTGTTAACCTCCTAGGTGTGGACTCTGCTAATGACGCGCTACCCAGACGACGTGACTGAGATCCGCGGTGACAATGTGGTGTTGCGCGCACACGTCGAGTCGGACATACCCGCCATCGTTGCCAACTGCAACGACGCACGGACGCTTCAATGGCTACCGCTGCCGCAACCGTACGGCGACGAGCAGGGGCGGCAGTTTGTGGAGACTGTCCGCAAGAAATGGGAGGATGACACAATGTACTCGTGGGCGATCGAGGTCGATGGCGAGTACGCTGGGACGATCAACCTGGAGCGCCGCTCGCCAGCCTGCTGGGACATGGGTTTCAACGGGCACCCTAACGTTCGCGGTCGTGGCGTGATGACAGCTGCAGCGCGTCTTGTGGTGTGGCACGCGTTTGACAGCATGGGACTCCAAACGGTCTGCTGGCGGACGGGGCGGGGCAACTGGGCGTCCCGGCGAGTCGCTTGGGGAGTCGGGCTCGCCGTGGACGCAACGTTGCCCAACCAGAATGTCAATGCGCGCGGGGAGACCCAGGATCAGTGGGTGGGCCATGTCGACGCGGACGGATGGAAAGGCGTGCCGCAGCATCCTTGGTGGGTGCCGCCAGTACTCCATGTTGCGGATATTCGACTGCGTCCATGGCGAGACGACGACCAGGTACCGGACGAGGCTTCCCAATCGTGGCTCGGCGACAAGTGCCCAACGCCCAATACGTTCAGCGCGTGGCTGCTCCGCTGCCGCGAGCGCATGGCGGCAGGCGAGGCAATCTTCTGGTGCATCAGCGACTCCCGAACCGATGCGTCATTGGGCCACGTCCAGCTGCTTAATCTGGACAGCGATACTGGTCACCTGGGATACTGGCTGTGTCCGCGCGTTCGGCGTCATGGCCTCCTTCACCATGTCCTGGACACGGTCCGCGAGCATGCGTTTGCCGAACGCACGAGTCTTTCCGGCGATACGGGCTTGGGCCTGCATCGCCTCGACGCGACGAGCGAGGCCACCAATCTGCAGGCAGTGCGTATGCTGCGGCGCGCAGGGTACAAAATGTGGGGCGAGCAGCGTGGGATCAGGGCCCACCGCGATGATACCCCGAAGGTCATGCTCAACTGGGAGCTGCTTCAGACAGACGACGTCGAGGCACAGCGGGTCGTTCCACGCATCATTCCCGTGATCGAGGTTGGCAAACTCAAGCTGCGACCGTGGACCGCTACCGATGGTCAAGCTCTGCCCGAGACCGTCGACGAGGCCGCGCAGAAGTTTATGCCCGCAAACGCTCAACCGACACCGCAGACATTTGACGCGTGGCTGCTACGTCGCAGCCGATTTGTCGACTCGGGCACCACCGTCGGCTGGTGCATCGCCGATGCCAAGACTGACACTCCCCTCGGCGACTTCTGCATCTTTCACATTGGGGATGGAACGGCGACTTCTGCAGAGGTTGGCTACTGGCTCCTCCCTGCGTCCCGCGGTCGCGGCATCTTAACAACCGTTATGGACCGGGTGGTAAAGCATGCCTTTGCCCACACGTGCGAAGGCGGCCTCGGGCTCACCCGTCTCCACGGCCAGACAGACCTGGACAATATTGCATCACGAAAGGTCTTTAAAAGGGCGGGCTTCCGGCAGTGGGGCCAGGATCGTGAGGCGTACACCGCCGCAGACGGCGCTATCAACGACGGCGCCTATTTCGAGCTTCTCATCACAGACGACCGCACAAAGCCTGCTCAGGATTACGAGCTGCCTATTGCACGACAGCAGTAGTTCGAGGGAGGTCCATTGAGGGCCGAGCCAGGTGGCGGGCGGCTGAACACCCCCCAAACCCTAACGATTACCTTGCACTGGTCATTCGGTCCAGAAGCTTCATATAGTCGGGGTGAACCTGGTCTGCCTAGCGGCGCGTCGACTTGGCGGCATGACCCACCTCGCTCAATCCCCACGTGCATCACACTGGTTCCCCACCTCTTCGCGCCTTGTAGAAGATGCTGCATTTGGTTGGGCCTCGTGGTCGTCGGTACTACCTGACTCATCATGTATACAGTTGTTGTAAAACCCAAGACGCATGTCGCGTGTGAGAGACCTCGCAATCGACTGCCCTCATGCTATTTAACTCCACCTCCTCTTTGTAACGCGTACTTTTGCTTCCTGTTCGTTCGCCAAGACTATAGCCGTGGTGCCACCAGCATGACTTGTTTCCAGCTACTTGAGAGACGGAGACTGGGTGGAATGGGGTCAGAGTACAGTAGTGTGACCAGTTCCTTGACATGGCTTATGAGTGCCAAAATGGAAGCATCTCGCGCGTACGAGTCGTTTTATTTTGCCACTCTGTCGCATGTCGCACGTCGCAGCTCGGGCGATCAGGCACGTCCCCGTTGTTGCCACCCTCTCTCACCGAGCGACCCGAATGCTCCCGCTCGTTTTGTGTGACGCTATTGACAGCGCACGATCCATGCTCATGCCACTTCATCCATCATCCTCCCTCCTCGCATTGCATCGTGCACCACCACCCACACTCCTACAATGTCGACCATCGTCGACGCCCGCCCACGCGGGGCATACATTGCCGCCGACTGTCCAGAGTGCGTCCCCGACTCGGCTGTGAACGGCGAACGGAGTGGCGAGGCGCGCAGCAGTGACGCGGGAGGCGCGAAAACATGTCCTGGTGCGACGGCGGTTGGGTGTGGAGCGAGCGTGGACCGGCGTGGAGCTGCGTGTAACAACGTGTAGCAACGAGCACGCTGCCAGTGTCAATACCGATACTGCTGCTCCCTGTCCGCCCGCTGGACACGCCCTGCATCCTGCGTCCTCGCCTTTACGCTCCTGCCTCGCACTGCAGCATGCAGTTCCTCGTATCCGCCCACATCCTCTAGCTTATCAGCTAACCCCCAGATGCCACGCACCACAGGAATACCTCGTGCCCCCGACCTACATTGGTGGGCTCCGTGTGCGCTGCGCGTCCTGCCGCGCACTCTGGCCGCACCCGCAGCCGCCCCCGCGCGCCAGCACAGCCGGAGCCAGCGCAGGAGGCACGGGCACGGGCGCCGGTGGGTCGGGCGGCACGACGCCTGGCGGATCGCGGCGCAGGGGGATCGGGACAGACGACAACCCCCTCGACATGGCATACTATGACGTCCTCGGCTTGCCTGCCACCGCGACGACCGAGGAGATTAAAAAGGCTTACCGCCGTCTCGCGATCAAGCTGCACCCGGATAAGGTGAGCCGGCGCACGGGCGCGGAAGGATGCGGAGGTTGCGGACGGGGTCGAGAGTGGGAGTCGGGGCGGGGGAAGTGGGTGAGGGTGTAGCATGTACACTGCAGCCAGCGGTGACGGGCAAGAGATTGCAGGTGTGGCTATGGCGATCGTTGGTGCGCGTTCGTGACGCCGTGGGGTATCGTCTGCAGTGCTTTTGGCCACGGCTTGGGGGTGTGCGCATGCGCGCAGCTTTTGAGCGCAGGCGGGTGTTCTCGTGCACCCAGCCTTGTCCTACCCCAGGGTGCCCCCTGGGGCGGGCCGCTGCTTCTGGTAACAGTTGGATGCCCGTGTACCAGCCTCTTCGTGGGACTGTCGTGCGAGCGCGTGACAGCGCCCTCGTCTTCAGTCACCAGCTGCACGTATCAACGAAGAGCTGTACGAGCGACAACGGTTCGGACCTTGTGGATCAGGCAGGCCTACCTACGCCCTCAACAAACACTGACCCGCAGAACCGAGACGACCCGGACGCAGAAGAGAAGGTGAGAATTGTCGTGCACGCAGGCGATGGGCGCGTGTTGTGCTCGTCACACTCGGCAGAGAGGTCGAGGGCGCAGTTCAGCTTGCCACCATGGGCACTGCGCTGCCGTATTACTCGATGCTCTCAGCCGCATATGGCACATACTAACACGCCAGTTTAAACAAATAGCCGTCGCCTACCAGGTGCTCTCGGACGCGGACCTACGCAAAAAGTACAACGAGTTTGGGCAGAAGAATGGCGGCGGTGGCGCCGACGATCTCCAGGACCCCGAAGAGGTGTTTGGCAAAATGTTTGGCGGAGACCGGTTTGAGGACTTGATTGGGACGGTCAGCATTGGTGAGTACCAGCGTTGTCTGGGCATCCACCCATTCCGCATCGCACCCGGTCATGACACCGCGCGACAATTCCCCGGCTAACCGCAGGCAAGGAAATGAAGGACGAGTTTAAGCGGCAACACGAGGCATCCGCCGAAGACGTCGTCCTCGTCAACGGCAAGCCGCAGCTCACGCCCGAGGCCGAGGCCCGCCGCGCCGAGCGCGAGGCTGCGGCGCGCGAGGAAAAGGCCAAAGAGTGGCGTGCCCGTGTCGATAAGCTCGCGGCCAAGCTCGTGCGCAGGCTCAGCATCTTCACCGAGGCGGCCAAGGGCGCGAATGACCCGCAGGTCGGGCCGAGCTTTAAGGAGATTTGCAGGCTTGAGGCAGAGTGAGTAGGGCGTCTGAGGCGGTGTGGGCGCGAGTGGGGACTCGTGTGCAGTCTCTATTAGTGGGGGTATTGGGATGAGATTGTAGCCCGAGGGCAGGCTCAGAGTCTTGGTTGATTGCTGTCGGCCTGCGAGCGGTCCAAATTGCTGCTGTGTGGCATGAGCACTCCCCTGTCTGTCCCTCTCGATGCCTCGCCCTCGATCCACTCTTGTCACCTCTCCCACTCGTGATTTTCGTCTGACAACCAGGGAGCTTAAACACGAAAACTACGGCGTCGAGCTCCTCCACGCCATCGGTCGGATGTACCAGCAGCGCGCGGCTCAGCATCTTGTGCGTAACTGTTATTTGCGCAAACCGCCAGACGGCCCACCTGACAGCACAGGCATCAGCACAGTTTGCTCCCCTCGGATGGTTCCATGGTGCCAAGAACACATTCAACACAGTGTCCGATACGTACGTGCATCGCTCTCCCTGTCCTCGTGTGCTTGTTTTCTCCTGCAAATATGAATTGGGCATAGAGGGACGTCCATTGTCGTTCTCTCTCCCGCCTCCGAGCCGTTCACCACTGACATTAGCGTCTCCACCCTCCGTTCCGCACTCGACCTTAAGGCCGTCTTTGAAAAGCTCCAGGCCGCCGAGCAGTCGGGCTGTTCCCCCGAAGAGCTGCGCAAGCTTGAGGAGCAGGCCGCCGAACAGGGTCTCCGCATGCTGTGGAAGAGCGCAAAGCTCGAGGTCGAGGGTGTCGTCCGCGAGACGTGCGACAAGGTCCTCGGCGACCCTGAGGTGTCGCGGGAGAAGCGCGATCTGCGTGCTGCGGCCATGCAGCTCATGGGCGAGGTGAGTGTACGAGCACAGACAAGAGGTGGAGCATGGAATGTTAGAGACCAGAGCCGAGGTAAAGCGAGGCAAGGCGGTCTGTGGTTACTTGATGCTGCCATGATACTGGCCTTCCCACCACAATGCTCCATGTTCCGCTCCCATTCGCCCCCAACCTCGCCGCCACCCCAAGCCCTCATCCGTACCCGCACCTCTTGCTAACGCCAGGCCTACGCCTCTGTCCGGGCTGAGTCCGACACTTTCCCGTCCGACGAGTACGTCCGCATCGACACGGCTGCATCCAAGCAGCGTGATGCCGCGCGCTCGTCGACGGGCGCAGCGGCGCCACCGCCGTCGGTACCACCCCGCCCCGCGGCGGCGCGTGCTCCTCCAAACGTGCCCGAGAAGCCGCAGCCTGCAGAGAAGGCGTATCCTTGTGAGTAAAGATGCGGGCCATTCTGGGCCGGGTCGACAGGCGAACGGCGGGGGGCCGGTGCTGTTGGCTCGAGGAGTCGCAGTTATCGTCCCCTCGATTTTGTTTGCCGTTGACAGCGTGAACACTGTTACCCTTGACATCCCACCGTAGCCAGTGGCTGACCCTAGACGAGAGCCGGCGGCGTTCGTAGATATCTCTCGTCGACGCTCGTAGATGTACTGTAATGCATACATGCCACGTCCAGCCGTAGCGCCTGCCGTAGAGTCTGATCATCTGCTCGACACGCGACCTAGTTAACTATCCATCCTGTGCTCCTAGTTTGCACTCTCGTCCTCTCTCGGGTCCTCGAGCAGGTCGATGGACGGGTAAAACCCCTCCCAATCGTCATCGTCTGGCTCTGCCGCCGCCCACTCCGCAGCGGCACAT
Organism: Pascua sp. PH4015B; assembly: GCA_025502685.1. Taxonomy (NCBI): domain Eukaryota; kingdom Fungi; phylum Basidiomycota; class Tremellomycetes; order Trichosporonales; family Trichosporonaceae; genus Pascua; species Pascua sp. PH4015B. Next base: position 2,541 of record JAMFRD010000076.1, on the reverse strand, counting down.
ACCAGCCTTGCCGCACGCGCCGCCTCATCCTCCTCGGCTGGCGTCTGCGCTCCCGTCCCTGGCGTCGATCCCCCCTCGCCTTCATTCCCATCCCCCGCTTCTGGTCCCGATCCAACCGCCGCAGCCGCCGCCGCCGCAGCAGCAGCAGCAGCAGCATCCCACGCCGGCTCGGGCCGCCGGGGATACTCTCCCGGCGGACTGAGGACATCAATCACCTCATCCTCGCGCGTATCGCGCTTGCGCGCCACGTCGTCTTCGTCCTCAATGTCAAACTCGTCCTCGCGCTCGTCGTATTCCACATTTTCTTCGAGTTCGTCGAACCCCGGCGCGAACGCGGCCCAGTTTTCGGGGCTCGTCGTGTGCCACAGGTGGATGTCGCCCGAGTTGCCTACCGAAGCGGCCACGGGGCGTGTGGGATGCCACTGTTGTTAGAGAAAGATCGTCTTGGGTTGTCGCCTGCCGGCACTTAATAGAGACAGAAAGCCGCCATCGGTACTCACGTCGCAATCCAACAATGGCTCCCTGGGCCCCTCGAGCACCTTGACTAGAGCGCCCGCCTCGCGGTCCCAGATGAACACGTTGTGCGCCATCTTGTGCCCCGCGCCGCCCATGACGTACTCGCCGTCGCCTGAAAACCCGACCGCGTTCCATGGCGTGCGGTTCACGAGGTCCTGGAAGCGGTGGATTGGGGCCAGCTCTCCCGTGCGCGGCGACACGACGAGGACGCGGAGCGCGCGGTCGGATGAGGAGAGGATGAGGTTTCTGGGGCTGTAAGTCTGGGTCTGGTGTGCGCCGAGCAGGAATAGTGGAGAGAGGGCCGGGGGTGCATATAGTCAGAGTGGACCAGTAACAATGTTTGAACGCTCGGCACCACCCTAGTTGGCGGTTATGCCACAGCCCTAGCCCCTTGCCCGGCGTCCACACCAAACTCACTGTCCGGACGCGTCGAAGGCGAGCTGCTTGATCCCACTCGTCCCCACGCGGATGCGACTCAGGACGTGCCGCGATACCGGGTCGAAGATGAGTACAACGCCGGCGTTAGTGCCCGCGTAGATGCGGGTGCCGCATGGCGACCATGCTGCACATGTGAGCCGGGACCTGTGTGTCAGCGTGTGTTGTAGGTGTACTTGTGGTCCTGTGATGGGGATGTGTAGAGGAGAGGCACCGGACACCCCTGGTGTGTGCGCTGAGCAACGCAATCGCCATACGGCCTTCCTTATCATCCACCCCAGCCCGACCCGTCTGCGGTCCACTCGCCTCCCACCACTCGTGTCGACCGGCTGATCGACACACTCACGTTTTCGTCGCCTGCGCGGTCCCAGACCCTTCTCCACCTTCTCCGTCACCGTTCTCCGCGTCCTCCCCCTCCATGACGTCGCGGAGCACATGTCTTCCCCCGCCAGCACGCAGGTCCACGAGCACGGCCTCGTTGCACGCAAGGGTCACTAGGAGCACGCGCGCGTTGCGCGGGTGAAACGAGACGGTGAGGACGGGCGCGTCGAAGCGGACTGTCCGGACGCGCGCCGTCGGGGTCACGTCCCGTGCGCGCGTACTTGGGGGCGGATGCGAGTTTGCAGTGTTGGACGTGCCTGCATTACCCGCATCGTGTTGTCTCCCGCCGACAGGTCTCAGTAATGGAGACATGGCTGCGAGATCCCACACAATGACCGTCGCGTCGAGGCTCCCGCTCGCGAGGTACCGGTTATTCCGCGACCAGCTCAGGCCGCCGACGCTCTTGACATGGCCTTCGAGGACGCGCACGACGCCGCGCGTCTCATAGTCCCACACCTCGACGAGCCCGTCGGATCCCCCCGCGGCGAGGTAGTGGCCCGCGTACGGCCCAGAGGGGTTGAAGCGTACACTGGCTGCCTGCGAGGAGAGGCTGCCGTCGACCGCGTCAGGGTACTTTTGGGCAAAGGGGTCTGGGGTCAGCGGGTGTGCCGCGTTGTAGGTAGAGGTAGACGAGCATAGCGAGGCGGGGCAAGATGACAGCTGCAAAGGAGGTACGGCAAGAGAACAGAGCAGGGGACAAGGCGAGGACGGGAATGGGTTCAAGCAGAAGAAAGCGACGGGGGGCGGACGTACTGAGGAGCTGCTGCATGACAGCAAGTGAGACGAGCGCGACGAGCGTGTCGAGGTGGACAAAGCAAACGAGGTGGTAAAGAGACGAGATGCCAGGCTTGGTGGGCCTTTGTTTTTGACATTGTCCACCGCGTCAGGCAAGCAATCTCCGGATATACGCAGATCTGTCACGTGGCTCTACCAGCTCTACATCCCTGAACCACACAACTACCACCAGCCCTATCACAAACCACATCCCGCCGCATTTGTACGCTTCTGCATGCTTTACGACTGAGTAAAAATGGTGGCAATGTGCACCATGAGAAATTTTGGTGTCTGACAAATGGATAAACTCATACGGAGGAACAGAATGACTGCCCTATGCAAAGTCGTGACACTGTTACGTGCTTGGGCCTCACTGTGGCAGTCTCATGACTTTCCAAACGCACCTGTACCAATGGGTATGGCCAGACTCGGGGG